>JANRMJ010000077.1:42394784-42416708 GCA_025584955.1 Alethe diademata | reverse complement strand
GTCAGCCTGCAGCTTGCAAATAGAGCTACCTGCACCAGATGTATTCCTCAACAGACCATGCCATCAGGCTGACAGCTAAGGTACAGCCACCAAAATTGGCTCAAAATCAGCTTGGGCAAGAAATCATTATGTGGTCATCTGTGACTGATGCAGACTGCCCTGTGCAGCTTAGTAGGGAGCTGTTCCAGCCAGTTTCATTATAGGAGGGTAGATAACTTTGTATAGGTCTCTTCTAGATGACTTGCAGCATTTCACTATTTCTGTACCTGGCCAGTACACCTTAGCCTTGATAGATCTCTCTCTGATGCTTTTTTATTTCTTATAACTAGTCTCTAGGGCAAACCATAAATTTGCAGAGAATTATTCTATCTTCTTTTCATTTGTCTTTTCTTCCTTGTCCCTGCTTCCCAAAGCCCTCTGATTAGCATTTTGAATGTATTCCTTTATACACTTTAGTTTGCACATTACTGGCTTTAGCCTGCATTTCTTACTTGCAACCTTCTGAAGTCACACCAATGACAACCAATTCGTTGTATAATGAAATACAGTAAATGAATAACATTATTGTTTAATTGACAATTGGTTTGGTTAGCATCATATAAAGGCCTAATCTGGCGATAAACTACTTCTGATTAATTCATTGTCCCTACCTCTGATCCTCACCATTAATTTTACAGGGACTTCTACTGTAGAGTCTTCTTTGAGAATTTCTTTGGGCAAGTGTACAAATTGAGATGTCTTGCTGTGATGAGGCCTTATTCTCATTTTTGTTCAGTCACATACTCTCCTTCCCTCTTTCTGCGGGGACCTGAGGTGTATTTATATTCTGAGCAATTATTTTTATGTATTGGACGCAAAATATCTGCCTAGTAATCACCTTTAGATGAACCTGGAAACTCCCTGACCCCTCAGATTATTGTCTATCATCACCTACAGCCATTCTCTGTCAGAACTGCTAGATTCATTCCCTTTCCCAGCTCTCTGAGAATTCCACTGGAAGAACCAGTGACACTCTTCTCTCAGCAGTCAGATTTGTCAGTATAAGAATAGTTGGTAACTTTTTTTGTTTATTATAATTTTTTTTAAATTTTATTTTTAGAACTATCTCTGATCGAATCACCATAGGGCTCCTTGTCTTCAAAGCTCGAGTTTGTATCCCACTGTCCATGCTAGTGCCAAGTCAGAGTGGCTGCAGTGGATGACAGAAGGGATGTGTTGAAGCGACAGTTCACAAGTCCATAATGCAACCCTTAGCAGTCCTGTGCTCTGTCCTCAACTCTAACACTACTTGGGCTTGCAGGTGTCCATCCTCAAGCCCCAGAACAGACACTCATACCTGTCTGCCTGCTTATTTCCTTCACAGACTTATCCTATCTGACATCTTCTGTGTCTCTTAGCGCACAGGAAGGCTGCTCCCATGGGAGAATGGTGCACAGACTCTAGCACCTCCTGTGAGGAGCTTGCAGCCCAGCTGAGGACAAAGTCCTGACAAGGGGCTCTCTAAAACAGACATGGAGAGCCCTTATTGAATGTACAAATACCCTGAAGTGTCAGTTCACATCATTGCTCCATGCCAAGGACAGAAGGATCCTTTTTCTCCACCCTCTGTTACAGGGCCCAAGAGCCAATACCCTCTGAGAAACAGACTGTTTCTCACTCTCCAGATGTTCGCCCACTCCTGGGCAGTGACATAGGAAAATGTTTCATGTAGCAGGAAGTTTAGTGGTTCCTGCACATTCCTGAAAGCTTTTAATGAGACTGAGGCTCATTAAACACACCCAGCTCTCACACCCTGGGAGCTGAAGTAAGGGCATAAAATACCAGATTAGTGTTACTGCAAGTGAGAGGACACACCAAGCCTGGTCTGGAAAAGTGGGAAAATCATTCTGGCACTACAACATTTAAGAAGTCTTCTGAAGCCCTGCTTGGCTGCACAATCTGAAGAGAGAGAAGTGTGATGGAGGCCATAAGTAGGCAGTAATATGTCAATGAGACAGCCTGGCTGGCTGTCTCCTCCTTATGCACAAAGCCCGATATTTCTTTATTCTCCCTCTTCTATCAAATCACTGCCACCACCTTCAGCAGATGACCACTAAAGTCTGCAAATCATTCACTGTGATCTGAGTCCATGCCCCTTCCTATCTGAACTGATCGCTTTCCTTTTGTCTAGTCAACATGTGCAGAGAGCAGCATGGAAATCAAAGAGCTCTTTTAGATGCTGCTTCCTGGATGAAAATGTTCAGAATAAGGAAATCAGCTCACAGATCTTGTCCAGAGGATGGACTTCAAGGGAAGTGGATAAGCAGACTAAATTCTATATTGACCAAGAGGTTCAAAGAGTCTACAAATGTAGGCTTGTGTTATTTATAATCCATTCCACATGGGATTCCCTCTTAGGCCTGCCCTGGACCTATCTCCGTGACTCAGACAGAGGACCATGAATATAGGCAGAAGATACTGGGTTCTACAATAAGGGAGAAATCTGAGAACTTTCACAGTGGCATGTGATCTCTCTTTGTCATGAAAGGGTATATTTCACTGAGAATGATCAGCTGTTCCTGGCACAAGAGGTAAATGATCAACTAAAACTGAAAATATTTGTACTTGACAACCACCTTTTTCTGTCCTTCCTACAGTGCCTGCAATACCTCCTCCATGTGCTGATGGAGTACACCTCAGCAGTCTGGTTGTCTCCCTAGATTCTCACCATCCTGCCCCTACAGGAGCAGCTGAACATGGCACATTGCTGCAAGCCTGTCCAAACCAGGGGGGGCCACACCACTCTGATGGGGTGTGAAAGCATCCATTGCTTGAAAATCTGAAGCTGAAGCCCTAGATTTTGAAGGTTAAATTTTAGAGGGTGTGCATCCTTCATTCTTAAATCTTCGTTCCTGCCCTGGAGGACATAGTGGATGAAAGCTACTTATTAAGTCTAGTTTTCTTTCCAAACAAATCCTGGAGCTTTAAGCACACTTTTTATTTGTCATATTACTTTAAAGAGTAACATATAAGGGGCTGTCTTTATGTTCCATGTATATCTTATAGCAATTTGCCTACCCCAGGCAGGAATGCTTGTGTTTATATCCTCTATATTTCACATAGTACTCACTCTGTGGCCAGAGGGTCTATGTATTACTGTTATTTTTGGTTCAGCTTTCAGGGCTTGCATATTGCAAACAGCTTTTTTTCTTTGTAAGGAGACAGTAAAAACCTTTGCATTTGACAATGTCTGTGTCTCTTAACTCAGTGCACTTTTTGAAAGCTATCTCCTCTGGTATTCACACTATATCATCCTCCACCACAAGACAATTTAAAATAAGATATTCCCAGTTCTGCCAGCTTTCTCTAAACAGAGCCTGTGAGTTGCGAATGAGCTCATTATATGCATGACATGTATTGGCATAGACGCTCCAATGGGAGGGGAGCAGTTAGGGTAATTTGGGATATCCTAGGAGACTTTGGGGAGAACTGTGGACCTCTCACTGATCTTCCTTCAGGGACCTTAATTTTCATTCACTTCAATAATGTACTTTCACCCTCAGACCACCAGTTTTCACAGACCCCAAATAAAGCACTGAAACAGAATGCCTGGGCAGCAGGGTTTCCTGTTTCTGCAGCTGCCACAAAGAAATGGGATGGGAAGGCAAAAGCAAAGATTTATTCTCCATGAGGTGGTGGTTTGAGATGCATCTGCCTCTGGTACAGCCAGTGTATGTTCTCTAGCAAAGGTATTGTAGGGTATTTCTGATGAAGGAGAGAGCTGCCTTTGTTTTTATACACAAAGATGGCCCTCAATCTGGTAACGAGAAATGTGGGATTCTTACATTAGCATGGCTAAAATCTCTATTTATTGTTGATATGAGTCAGTTGATGTACTAAAATGTATGTCAAAATTCATACTTTGGAAAAAATTACTAATCAGACACTGTTTTAAAAAGTGCCTAAATGAATAACAGAAAAACATGAAATTCTTATTTGGAATTGTCCACATAATTTAAATGCTATTTAAATATCACTAATGGTTTGAATCTTGTACAATGTTTCAGAAGCACGTGTCTAATTCCCTTTGACCTCAGAGCCTATTAGGCATGCAAATATCTATGCAATAATTTTCAAAGGTCTCAAATGCATATTAGCACTGAAAACAGAACACACACTTTTATTTACATTTTGTTTATTTACTGCCTGTCTTTACCAAAAGTTTGTTCACTCGTTGCTGTTTTTTTTTTAATGTTCAAGGACTTTGAGAAGTTTTGTGGTTTTTTTGTCCTCAGTGTAACTAATCTCACAGATGGATTATTAGGCTTGCAGAATATGTTTACATTTATAAATATTTTCTCTCATGGCTGAAACATTTTTGAGGAAGAAGTTTCTGCTGAAATATTCTCTTTCTTTATAGAAAATGTACTTGTGTATTGTTTGAAGGAGGCCACGTGCCCTGGCTAGGCTGCCATGAACTGGTATATGGCTGCACACACAGTACACAGTGTACTTTTTTTGGTAATTTTCTTCATCTCTCCCAGTCTTGCTTCTTTTATTCCCATGAACTTTAATAAACTGAAGGAGAAATCCTGTGAAGGCTGGAGCTTTCAAACCAAAAATGCAGCTCTTGAAAAGAAATATTATAATCTCATTCATCCCTAATTTTTAGTGCCTTTTCTAAGCCCTGTAGACAGCTTTACTTTTATAAAACTTGAGTCCTTGTCAGCCTTGAAAATACTATTTATTGACTTAGTCATTTGTATTTACTATAAACTATTGCTTCTTGTATATGGCCATACACAATGAGTTTCCAAACAAAATATTAAGTATTTTTTATGTTGATCAAAAGATCTAATTCCAAAGTCAAACTAGTCTCCAAATGTGCTCAAGTGCAGGAAAAGTTTTTCAATGTGTTGTGATACAGTTTTGTATTCATATACATCTGACATAAGAATAATGTGCACTGGGCTTGATCCAACAGAGAGTGGCTTTTGTGACTGTTGATCCTGGACATTTCCAGAGCCCCCCAGGATCTCTAGTCAAAAAGTCTATTTTTGATTCTAATGGGCGAAAAGTGCTTCCTTCTATGGCTGCAGACTGCCAAATTGTGCATCCCATGCTGGTTTTTCCTGACTGGCACTGCAATAATAGCTGCTGTAGAGATTTTAGTCTTTACCTCTAAAGCCAGTTTGGCATGAAAGATTGATAAGCTGATGACTTCAAATCAACTGTAGTCTTTCATAAGAGAACATAGGCAGAAAGAACTGTTGATTGTTTCCCCCTTTTGCACAGTAAATGTAAACTAACTAGGCCAAATCCATTGTTAGGCGTCTGTTAAAAGGCTTTTGTTTTCCCATAAATAACCCCTGCAAGTTTTGAAAATGAAATCAGCCATCTCAAGCAAGCTTTTGAGCATGCCACCAGGGATGAATGCAGTCAGCATGCTCAAGAAATCATTTCTCATGATTCAATCAATGGGCCAGAACAAAAATCTAAAGAAAGGCTGAAATAGAATAAAACAGCATCAGGTTCCATGCATACAGTCACTTCAGAAAATGATTAATCCAGCAATAATTACATACTTATAATATCCTGCATATTAAAGAAAAAAATATGGAAATGGGAAGAGTACTTTATTAATCAAAATAAGTTGAAAATAATGTCATAGCTGCAGCCAGAGATGTAGGCAGCAACAGGAAATTGCTGGACTACCTCTGTTGATACCTTCCAGTACTGCATCCAAAGCTGGAATAGATCCCTGGTTCACCAAAGTACTTAAGCATGTGTTTCATACCCAGTGAGTTCAAAGAGACTTAATCTTGTCCTTAAAGTAAGCATCGGCTTAAGTATTTAAACTGAATGAGGACCCCTATCTTGATCCCATTTTTATTGGAAACATCCACTGACTTCCATAACTGCAGAATTAGACTCATAAACAGGACTTGCAGAACTGTGGATCTGGTCTTTAGTCATTCACCTATTTTGCTCTAAGCACGTGTCCTGTGTAGAGGTCCATCAGGGGTATGTATTTATCCAGTCTTGGGATAACTAACCGATCTCTTCTCTGCAGCGATCGTTGACAGCCTGGAGTTGTGCTGGGAGCCTTTAGGCTGGATGTTAGAAAAATGTTCTTCACTTGTTGGGCACTGGAGCAGGCTCCCCAGGGCAGTTGTCACAGCACCAAGCCTGATAGAATTCATGAACTGCTTGGACAATATTCTCAGGCACACGGTGTGACTTTTGGGGATGTCCTATGCAGGGCCAGGAGCTGGACTGCAGGGCCAGGAGCTGGACTTAATGATCCTTGTGGGTGCCTTCCAACTCAGCTTATTTTATGAGTATCCTTACTAGAAATCTCAGCTGATTAGGATGGTAGGGCCTGACTCAGCAAAATACTTGAGCATGACTGCACAAGCTGGATAATAAGATGAAATTGGTTGGTGTTGGTCTAGGAATGCTCTGAATAAGTCCCACAATTCCCACTTAATCCCAGTCCATTTTCCCAGAGGCCAGATACAGCTGTGAGCACACAGTTGGGTGGAACAAGGTCATAAGGCTCATGGGGTTGCAGGGCAAAAGGGGCTCTGGTGTTTTGCAAAGATTCAGAGTGGAGGCCCTGCTGCAGGGGCAGGCAAGGTGGAAGCAGTGGTGAAAGTGTCATGCTCAGCACACGAGGTTTGATGAGTCTTTATGTAGCCCCATTAAAGTCAATGAGAACGAAACACACACTTTGCTCTGCAGAGATGGGATTACTCATGCGCCTAAAATTAAACATGTGGTTAAGTGCTCTGCTGAATCAGGGCCAGAGAGATGGAAAATGAGCACTGCCAGTGCTGATTCTCTCCCATCGTCTTTTCCACACAGCTGCCTCCTGATGCCTGCTGACTCTTTCGTAAATATGGACTGTAGCAATAGTACTAGATTAATTACTAAAAGAAACTGGGCCGTATCCAAACCCCTGGCCTCAATGAGGTCTTAGAAAAAACTTCCATTAACACCAAGTTAAGATCATAAAAATGGGATTCTGTAGCATAAGAATGGAGTTGTTCCTAACTCAATGGATGGAGATGAGGTTTCCTATGACAGAACTAAATTACTGGGAAAGTACAACTACCAGGTAAGTCTAGAGGAAAGGTAAATTTTCTATTGGAAAATGTACATTAGAAAGCTTTTTCTGCACTTTTCTTTTGTGTGCACTTAGTTAACTTTTCAAATCTTTTAGCATAATTAACTCTTACAGTACCAGAGAAAATTACATATGTTTGTGTACAGCAGATTTATTATTAACACATTTGCTTATTTAACAGGTGTGTTAATAATCATTAATTTGATCCAACATACAAAAGAGTTGTGGTTGCATCAACTTGTTTTTTTTAGTTTTAAAACCAAAAATGCAAGCTGGAGTGGAATCTCTGAATCAGGGAAAATGTCGTATGAGTGTGTTTGACATAAATGATTATTCATTTGACAAGCATCTGGAATTTATATTACATATATTTGGTAAGTCACCATACTCTTACATTTCCTCACCACTTTCTGAATGACATTCCAAGAGTAACATTCAACCTTTTTTAGAATAGGCTGTACTTCCTCTATCCATGTATGCATCCCATGAGAAAACAACTGAGGTAAAGCATATCATACACGAATATAAGTGATACTACAGATAATATAGCTTAATAAATGAAGTGATTTTGTATAAATTATAAAGCTATGGGTTTTCTGATAAACATAGATGATAAGGCTTTGGTGTGCATTTTATTATCCTTGGAAATGTGGGCATTTCTGATTGAAATAAACGCTGAAAAGTAGACAGGATGCAGAGTTTTAGAAAATGTTGTCTTCCCTTCTCACAGTGTAATAAACTTTAAAAGATTTTAAAACTGCCTGCCATGTGGTTTGTTCTGTTAAATCAATATCAGCGTAAAGACCCAGGAATTCTAAGAATTTTTGTACAGGTCATTTAATTTATCTGTTTCTCCGCTTGTTACTGTGTTATCAGTGTATTACTGATAACTGCCTTTGAACAAACAAAACAAAATAGAATTAGAATTATAAAAAGCTCGATGGTATTACATAAAAACTGATAAGTAAAAATAAATTATGATGTCAAATATGTACTAAATATAATATGTAGTAGATACTACATAATAATTAATAATAACAAATAATAATAATAATGCAAGGCACAACAATCCTTTAAAAACCCAATGTCTTTCATTATTGCCAGTAGATCTGGGTGTACAAGAGAAGCTACTCCAGCTACTTGCTTTTTAATGGAGAAAGTGTGTTGCCAGGCTAGACACTTATCAGTGAGGCTTTGTTAGGCACAGACTAACCCGAGGAAATGCAGAACTGGGCACACACTTCTGCCATGCTCCAGAAGACCATAAGGCCTCTACAAGCATGCTTCAATATTTAATGCCTTCTTTCTTGCTTCTTGCCTTGATAATCATCACAGAAAACACAACTCAAGCCAGTTGCTCTTCCAAGTTGTCAATTCTCACATATTAAAGGCATAGATGTTAGGTCTCTGGTGTTTTAGGTATAAGGGAGCAAATACAAATGTCATACAAATAAAAAAATAATTAATGCCCCTTCCCAAATTAAAAGAACTCAGCCTTCACAATGTTTGTATCTTGCAAGAGCCACTTTTCTTTAGTCATTGTTCCATACTTACACTTATCCAGTTGAAATCTGAAGATGGAGAGAAGCAGATCCATGTAAAACTTCTTGCCTGTAATATACAGCTGAAGAACACAGTGGCTAAAACTCAAAAAGGCTGCTGTCTGTCAGACTTCCCTCTTGGACAGTAGACCTGGGAGCTTGTGTTTGCTTTTTTTGGCTGTAAAAATATCACCTTAAGCTGAGCTCAAGTAAAATGCATTTTAAAAATACACTTTTTTTTCTCCCCAGCATTACTGTTTATAAGGAAATGAAGACTGTTTAGGTTAGGGAATGCAATCCAGGCAGGATGGCAGAGGCTTTTTTGTGGCTGTGACTAGATTAATATTAGAGTGGGTATAACTCTTACATGACCAGCTTACTTTAAGAGATAGTGATATTTGGATGAACAAGCTAAAAGGCCTGGAAGAAGATAAAAGTGAACAATGCTGCACTATGGTGAGTAGCAACAGATGCCCAGGCATATCCTAGGGGACATACTGACCTGTGACAGTTTACTCCTGGCACTGGGGTATGTAATTTTTCTCTGCCTTCATCACAGTCATCTTCTTCCCCATTTCCCCTAACCATTTTACCATGCATATTTTTGTTATTTTTTCTTATATTTTTAATACATGTATTTTTGGTGACACTCTGAGTGTCATGGAAAAATCTAATGTACAGGACCCAGGATTACAAAGCCTGCATGTTTACCCATCCCACAAGTAATGACTCGAAGCTGGAATACCTCTGTCTATCAGTTTTTAGAGTGGTTTCAAGAAGATAAAGACCCTCTCTATAAGGTAGCTGAAGAAGCCATTTAGCCTGCAAGGCAGACAGGACATGTCAATTAAGAATGACCCAGTTTCACTGAACTGGTGGAGATTATGGGTATTCTCTGAACTATGCTGGAAAGCAACCACAAATCATACTGCTCTGCTTGGGAAAACTACCCATGAGAAGTGGGCTTAATTTTGGCCTGTAAAATGAAGTTTTGTCAGTTTGGACAGCTATCTGACAGAGACAGTCTGGTCTGTGCCTGTGGTACTCTCAGCTTACCAAGCAGCAGGTGCTGAGCTGAGGGGTCACAAAGCTAGATTCAAGTAATAGAAATAAAGAGTGGCTGGTCATTTTAGCTTCCTAATAGAGGGAGAGCAATACAAGAGCAGGAATTATGAGGTAAGAACCACAAACAAAGCCTGGAGGGATGATTTGTTATGGTTTAGGATCATATGAGAAGTCTTGAAAGAGCGTCAACAAAATCTGGGTGTGGTAAAAGTGAGTCCTAGCAGAAGGTCTTAAAGCAGGCAACAAAACAATAGCAGGAGTTCATGTGGTCTAGACCAATGGCCAAATACAGGAAACCACAAAGTGTGCTTGCTGGCAGAGAGGAAAAAGTGCCTGAGAGCGGAAAATCGCTGTGACGGCCAAGCAATATCCAGGAGGGACCCAGACACTTCCTCACAGAGCACCAGGAACTATGTGGGCGACCCTGGCTCCGTGTTCTCAAGGATGGATCAGGACAAATGCCAGCAGTGAAAGCAGCATCCCTGGGGGAGTGTGTACAAGGGGAGGAAAGCAGAGCAGCAGGAGGGAAGGTTGGAGACAGAAATACCCATTCCACAGTAACCCATCACACAAAGTGGTCTGTAAGATCAATTGGGGTCTGAAAGCAGTTTGTCCTGCAAATGACCTTATGAAGGAGAGCAGCTGGCTAAGGGCTCTCTGTCAGTTAAGGAAAACAGAAGTCTTTGGGATTATGTCAGAAAGTGATTGGTGTCTGTAGATGCTCACCCTTGGATCACCATCACCCAATGATGAAGAAGAAAATAAAATGGTCACACTGGCTGTGAGCCACAGTGGTCCAGCTGCACAAGACTGCAGGTGAGCCTGACAACCCAGCACCTGGGGAAAGAGTAACACTTACTGAGGTGTCAACGGGACTGAACAGAAAGAATCACTAGGTGGACTAGTGCAAGATAAACTTGCAGCACATGTGAGTGTCACATGCTTTTTTGGTAAAAACTCACATACTGCAAAACAGAGTAAAACACAAAACATGTAACCTTGATTTACAAGACTTAGGTAACCCTGCTGTTCTCAGTGCATGCAGTTAACCTAATGGTATAACTTCTAGTTGACTTCTCTGATGGGGCTGAATGGCCAGAAAGCTACTGCATGGGGTCTGCCAGAACAGCCCCACAGAAAAGCATTGCTTTTTTTGATTGCTGCTAGCAACTCAGTGTTGTCTGAAGCTATGCACAGCAGAAGCATTTGGTATTTTGCCAAAGCAAAAAGGAACGGGTGCTTTACCCAAACTGCTTGGAAGGATTCAAGTCCCTTTGTGTTTCATGCATACCTCTACAATGTACCCAGAGCACCATGGAGGCGAGGCAAAATCTGTGTGTGAGTCAGAGAGGTGACTGACACTGAAAAGTGATAGAAGTTGGCTGGATTTGCCTGAAAAAACAGGGTGGAAGGAGGGACTAGTATCAGTCCTTTGCCATCCAGCAGTGATAAGGAAGGAGTGACCACCAAGGGGCAGCATTTTCTTAATTGTTTTGTCATGTTGTTTTTTAAGACCTTCTATCCCTGTGATATCATTCAGTTATCTGAAATAAATAAATAAATAAAGTAGTGGTTGTGAAAATGGCCTTGAGATTCTGTAAATGACAGTCAACAGGAGAGTGCCCAGGTATGGTCTCTTTTTGGAGGTACAGACCAGAGAGGTCACAGAATCCGGAGAAGATTTGTAAAATGCCCTGACTTATGTGGAAGGTACCATTGATCGATATTTTACACTTTAATGTCACACAGTGCAAAAGTGTGATTAATGGAACAGTTAAATTCCCTTGCTTCCAGCAGAGAGCTGAACCTTCATTTTGGTGGGTTTTATTTCAGTACCAAAATGTTTAACTGGTTTAAAGGTGTTCTTTAATTTCATTTTGAGCTCATATTCAAATTTTACAGAGATACAGTGAAAAATTGTGTCACATTGTCAGCAAAAACAATTAGATTATGATCCTTTAATCACTCATATTGAGCATGAAGTCCCTGATTCAGCAATGCATTTAGGTGTGCTTTGAATTTTAATTATGTGTGACGATCATTGTTATTCAGAAAGGTGTTTAGGCGTATGCTTATATGTTTTGCTGAACCGAAGCTTGAGAGCAGTAAGAAGGCATCTGGCACTTACCTAAGAGCAATCGAGAGTGAGTCATAGTAGTGAAACTGAAGCTGTGGCCACAGTTACTGCATAGAGCAGTCTCCTAACCCTGTACTATAACAACCAAGAAAGAAAAAGATCTGCTTATCTCAGTCTTCAGATTCTTTAAATGTCTTTTTTTCTAGTTGAAACTGCATTATTTTACCAGGGTCCTTCCATTTTTTTTTGTCAATCAAGGATGATGAATATGGGAATGTTTGTTTTTTTCATCACACTTTCCACTGGACAAATAATTCCCAGCATGCAGGGGTGGCTGTTGAACAAACTCCTGCTGTAAAACCAGTTGAAAGGCTCCCATTGATTCTGAGGAAAGCGGCTTCAGGCCCTGGGTGAGTCACTGCATGGGCAGCCCTGGTCTCAGCACTTCTTGTGTTGTCTCTGTAATATGGCAGCAGATCAAGGTCTCCCAGCCAGTGACTACCAAATGCTTAGACTGGAGAATCACTTCCCAATCCTAAAACCTTCTGACAGCAGGCTGCAGCCTCTTTCTAGCTGTTTCTTTCTTTCTCGATGTCTCAGTCATCAGTGTGAGCTACCCTAGTATGGCAGACTGTCTCTAAAAGCACCTGGTAGGGCTCTGGCAAGCACTGTACTTGGATGCAAGAAAATTACTGCTCCACTTGACTCATCATGATACTAAGGGAAGAATTTAGCCCCTATCAACCCAGAGTAATAAATGAAAGAACTCTCCAGCTGATTATTAGCTCTTTTACCTGCAATGTCCAGGACCATTTAATTCTTATTATGAGTGATTAATAAACATAATGGAAAATTGATTATTTTCTGTGTTATAGGGGGAAAATCAATGCAGATTAAGAACAAGAGAAACAGTGAAAGGCAAGAAATACAACTGCAAATTCTGCTGGACTCAAACCCAAAACCAAGAGTATATATTCTAAACTGCAGGAATACATGCTTTCTAAAGCCTCCTAAGTCTCTGCACTGGTAAAATAATCTCAAACAAACTTGAAAGCAGATTGAAAATAGATGGGGTGTCTGTAAGGAAAAGAGACAGTTATCCTCTGCACCTGCTAACAAACACAGTTCCTCTTTTTGTTATGAAATGTCTCTAACTTAAAATACTGCCTGAAAGTAAACTCCTTCATCAATTCATGATGACTTCTTCAAAGGCATTTTGGAAGACACTCTAAACCATTGGCTTTATTGTAGCTTTATTTAGGATTTGAGGAGAGAGAATACTGCAATCAGAAAGGAAGAAAGACAGACAGAGGAAATTATTACCTTTCAACCCCTGTGATTTAGAAAGAATAACATGCTTCTTTCTTGATCTGTTATATTATATACTTACAGAGTAACATTTGACAATGTGGCACTGAACTGTAACTGCCTGCTGAAGTGATATCATCCTCTACTGTATACCAGGAACTTCTAGACCTGGGAATTCTGTGCCCTTTCTAGAATGTATCCTCCCACTGCTTTTGGATTAATCACTGTATGCTCCCCTATATACTTTCTAGCAGAAGTGACTAATGGAAAGGGTGGGCAGCCATGCCCTCACTGTGGTGTAATCACTTCTCTTCATTTAGAATAAAGGTCAAATTTGACAGCAATACTATTTTTTTAATTATTGCTTTTCTAAGTTCCTCAAACTCTTTTGACAAACCTAGGTAAGTTTTCCTCCTTTCTGAAGTTGTGCAGCCACAATATTTATTCCTCGTGTAAAGGAGAAAAAAGTTGTTGCTGCAGAGGTCTGGGCTGCTAAAAGTACAGCACCAAGTAGGTATTTTTTCTGGTGGTGATGAGTGCATATCTGTCTGAGGATGTAGAGCTGAGCTTGCTGTTCAGTTTTGGAGGCCTTCCCAAACACTTCACCATTTCACCTGATAAGGAAAGCAGGCTGGGAAAAATGCTGGACATTAATAGTGGCAAAGATTTTCCTGTCTCCATTTTGACAACGGGATTAAGAAAACATGATTTCTAATGGCTACATTGAGAATTAGGGATGTTTGACATCTGTTTCTGTAATTCTGCACTCCCTAAATGCTCTAAAAGGCATCCAAAGGCATCGGATTCTGTGATAGGAAGACCAGAAGAAATACCTTGAGGAATATAACTGGGAAACTGGGCACTGCATATAATGGGTACTGGCCTCCAGAACTGCCTGCAGCAGGCCCCTGAGCTCAGCATTGCAACCCTGTTCTCCCTTTTTTCCCATCACGTCCTTTGCTATGTGAGTGGTTTTGTCTATCCACTGCCAAACTTTAAACATCAGAAAACTTATAAACTCAAACTGAACAGTTTGGCTTAAAAAGCTGCAATAAAAGTGAACATTGGAGAATATTAATCTGATAAATGTGGCCCTGTGAGAACAGTTTGTTTTTTCTACTGAAAAATAATTTGTTATTCCATATGTTTTGCCACTGCAGATTTATTTTTAAAAAGCACATTATAGAGACTATCAGAAATCTTCTCTGAAGATGAGTTCAAATATGTGGGAAAATTAGACATTTCTCTTTCTTGGTGTGTGTATAAATAACATTACAGCACTCTCCCCCTAGAGTGTATGGCAAAGAGATAACCTATGCAAGCCACACCAGCTTTGGTGTCTTTGTACCAAAGCAATGATGATGTAAGTTAGCAAAGGATTTGCTTCCTCGTTCACAAAATCGGCTCATGGCTCAGCTCCTTTTTGCTGGTAAAGCTCTTGGATTACCAGCAGCACTTTTGGAGACTTGTTTGGTAGTCCTTTTGCCTGGCTGGAGCTGCTTGGTAGCCCTGGGGCAAAGCTTATCTGGCATATCTGGCAGTATTCATGACTAGCTTTTGTCAGAGCCCTTTCAAAGTTCAATTCTTATTCAACTTTGGAGGGTTGGAATTGCAAATAAAGAACCTTTTTTCTTATCTGATTTCAGCCATGGCCAGGGGAAAAAAGTACTTTGTGGGTTGTTTGTGAGTTATTTGTACACACAGAGGATTGTGTGACAGGAACCTTTCAGCCAACTACCATCTGCTGTTGCTAATGGAAATTGTCTAAACTGGCCCAAATTAGGCAAGTCTCTGAGATCAAACCATATGAAGAATGAAGAATGCACAATCAGTTAAATTTTCAAAATGGCCTTCTAAAATGTGTGGGTTTCTTCCAAGTCCCTTGCTAAAATATGCTGCTGCAATGTACAACAGTGCAGTGCTGAGGGTGAGTCCAGGGAAAGAGGGGGTAACTCTGAGGTAATGGAAAAGACAGTTTCTTTGAAACAGCTGGAATATGCCCGGTGGTTTGGATGAGTCTATATGTTGTGGGTCCTGGGAATAGGCTGCAAATCTAGGAATCACCCTAAAATGTATTTCAGCAATGGACTTTAATAGCACAAGACAACTGAGCAGACCTACCTTGCATGTTTGTGTGATTAATAGCTGTGGTGAAGGGTTAGTGAATACCAGCCTGATGCCAAATGGATATCAATGGGATTGAACCATGAATTTGGCAGGTATAGGAAGGAGCATTCATTGTTGTACACAGAATAAAGCAGAGTGAGGCAGCAACTCCCCGAACCCCCGGTAGAGCTCTGGCATGTGAACAAGAATCTGGCTGTAACCCTGCACAATAAGGACCACGCATGTACACATGTGCACACAATTACATGGCATGAATGTAACAAGAGAAAATTGAATATAAAATATTACAGAAAGCCAATAATTCTGGTTTATATCTTTCTTTCTCCTTGATGCATAAGAGAACCTGGCTATTTTAAAATCTGGGTTCTATTTACATAGCCAAATTTAATGCTCTTTCTTGTGCAAAATATGGTAGCAAGGAATTTAGAATGTCAACATTCTCTAGACCTGTTTATCTCTTTCCATGTCTCCCTCTGTATTAAGTAATAGATGATTGAAACTGCAACAGTTCTGCTGATGACATGACAAGTTATACCAGCTGCAAACATGATCCAAAATCTCTGACCATGTACCTGCCCTACAAAATAAGGATTTAATCACATGGTAGCCAGCATATGGGATAATCCTTTTGTTGATCATGGAAGTTGCATATTTTACTCATTAGCAGATTGAGGAAATGAAATTAAGGCCTTAACACAGGAAGTCATATTTTCCGTGAGATGTATTCAGTAGGACATTGTTGTTTTCCAAAAATTCCTAATGGTAATAGAAAGGAACAACATTCTTTTTACCAACTTTATCTAAAAATTATAACAAAAACAACCCCATGATGGTAAATTTTCCTCAAGGTCACTAGAGATTGGTCAAAATCCAAGTTTGCTATTACCAGTGTGGAAACACCTTGGTATAAACGGGCCAGTTTGGTGATGGCAAAATTCACGGAAGCTAGAGCTAGGTATATTTTCCAAGGTATACTTTCTAAGCAAACAAAGTAAACAAACATTACTAGAATAAAAAAATAAGAAGAGATTAAATCAATTAGAAAGCTGCTATTTTGCAAAACACATTGAATTCTTTCCTCTCTGCCAACATGCATGAGAGGGAAAAGTACTGCAATAGATTCTCCCAAGAATTCTATTTTTTGTTTGCACTCTGGAGATTATAACTTTCATTTCATTGCATCCTATGGCACACATCAATGTAACTGCAATCTAGCATGTATATGCAATAGCCAGTAGCCAAGCAATCAACTCATTGTTCACAGAGAGTATACAATTCTGTATCATCTGTTCATGTGACACAGCAGGGGAGAAATCTGGGTCACCTGCGTTTCCTGAGTCACTGCAGTCACTTAAAAGCTGCAAATGCTCTACTGAACTGATTAAACTTCTGCTACAAATCTTGCGTATAAAAAGCCTTCATGTTTCATATTTTGCATTTTACCATATTTGAAAATAAAAGAAGGAATTGCCTTATCTCTAAATCATGTAGAAATGTCCTTAAACCACTAAAATGCAGTAATGTGTTTATTTCATTAAAATTTTAATTTAATGTGACTTTATTGATAGCATGTGCTAATTATATTTTGAAATATGGAGACAGAGGCCACCTGAGATTTTAATTCAGGGCTTCATGTATATAGAGGTGTTTCTTCAAATTGAGCAAGCAGAAGAGAAGAAACATTAATTCCTGCTAATTTAGTTGTTGTTTCTGCTATATTGTTAATTATGAACCTAGAATTCCTTGAATTATCCTCTCTGGGCTTGTCTACATTGCAGTAAAAAATGTCATTTAGTTCCAATATTATTATGAAACTGACTCTGTTTAGAGGGGTTCAAAGGTTTACTCCCTATAATAATTTCCCCTTGTTTATTTAACTCTTGAGAATTGTGCTTGTGCTGGTGTTAGATATGTTTTGGTAATGTTGACATATTCCCTCTGAAATAAGAGTAATCATGGTTTTCCTGGCTTTACTTCATGCTTATACAGCAGGAAGCCAGGATTGTACTGAAGTAAAGAAGTAAATTAGGTTATTCCACAGAAAATCTGCAGGGATTGAGGTGGAAATTACACTTGCGTCTTTGGCTGCTTTTGCTCTGCTGTGGGATGAAGATCTGATCTTGCTGCCATAGAGATGTATCATTTTTTGTCCAATTTTCACAGCCAATATCCCAGGTTGTACATTTGAAGGACAAATAAGTAGAAGTAGATAGATCTAGAGTAAAAACTGTCTTTCAACATCTGCATCACAGGGGAAGTGTCAATAGCCTGAAAAGGAGAGGACTTACAGACAGCACAATGATTCGCTTCTTTCTATGAGAAGGAAGATGACAAGGAACAGATTTTCAGCTGCTGATGAAACTTTTCCGTCTACTGGGCAATACAGCTGCCAAGAAATGATGAGAGGCAGGATATGATACACAACTCATACTCCCTATCCTCCACCTGCACAGAATCCAGGCTGTGCACCACAGACCTCCTGGTTATGTTGCAGGCATCCATCTGTCGAGTAAGACTTTTCTCAGAATTAGTTTCCTAGGCCAAATTAATCCCTGAATAATTCCATTGTGTTTTGTCTAAGGAAATATCAATTACTGTGAATGGAAGGATGATCTCATGATGAAAGCAAATGAATGACTTGGAGTCGTGGCTGGAACCTTGGATAGATTCCTCTTCTGATGTAGGGTTTTCATATGATTTGGATAAACTGACACAAATGCCACTTGCCTTGATTTCCACCTATATAAAATGGGGTCAATTCTAATTTACTTCCAGAGCCACCTTTTAAGAATCTGTGTTTCTTTGAGCTGTTTTGATAAAAAGAACTATAAAAAAGTCAAACCAAACCAAACAAAAAAAAAAAAACCTCCAAAAAACCAAAAGTAGCATATTGCTATTTTTATAAAGCATGAGAAAACCAGTAAGAGGATCATGTTCTGGGAGATGACAAATAGACACATCTGCATTTAGTAAATTTATACTGTCAACTTACTCTGAACAAGAAGGATTAAAAACTCTTTTTGATCTCTCTTTGAGTTATCTCAAAGGACATGGGAGATAAATAAGCAAAGAAGATTAGGATTACTCTGGAATGGAGTAATATTAAGAAAATAATCCTTGAAAATTCAGAAGAGACTAAAAATTACCTTTTTCTCTGCCACTGAGATATGCTCACCTATGAGTCACACAAATGCTCCAGAATGTGTTGTGCATACAAGAAACTTCCCTTGAACTATCTTTTTTTCTCTGTAGAGAGAGTTTGCACAATTAGATTAGGTGAAGTTAAAAATGCATTGGTTTTCTCTCTCCCTCTCTCCCTTTCTCTCGCCCTCTCTCTCTCCAGCTCTGCAGCAATACTCTAGCTCCACTGACTGATCTAAAGTAGGAACTGGTGCCTCCCAGAAATGTACATCCTTAGGAAATGTGTTCAGTTAAAATCTCTTCCGAGTACTGATGAAAAGTCCTGTGTGTTCTTGTTTTTCCTGCATCTGTTTAGTTTTTATTGTCATGTTTCATACAGATTTCCATTATATTTTACAGTTTTGGAGTTGCAACTTATTTTCACTTTGGCTGTCATTGCTGATATTGTTATAATCATAACACTAAAAAAAAAAATGAAAGTTCTTAGAGAATGCAGAAATACTGGTGTCTTTGAAGATTAACATGATCTTGTTAGCATGAAAGGAAAACAGCAGCTTGGATCCTAGTCCACATCATCCAACAACTTTATGGATCAGTGAGTAATTGTGAAAGCAGCACTTGGCTAAAGCATTCCCCTCTATTCCTCTTTCTCCACTTTTGATCAAGTAAAATCACTTTTTCCTTCCTTAGGTAACACTAGTTTATTCTTGACTGCATTGATGTTTTGAACTGCACCAAAGTTTACATTTCTGAGGTTCATTAAACTACATCTTTGGGTGTCATTTGGATTGTTCAAAATTAGGCACAGTATGTTATGACATTTCTTTTATGGTATCTGAGCATAAGAACTGGAAAAAAAAATCTAAAATCCCACTTAATTATTCCTATAGTAACATTTAATATCCAGTTACCTCATTCTAATCAAAACCCCAGCAGCTTTCAAGGGGTTAGCCTTCCTCTTCTCAGATGCTTTAAGGAAGTTGGCACAAATAATTTTTACAAGCTCCAGCAAATGAACCCAGTGTATAGAAATTGAAGTGTCTAATCTAATCTGTTGAGGGATCTGTACCACATGCATTACCCTGACATTTAAGGTCTCATAGTCAGTGACCGGTTAACCAAATCTGTCACTGTGACAGACAAGTATTTCTACATGCTGTGCCACAACTTAATCTTTCAGGCACGGTTTAGGTGAAATATCCTGTAGCACAGTGACTCAGAGCCCATAACATCTTTAATGAAGAAATTTCCCAACTGTTATTAAAACAGATCGTTTTGATTGTTGTATTTGCAACAAAGCAAAACAAAGTGAATTTGTCTACTAAGCTCTCTACACAGTAGATCAGCTGCTAGACTATGTAACTTCAGTTATATTTACAATTACTGTTATTATTATTATGTGTTATTACAACCCTACACCTCTTCCCTCTTCCATGGCACCATAGCCTGTGACTTTCTAGAGGTGAAGACTCTTTTTGAAATATCTGCTTAGTGACAGATGTGAAATTCTAAATTAGCTCTTCTGACACCTTGTGGTTCCTGTTACATCACATTGTAAATCTGCTAGAAACCAGAATGTTGTCTGATATCCCTCAATGATATAGTAAAATATAATATTGTTCTTAACTATACGCATTTAATACTTTTAACTAACTCTAACAAGAGAAGGAATTCTTTTATCATTTTTTGATTTCTACCCTCTTGTTTTCTTTTGTGGTGTTATTTAACAGGGTCAATTATTTTTATGTTCAATTTGTCTCCAGGTTTCTGCACTGGATCTTTCTGGCTGCTGCCCCTGGTGTGGCCTGGTTTATGGAGTCCCAGAGCTGGCAGGCGGGGCAGTGAACGCACGTGTTGCCATCCGTATCTTTCCACAAAACAAGTTTTCTCCACTGGAGACAGCTCTTGCCATTGGGAGGAAACTTGTCCTTTGTTTATATAGAGAAATGTCTCCGCAAGATACAGACTTTGTGGATTGTTGTAGTGCAGCTAAATCTACTTGGACAGGCTGGTTCCAGTCACCCTGGAGCACTTGGGATGTCCTGGGGAACAGGCACTCTCTACACATTTCATCTCACCCTTTCTTGACATTTGCTTTTATTAGACAGTGCCTGGCTTTGTTAAACTTCTTTTCCTGGAGGATCTATTTTGTTTCTAAAGCTTTTCTGCCAGACCTCATCTACCCCAGTCAGTAGTCCTATGTCTTTGAAAAAAAAAAAAATGTATGCTTTTGATAGATAACAAGAGGCTTCTGCCACTATGACTCAGCAGCAATTATACTGCTTTTTATGCAGAGTTTATTAGGATGTTCCAAAGAAGGAGCTGTACAAACCTAGTGCGTAAATTCAGCAGTTCCACTGCAGCAGGAAGGACTAAGTCGTGATGACTGGGATCTTGCCAGTAGGTCCAGAAGCATACTGAGAATTGGTGTTAGAAAGCAAGGACCACAGGTCTTCTCACAGAGTACCAACTCTTTAAAATCTAAGTTACTGTGTTCATTGCTTCAGGCCAAAAACTTTAATGCCAGATCAATGTGATCTGCTAATGGGTTCAATAAGGCGCCTCAAAGCTTTAATATTCTGAAAAAAATGCACCCTCCCCCCATGTCTGCAATTACTGCCGCTGATGGTGATAACACACTCCCTGAATCTAAGTAGAAGCAGCTGAGATGTTTGTGACACTTGGGGCAGACTTCCCAGGAGCACTTTAAACATTGCTTGAAAAGAGGTCATAATGCACTTTGTGTATTTTGAGGTTGCAAAGAACAGCATTAAATAATCACATAAGCGAGAAAGAAAACTTGTTAAAAGCTCCCCAATTTATTAGACACAGCTTGATGAACAGATTCCCATCCTTCTGGGACAGCATGATGTGCCACTTGATGGAAATCATGAGGAAACAGTTACATAAAAGGGCTGACTAGCAGCGAAAGGAGGCAACGTTCTAAAAACTCTCTATAAAAAAGAAATAATCAGCTTGATGGACCCAAATCCTTTCCATAACTTCATGCCTCTAAATCCCGTGAATTCTGGAAGACGGTTTCACTGCATTATTTTCCACAGCTGGCTTTCCTTTCCAGTCTGTTTATCTGTTCTACCCCAAGTGCGCATCCCTGGCTATACCCATCCCTCCCCTCGTGCGCAGCAGCTGCGGGGCTGTCCTGAGGCAGCACCAGCGTGCAGCACTCCTTGCCTTGGGGTGTGCTTGTTTCCGACCCTCTCTGCCAAGTTTCAGTGATTTTGCTTAACTGTAAGCTGAGCTAAGAGCTCCCCACTGATGGAGAGGGAAATAGCAGACTGTGGGCAAGTGTGGAGCTCCCCACTCTGGAATCCCATCCCCAATATAGGAATAGCCCTTCTCTTTCCTACTAATCTGACCTATTCAGCACGGCTGAGTAAAAAGAAAAAAAGGGGGGGGGAGGAAAGGGAAGCAGGAAAACAAAGAAAATAAAGACGGGAAAAGGAAAAAGAGAAAAGGGGAACAGAGAAAAAGGGGAAAGAAAAAAAAAGAAGTTAAAGAGAAAACAGAATGGAAAAGGAAAATGGGAAAAGGAGAAA
>JANRMJ010000077.1:42250636-42394554 GCA_025584955.1 Alethe diademata | reverse complement strand
CCGGGGCGCCGCGGGAGGAAGGCGGGAGCAAGGCGGGAGCCGGGAGCCGGGGCCGCGCCCCGCTCCGCTCAGCCCCGCTCCGCTCAGCCCCGCTCCGCTCAGCCCCGCTCCGCTCAGCCAGCTGCTCTCTCGCTGCCGTTCGCCCCGCTGCCATGGGGTAGGGGCGGCGGAGCGGGGAGACGCCGTCAGGCTGTGGCCGCCGGCGGAGCGCGGAGCGGCGCCCCGCGGTGCCGGGGGGCGCGAGGGGCAGGCGCGGCGGGGCTGGCGCGGGAGGCCGGGCAGGGCAGGGGGCTGTCCCGGTGCGAGAGCGGCGGCGGCAGGCGGAGAGATGATCGCGGAGTTGTTGAGCAGCGCCCTGGGGCTCGCCCTGTACCTCAACACACTGAGCGCCGACTTCTGCTACGATGACAGGTAAGGCGGGGAGCGGCGGGGCGGGCGGGGGCTGCTCACCTGCCGGGAGCGGAGCTCGGCCGCCGCCTTTCTGGTGCGCGGGGCGGCGCCGGAGGGTCCCGGTGCCTCCGGAGCTCCGGGTGGCCGCGGCGGCACCCTCCGCTCCCGGGGCTTTGACAGCGCGGACTCGGTCCTCTGCAGCCCTGCGTAGCCGGAGGGGACCCGCCGTTCCAAGTTGGCATGTCCTGGGCTGATCCCTCATGCGCGGTGCCAGCGCGGTGCCCGTCCCGTCCCCGGCTCCGCAGGGACCGAGCGCCCGCGGGAAGTTGCCGTCCGCTGCCCGGCTGCGCTGGGCGGCCGCGGGGAGCGGAGCGATGCTGGGCTGGCTTGGGCTGCCCACCTGCTCCTCTCCTGGGCGTACCTGCCCGCCGGAGCTGCGGAAAGGCGCTGCTCTTAGTCGGGGGAAATTCCCATTTGTGCCTTTTCCGGTGACTTAATCCGATCGCATTTAAAACAGATGCATAATTATAATGTATTATTAGGGAGAACAGCACGCCTGGCTAAACTTATTAACAGTCCTGGGGTGATTCATGCTCCATTGGAATTAAACCATCCAAAAAGTGAGGCGGGATTGACTTTGACAGCGTTTCATCAGCCTGTCTCCTCTGTGGCCAGAGAGCGTGTGCCCCGGGGGTGTGTGTATGGGGGCTCTCCCGGCCCGGCCCGTCCCGGCAGCGCGGCTGGAATCCTGCGGGAGCCGGCAGCTGGCCAGCGTGCGGGGCTGCCTGCGCGGAGGGAGCGAGGCAGGGGGCGAGGAGTGCCCCTGGGTCGGTGTGTGAGCGGAGGGTCGTACAGCGCTCGGGTTCACGGTGCCAGCGAACTCCCTGGCAGGGTTGGTGCCTTGGAGCCTTTGGTGTGAGGGGAAGAAACACGACGAGGTGGGATGAGGGATGTGCCTGATCAAGAAGATGTTTGCTGGATGGGCTGAGCTTCCCGGCGCGCTGATGGGATGCGGAAGGGTCAGATGTGTCTTTGATTAGGCATTCGCCTTGGAAAATAACCTGCCTGTCCGGCAGTAATTAGTTACTAAACTTGGAGTTTTCCTCCCTTAAGCGGTATTACAGTGCACCTGCCGTGTTTAAGGTCTGTCACTGCTTCCAGAATACTCCCCCCTGTTTTCAAGGCTTGCTACTATTAAACCTATTATACTGGAAGCAAATGCCAAGTGTTAGTCCTGGTATAGGTCTTGGTTGGGAACAGAGTTGGCGGCAGAGTGTGGCAATTCAGACTTTAGCCGTCCAGGTCATTTACATGTACTTGAAGCCTTGCGAGCAGTTAAATGGTTTTAGGTTTCTGTGAGACTTCCAGTTTTCTACAGCGATTTTTCTTAAACCCATTTTGAAGTTTTGAAGCTTCATTCATAAACAATAAAAGAGTAAAGTCTGCTGTTGCCCTGAAATGTGAGGTCTGAGTTGGATCAATAGGAAGTAGTGAATATTTTGATACAGTGATGCTATTTTAAACCTGCTTATTATAGTTAAGAACTGCAGGAGTTGTGGAATATTTACCTAACCCTACATAGCATATATTGCAATGTTTGGGCAAAACTGGGTTGTTTAAGCACAAGCTGTCCTGCAGGCCAGTTCAAATGGACTAGGCATGAAAAGCAGTATGATGTACTTTCTGGTGCTATTGATGTGGAGGTCAGAGTTACTCTTGATCTTGCCTGAGTGTGCTTTAATGCAGTTAGAAAAAAGTGGTATTTGAGTGTCATCTCTGAAAGTGTGGAAAAGATAATCACACACTGATTTTTGCTAGTACTATTCCCCCAGTGTTTAAAAGGTGTTCTAAGAGACTGCTGTGTTCATGTGTTTACCTCCTAACTAAATAAAGTACTTCTCATCATTGTAGCTAAGATTTAGGCATTGACTAGAGTGCTCTGAAAGCCAGTTAATGGCATATCTGTATGTGGGGTCATCTAATTATGATGTTTTTCACTTGCAGCACTGGAAGGGACAAGGCAGAAAGGGCTGTTTCATGCTAGTAATTGTTGAACTAGAAAGGGTTATCTATTCTAAGAGGCAGGCTCTCAGACCCAAAGTATTCTTTTAACTGTAATCACAGAATCTTGCTGCCCTGCAGGAGCCAGCTTGAAATGTAACAGTAGAAAAGGAGGTCGATGCTGGAGCTGCAGGACACAGCACTCCATGTGGGAGATGGATCATGCCACTAACTTGAACTGAACCAAGATTGTGCATTTAAGCTGGGAACCAGCAATGTCTTGTTTCAGCGGGCAGCATATTGCCAAGGTTTTTTTTCCACTTCCTTTACTATTATATTGAAATTACATCACACTGTTCTCTTTTTAATATAGTGATCAAACTTACTGCATAAAGGGTGTCTGTAATTGCTTTCTGTATTTTTTATGTAGGTTGGCCAAGATTAAGTGGCATCATAAAACTTCTTATAGCAAAATCAATTTTCCAATGGTAAGATGTAATATTTTAGCAGCAGCACGGCACCAAACTAAAGACTGTGTGGACAGTCATATAACAGACTTGCTTGTGGTCTGGGCTTTGACTATGTATCAAAGGGTTCAGTATTTTGTTTCCCACCCTTTACCCACTTAAACTGAAATAGCATGAATTTTAAGCCTGAGGAAGTTGAGTAAGCAAATGAATGTGTTCTTATTTTTTGTGATTAGTCTGCCTAACTTGTTTCTTTCAGGCTAAGCAGATATATTGCATATAATCAGTGCAATCCCAGTATTTTTGAGCAATTGACTTATTGACTGCTTTGAATGAAAATGCCACTTGTCAGTTTCTAGTCAGTTTCTAAACATAAGAGCCAGTGTATCTTTTTTTGTTGTTTGTTTTTTTCTTTTGTTCTGTAGATGTAGACTTAGAAAACACAAGCTTTTGCCACCCTTGTCCCTGCCACTGTAATTGTACAGACAGCTGTGATATTTCCTATTTACATGTGTAGATTATTACTGGTAGTTTCACCTCCCCAGCTCAAAACCTCCTTGTTCAGCTAGGAGCAAATAGATGTATTCCCCCCTCTTTTTACTTACGTGTTTGAAACTGAATGTGGCATGTACTAACCCAAAACAAGAGATGAATGAAGAAAGAGGGGGAAATATTTAATACCACAGTAGCTCACATTGCTTGTTAATAAAGGTTTATTTATTGTTAGGCAAAATCATCTTGAAACTGGGAACAGAGTAGAGAAATGCAATTTCCATTGTATAATGATATTAAAGAGTTAAGATTTTTGCTAAGGGTAGATGCAGTTTCCATGACCAAGATGTAAGTTAGGTAGGTACATGGTAGGTTAATGATTATAGCAATCAGCTCTAGCTTAAGCATCTAGTATTATCTGCAATTACGAGCTTGCGTATAGAAGAATGTAGAGTAAATGAACTGTTGTAAGATCAGACTGAAACCAGTAAGAACAATGGCCAGCAGCTGGACTGCATCATGAAGCACAGGGCGTTAGGTCATGCCAGAGGGTCACTGAGATCTGATGAAGACTCTCCTGACTTCATCTTTTGAGACCACTGACCCATTTCGAGACCACCGACCCAATTCAAGAGAAGAATTGTGCACACGTGAAGGACTAATAGACTCATTTTAATATTGAATGGGGATGGGAGGTTCTGGGGTTATGCATATGTATTGTATGTGAGATCTTGGGAAATAAACAGATGGCAAAGAACCTTATTTGGGGTGGTCATGCCTTTTGGAGGTGACTCCCGTGACGCCCACTGGTGAATAAACATACATACCACTTTTTAACTTTAATTAGCTAGAGGGTCTTTGTCTGTGATCATGCCAGTTTTTAATGATTTACCATTACTGCAGATGTGTTGAAGATCTTGCCTGTTTCATCATGTTAAATCCAGCTTCTTGCCATATTAAGGGAGGGCTAATCTCTGCACACAGTTTGTGTTTCATGCTAGTATCTGCCAGCGTTATAGGAGGGAGACCCATTGCTTGCAATTAGGTTGCACGTAGGCATGACTATTTTTGCCTGCCATTTAAGCCCCACCAGCCCACCTGGCAATTTGACCTGCAGGTGCCTTACACTGAAGCTATCATCCTTTATGTGGCCTGTGCTGACTAAGACAGGTCACTGTCAGTTTATAGCTGGGGTGGAGGAGATTCAGTGCTCTGTGTATCTGAGGTCATGCATTGTTACAGTGAACATGGCAAAAGCAGCTCATCTATTGAGGTGGTCCTTTCTCCTAGATCTTAAAAGAAAGGCATACTTTAGGGAGAGTATAGTAGGAAGCTTTAACCTTGAGTGATGTATTGTCTCAGTGACACATTGTCAAAATGGGTGTTCTGGAAAACGCATACAGATTTGTCTGTGTCTGTATAGGGCTCTTCCATGAGATTTGGTAGCACAGACCAACTTTCTCTAGCTTACAGTGCATTTTATTTAGCAGGCCTGAATGGGGCAGCCTTGCTGATGGTAGAAAATATCCATTAGCCCTGTTTCAAAGTTGCTGGGCAATAATCCAGGCTGTGTTGAAAAAATCCTGCTAAATGTTTTCACCCTGCAGTGTCAGACTTGCATCATTTTAAAACGGGCCGAGCCCATACACATTTGACAGTACCTCTGTTGGGTCTGCCACATGAGATTTAATCTAGCAAGTGACCCAAATACATGCACTAGAAGAACAAGTGTAAGTGCACTGGGGAAAATTACTTGCCATCTGTCTCCTTGTTGTGTGTGTATATTTGATAATTAATTTGCATTTGTGATTTTTATGACCCCTTTTTATCGTCTTCTCAAATGTTCAGCTCCAAGTACACCTCTCCAGTAGCTTTTAGTAGCTCCAGTTTACAGGTAGCTGCAATCTTCTGAATTCCAGGAGTGAGGTTGGTGATGGGGAGGCAGGACTTGTGTGCTTTCTCTGTAGTGTTTTCACTTTGCCCCCTCTATTCCATCTTCTGCATGCTAACTTCAAACCACCATAAAGATTATTTTTATATGAAACAGGACCTTTAACATATTCATAAAGGAGTAAAGGTAACTCATAGAAGATGCTTGAGTAACTTAGGCTACGTAGTAAAGATTTGTCGTTGCGTTTGTGTTGTAGCTGAGTATTAACCAAGTGAACCAATGGGAGAACCTGGCTCAATAATATTCTGTTAATACGAGTTCTTTTTAAAATCCTGAACATAACTTAAATATATATGTAGGTTTAGATTTAAAAATGTTTCTGCACAAAAAACTGTGATGAATGAAGCACTTTGATCCAAATGTGAAATCTTAGTTTCATCAAAATATTGGTGGGTGGTTTGTTTTGTTTTTTTGGGTTTTTTTTTCCGTTTGAGATCCTGTAGTATAGGGATTTTAGAAAGCAAAAAAGAAATTATATCCCCACTGGCTTTATTTTAAGATTCTTGTTGCATATGTAACACTAACATAAAGCATGTCGCTTCTGGTAGCTGGTTCAGAGAATAAATTCATGCCTGTTAGCAGACGGAGAGTCTCCCTGAGTCACTGACGGGATGCGCCTCATCTGCAGGAAGTTCTTCCAGCACACAATGGAGTTACAAATTCAAATGATCAACTTTCTCCAACATCTCCCATATGTATTCCAGCTGCACTTCTGAATCCCTTAAGTTTGCCAGAGAAAGTCGCTGAAAGGCTCAGAAGTATCTCATCTCAATTTGTTAACCATCTGATAGCTGCAAGAGTGATGAATTAGAGCTCCTTTGCTTCCCTCATCTGGAAGTTTGCCCTTCCCTTGTTGTTTGCTGCTAGGTTTGTTTTTTTTTTTTTAATTCATTTTTTCTGTGAAGTTAACTGAATCAGACTTTGCTGTTTGTTTATGGAGTTTCTTTCTTTAGCTGAAATATTTGATGCTGAAACTGATGCAAGACTTCTGGCGACCTGTGGTGAGAGTTGCTCCAAAAACAAAGCTGGAGAAACAGACTAAATCTGAAGGCAAAGATGCTTAGTCTTATCATTACTTATGTAAAGGTGAATTTGCTCTTTGGGCCAGTGTATTACGTTAGATTTTTTTAAAAAAATTATTTCAAAATATTTTATAGGTTTCACACAGATTCTGGGATAACTTTTTTTTTTTTTTTTTTTAAATAAACCTTTTAAAGAGGTCCATTTCCTTCTCTGTTTTTTTAACTCTAATTTTTTTCTGAAGTGTTTTTTTGAAACGTGGAAGCATTTTATCTGGGGACCTGAATCTTATGCTGAAAGTTTTAAAATAAATTTTGGAATTTCTCTTGATTATGGAAGCCTATAGTTTGCCTTAGGGCTTGGCAACCTTTGACTTCTGCTTTCCCACTTGGGGCAACTGATCATATAAACTCTCCTTATGGTCCTTTAGAGTGGGAGTTTTTCTGTGGCAGGTTGTTTAAGTCAGGATACAGTAGGTATCTCATTTCACGCCTACTAGATCAGGTTCTTATCCTGTCTCTGGATGGTCATCCAGACTTAAGATGTGTTATTTTTTGTGCAGGCAGTCCCTTCCTAGTAAGAGGGTGTAAATTTTGCAATTTCTTTCCCAGTTTCAGTCTCTGCAGAGCTCCGTACTAAACCATTTTCCCCCAAAGGCTAGCCTGTTGGTGAGTGAAACTCGAAGAGTCACAGGAAAGTGTTTCTTTGGAATGGCATGCTAAATATTACTTAACATGTCAACATTACTGCTCAGTTTGTTACTTCAGGACAGTTGAAATATTTTGTGGACCTGTGAATAGCTTATGACAGACATCTCCAAAGGCAGCGACATGCACTTGGCTCTGTCTTCAGAGGGTGCTTCAGGCTAGCACAGGCTTGCTGCTGTTTGTGTATGACAGCTGATTGTGAAACAAAGGAACAAGCTCGATCACTGGGGCAGCAGGCAAGGATCAAGTAATCTATCAATCTCTGTTTTACTTCAAGGAAGAAGAAAATTGGTAAATCAAACTGTTTGAAGCTGATAAAATTTTGTGAAAATTTTGTGACCCAGCCTCTGTAACTGGGGAAGGTTCATTGATGATGCTTCACTGACCATTCCTGGCCTCGTTAAGCCTTGAGAGGGAGAAA
This sequence comes from Alethe diademata, assembly GCA_025584955.1. Lineage (NCBI taxonomy): Eukaryota > Metazoa > Chordata > Aves > Passeriformes > Muscicapidae > Alethe > Alethe diademata. The sequence continues at coordinate 42,387,105 of JANRMJ010000077.1, read as the reverse complement.
AACTAAAAGTGGCTTCCTTGAATACTAATCCTTGTGTTCCCTAGGACACTGTGAATTACTCTGTTAGCCTTCATTGTCCTAGTGGCTTCATGAGGAAATTTTTCAAGAATAGTGGCAGGTTTCAGTTGGAGGTAAATAGTACTCATTTACTGTCTTCATGTCTGTTATTTCCTTTATCTCCTCATCTTTTTAATTGCTTTTTGTTTCCTTGGAAATATTGTGCTTTCAGTGTAAGATTTTTTGTCTTTGGAATCTTAATTATTTTGTCTTTTTTTGTCCAGTAGTTTATTCCAGTGGCCCAAATTAATGCTTCAAAAACTGTTAAGAATCAGTGTAACCTGTAAAAACACTGTGGGTGTATATACTATCATTATATTAAATAACGGAATTCTGTTGTATGGTAAAATTTGAGACCCTGCCTTTTATGGCATCTTTCTTCCAACAGAGAGCTGGACAGGTTTGCCATTAGTCTGCCACAAAGGCTCCTTAATATATTCACAGGGGTCACTGTTGACTGCCTCAGATCATTTCCTTCTCTCCAGGATTTAAGCACATTGGCCTCAGCAGCATTTCCAGTCCCAGCTGGCCTGGGAAGGCAGAGACTGACAGATAACTGAATGCAGATTTTCTATATGACGGTAAAAACCATTGTTTCTAGATGACTGGACTGATCTGTGGAATCCCCTATTATTCACCAGCTTGTCAGTAGACCCCAAGAGCCCTGCCCTGACCTCTGACCTGGGTTTCAAGGAAGGACAGGTTTTTCTGAATTTAGCATCCTGTATCCAGGATGGGTGTTTCTGAGTTTAGTGCTACTCCAGGCTATTTTGCTAATGAGAGGATTGTATGATTTTTAGCTCCTACACGTTTTAGTCAGCTAGTCCAATTTGTGTTCAGGGGAACAACGCAGTAATTGGTAGCAGAACTGTTGCTGTGAAGTCCCTGCCAGTGCCTGGATGCTATTTTCATGCAGCTTGGCAATTTGCGTACTTAAATCCTAAAAAAGGACTTGAACTCTTGAAACAGGGTCACTATTCAGTGACCAAAATTGTCATGGAAACAAACTCACTCAACAGCAGCCAATGCCCTTCCTAGATCTCTGCCCAGTCTTCTCTTCTCACCTCTGTGGCTTTTTACATATAGTAGTTAATAATTGGAAGCTGGGCTCAGGAGCCAGACTCTAGTGTGCCTCTTCCACATCATTGCTGTAGAATGACCTGCACCCAGTGGTTAGGTGGGAAACCAGTCTCTAAACACTCTCAAATACTTAACTGAAAGATAAACCACAAGTGTTTATCTGCAGCCCCAACTTAGAGATAGCATTTCATTTCTGTACGCAGTGTTTCCAGTTGCTTGGCTGCCTGCTCTAAGTGTAACTTGACTTAACTGCTTGTCTAAGATTTTTCTCTCCCTCTGATACAAGGGAATGTAGCTCAAAGTTGTATGACTCTCTGTGAATCTGATACTTTTATTTAGGAGGTGGTGCCTGGCTAAGTGTGTGGGCATCCAGTGTCATGATGCATCAGCAGTGCCTTTGCAGCGTCCAGCCTCCAGTTTCTGTGCAGGAATATTTCTAGTTGATGCTTTCTAAAATAGCTTTCTATGTTTTCTCAGCAACTATTGAAGCTGGTAATGTTTATTTACTTTGATACTAAAAAAGCCAGCATGGAGTTCCAGTGTATGAATAAAGCACTAAGAAATAGTCTTCCACTGAAAATAATTTTCTAAAGTTGATGTTTGGAGCAGTTTTAAGGTGACATAATTACTTAGTGGGGGGAGGAAGAAAATCCCCTGAGTCATTGGATGTTGTCCATTATAAAGATCTTTAAGAATTAAGGAAAGTAAAAACCTGTCTGTAGATAGGGGTCAGCCAAGCCCTTTATTGTGGAATATCACGGTTAAAACTAAGCCGTGAAATCCAGCCAACCAGCACAAAACTCTTTGCTTTTTATCAAAGAGCCCCTTGATATGTCTTCATCCAGATTCCAATAGGAGATGAAAAAAGACTTCAGGAGGAAACTAGCTTGTGTGTAGAAATGATTGGGTGTGCTGAAGTTGCCTGTAGAAGATAGGCAGAGGAGGTCTGTCCAATTGTCATTTGAATTGTAAATATTCAGTGTATGGCTGGTTTTGGAACCATGGATGTTGTGGTAATTCCTGTGCCTGCATTTTACCCCTGGGTGTTTACTAGAGGTGCTTTGTAGCATGCTTAGGGTTCAACCTGCTGTAAGTGAGGTTGTGAGTTGTCAAGTTGGAGTTCTTTACTATATTAATGCCTATACACTTGACAGGCTTTTAGTAGACATTTTGCATTGAAACATGCGATCATTGGATTATAAAGTAATAACATCTTGGAGGCAAACTAGGGAGAGCTGGAATTCTTAATCCAGGATAATTTGATTTTTTTTTTTTGGTAAATTATTGATTTGTTTCAGGTGTCTCACATGAAATCTCGAAGTGGGAATTAATTTTAAAAATCTGCCACTTCTGTGACTTTAATTTTTGTTTCTCCAAGTCTTTTATGTGTGTGTATAGTTTGATAGTGTTTTCAGAGTGTGTTTTCAGTGGTGGACCTTTGAAAAGACATGAGAGGCTCTTGCTGCCCAATGTGCAAAGCAGCACATTAAATAATACACTTAAAAATCTTCCTTTTGAAGCACACAATGTCAGTGCCTTTATAGGCTGTTCAGTAGTTTCTCCTCTGCAGAGTGATCCTGTTGGTATTTTTAGTCTTTGTGATATTGTAGCACTTTGGAAACATTGGAATATTCTTGGTTTCATTTCACAGCCTGTCAACTTTCCTGGGTCAGAATCAGTTATATTTGGCTGGCTCCTTTGTTTGAGGGGACTTGTACTGGGCTGCTTTGAGAAGAGGATTAGGTCCAGTTGGAAATTCAGATGAGATGCTTGTAGTCACTTCTGGTCCCTGGAGTACCTTTCCTAAGTTTCCTATTTCCAAATAACACTGTGGATTTCCCTTACCGAAGTAGAAGGAGCACATACTATGTCGAGTGTGACTCTGTGGGTGGAACTTGCTGCTGTTGTTCTGTAGGTTATCAACCTTCTACTCTACATTTTTTTTATGCTTCTTATGCTTTTTAAAAATAGTTTTTTATCTTAAAAAAGATTGAAGGAACACTGTGCCTTGTTTTATCCTCTAATTTCCAACAGTTATGTGACAGTGAAGATGCTGTCATACCTTCTCTTGTATTTGATATTGTATTTATTTGATGTTGCTACTTAGTGTTGTTTTAATATTTTAATAAGAAGATGAGGAAATTAGACTCAAATTTGAGGCAGGATCTTAACAAGCCTTTTATTTTGTGTGTTTTGGATCAGCACTCTACCACTGAAATGATAAGAATATTTATATCCTGGATTAAACCTCTCTGTATTGGCCCATCTGACCTTTTTGGTGCTAGTATTTAGTTGGTGAATCATCTTGAGTAACTGAAGTAATTCCTGGTTTGGAAGTTTGGTTCGTGAGTCTCTAGCAAGTTTGCTCCTATTCTCCCTATCCTTTCTTTGGCTTTCCAGGCCTTCTTCCAGCTCCCATGCCAAAAAGAAACACTGTTTCTGGGGAGATACTTCTAGGTATTGTATGCTTCTATCTATTTCCTTACTGCAAAATCTTGAATTATAGCAAGAATTTTCGTGTAATAAATTCCATGAATTTTCAGTGTATGTGTTTAATTTTCTTCAAACAGTTTCAGTTGCACTTGAGGAAACTTTTAAAGGTCATTTTGTCTGTGGGGGTTGTTTTGTTTTGTTTTTTTAAAAAAAGAAAAGAAGGTTGCTCTGGCAAAATTAACATTAGTTGCAGAATAAAGGTTTCCTTTTTTAACCAATTATTTGTAATTAAACTTCTGATGTCTTATATTTTTATAATTAAAGGAGAAGAAAACTTAGGCTTTTTAAATCACTTTGATCTGAATTAAGGTTCCAGTGCCAAAAAAATAATTTAAATGCTGCATGGCTGTATAAATAAATCCTGCTGAAAGAAAAAGTACTAAGAGCATAATGAAAAAATTTAATCAAATGGCATTTTTGTGTCTAGCAGCTCTTATTTTGTAGCACAGTTCTTTATAGCTTCTTTGTAACACCAGTGTACTTGAATAAATTTTCCATTTTTGTGAAAAGATGTAGTTACATGTTCTATTCCATTTCACAGTACATTACTCATCTCTTGCATGTAAATCACTTGGCTTGTTAAAAATGTTAGTATTTCTCTTCAATAAACATCACGCTTCTGGAGAGTTCTCAAAATTTACTTTCATCCAGAAGATGAAAGACTTAAGGATAGGGAAAGGCCACAAAGAAAATGGATCCTCAGGTTGTTGCGCTCATGGTGAAACAGCCAAGCCCAAGCTGGATCCCCTGGAGTTCTGTCTGTGCTGCTGTTTGCTGCCAGGCACATTGCTGCTCTGGAGATGGTTGTGGTGATGTGGCTTATGGAGTATGGCTGGCAGGTGAAGCCTCAGATGGGTGCCTGCTCCACCTGCATGAGCCTGGGGCTGTGTCAGGATGGACACTGAGTGATGCTGCAAATCACTGCATCTCTTACTGCTTTGCTTCTTTCCTCCCTGTTCTGCTCATTATGACGGCAGACTTGTGACAGCTGAAGCCACGTCTTTGACAATATGTTGTGCTGGATGGTTTCATGGGCTCAAGCCTTCATAAGGGTATCTGATATTTTGAAATGACAGCTTGGGCTTAAAGAAAGGAACTTGTTTTATATGCTTTCCCTTTCCCCAAGAACTGTGAGATGTCTAGGTGCTGCTTAGCCAGAGCAGTTTTGGTTTCTCTGGAGTGTGTTTTGCTGCAGCACTCTACTTGCTTTAATTAAAGACAGGAGGAGTTGTGGAGAGTCTCCTTCCCTGGAGATCATTTAAAACCACCTGGACACAATCCTGTGCAACCTGCTCCAGGTGAATGTACTTTATTTGGATGGTGTGGAGTGTTCTTGGACTAGATGACCTCCAGAGGTTCCTCCCAAAAGTGGCAATTCTGTGAAAGCCTCACTAAGTCAGTTTTGTTTAATGTTGAATGAGTAGGTTTGTATCAGAACCTGGGATTACCCTGATGGAGCTGTGTAACTGGAGTTTCATGCCTGACTGATATTAAAAGCAAAAGGAAGGACTGGATGTCCAGTGAACAAGGAAGCTAGTAGATCTTCTGGAATTTAGAGCCTGCTTGTAACACATGACAAAAGATAACATGATATTAATGAAAAAGGTGATTTATATGTTGACATCAGTAAACCTGTGAGAATTTTCAGGAAACCACAGTAAACCTGTGAGAATTTTCAGGAAGCTCTTCCTCTAGGGGACAGTCAGCTCTTTCTTCCATTTTTTTCCTAAATGTTCCGTTTTCGATCAATATGAACAATCCTGTCTGAGAACAATTGAGGGCTACCTCATTGAGGGCTGGGCGAGTGTGTGGTGAGGTGAGAAAAGAATCCCACAAAGAAGAAAGGCCTTAAGGAATATTGACTTTCACCTATTTATGTGCCATGTACCTAGTCTGCTAGCTTGCCATACTAATAATTATTAATATTTGGCATTTTACTCTTGAAAAATGATGAAAATACTGACTGTATAGGAGTACCTGTAGCATTTTGTCCATATATCACTAAGATAAGTATTAACCCTGTTGTAATTCTGAGCTGTTGGCTTGATGTGTGTGGAAATAAACTATTTCCTGTGTTGCAGGAAAAAAGGTTTGCTGCTCTTTGCATCTCTAGATCTAGCTGCTTGATGATAGTGTCGGAGAAGAAGGCTTCTTGGAGCAGGAAATTTGCGTATTAGAGATCTGCAGGTACCATGGTGATGAGTACTGTATGTGTCTTGAAAGGCTCCGATGCAGTAGCTTGGAGCAAGGTACCACCTTGCTAGGCACAGTTTCCAGAAACACATGCTGTGTATGATATTTCAATCTACCAATTTGTCTCTGTGCTTGGCTTGTTCTGAACATCTTGCAGACTGAAACTTGTAGATTTTGTTGAGGTTCTCTGTGTTGTAGCTTACTACAGGCAGGGGGTTTCAGTTTGTGTTCACACTATGCTCACTAATTGTTGATGCTGTGAAAAAGCACAGAAGTTTATTTTACAGCATAAAGGTTTAAACCTCACTTTCTTACTACTGAATCCTGATATTAGGGTACTGTTTTCTGAATAAGTAAAATGGCTTTAAAGCATAAAAGTAAAGAACTAAGACGCAGGTAAATGTAAGTATGGGAAAGATTACAGGATTCCAGGATAAAGAGTTATTTTATTAATGCCTGTGCCTTAGTCTTTCTGTAAATATTTAAGGAAAAATATAAGTGATGTGAGAATTTTTAGTGAGTGTGATTGAGATAACTTTTCAGTTTTTTTCCTGGTTGTCTAGTGTAACTGAAACAATTCTACTTCAAAATACAAATTGCACTGGATATTATGTGTCAAGGATCTAAGGACATCTGTTCTTGGTGTGGCGTAGTGATTGGGAGTGATGGCTGGAGGTTTTTGCTTGAACAAGGCACTGAGAGCACTTTATTTTGCATACTTCTTTCAAGATAAGAAATCGTGGGGAAACATCTGTTGTAAAGCATGGAAATGTACAATGTTATACTTTCTATGCTGCTGTATGCTATATTAGTGGCGAGTATTTGTTTTCCGTTCTGATTTTTCTTGGACTGAAATCCTGTATGAAGTATGTGAAGTAGCAGAGAATGGTCCTGTTAAAGAAGAGCAAATAATGTGATAATTCTAAGAATGAATCTGAAATTGTCCCAGTTAGTCCTTTGCCAAGAGTCAGTGAGCACACTCAAGGACTTCTTGTTATGGTCTATTTTGTGTTGTAGAATGCAAAAGAACCCTTTTCATAACAGGATGGTTGCATTTAATATGCATATTTAATTGCACATCTAACTATATGTATATATATGCACATACATGCACACAAGAAAAGACATAATTTTTCATCCCATCTGGACTGGCATGCTATCTTATTTCCGCACCAGCAGCACAGGTCATGGATAAAGTAAAGGGATGGGCTCTGCAATCAGTGACTTTCCCAACAGAGTGATTAAATTATTATCCAGTTATGCCCTTGGGAGTTTCTGGGCTTATAAATATAATAAACAGTATGGTAATCAGAAAAAGCAAGTTGTTTGGTTTGTGTTTAGAGAGTCCTTATTTCTTTAGTCATTGTTCTGAATTGCATTAGGGTCTGCTAAATTTTTACTTTCTACAGTGAAGGATCTCTTCTGCCTTTGCAATATTTGGGTTTCCTTCTTTTTTTCTGCTGAAGGTTTGAAGTTAGCTGCTTGGGTCAGCTTACACTATCCATGTTTTAAAATAAAACCAAATGAGGAAGCAGATGGAGAGATTGTATTTCAGGTGTTGCTTCATAAACTGACTAAACTGTTATGTAATTGAATTCAGTTTAGATTGGTTGAATATTACTACTGTTTTAATTAAAGAAAGAAGACTATACCTTACTAATCTGTTATTCTTGTGGCTGCCTAAAATTTATTCTTTTTTGAAGTACAAATGAACAGGTGAACTCTTCTGCTAAGCAAAATCAGTGTTTGTGCTTAGACAATTATGCATTAACTATTTCCTGCAGACTGGAGAGGATGACCTGCTTAGTAATATCCGAAAAGAAGGATAAATATAACTTAATAATCTGCTCTAGTGATGATCTGTTTATTTTGTTCTAACTTAGTTAAAATCAAAAGGAAAGCAAACAATTTTGTAGGTCTGACATGCTAGTAAGAGATAAAATGGCAGAGTATGCCTTGGCTTTGCTGTTGGGAATTCAGTTTTACAAACACTTGGACATGTGTTCAGCTTTTCAGATGTAAATAGTCCCATTAGATGAAATCTGGGTCTAAATGGAATCAATGGTAAAACCTGTGGCAATTTAAATAAGGCTAGGATTTTATGAATGAGTTCAGTCAGACTACTTGTATACATAAACACATGGTTGAGTGTTTGCTGGATAGAGGGCCTGCGAGGACAGGAGAATAACACTCTTGCAACGCAGTTTTAAGTCTGACCTGTCTTGCTGCTGAACGATTAAGAGCAACAGTGAAGAAGCAGGGGGACCACTTTGTGCATAAACAAATGCAGTATATAAAACATCATAAATAACTACAATTCATAGAACGCGTGGTTGCTCCTAAATAATGAAGCAGTGAAAATGTTTCTAGGATGTAGTTATAATATTTTTTATTTTATTTTTTTGGCACAAATCATTATTATGTTTCATTATTCAGAAAAACTTAATAGCAGGAGACTTTCTTTTGGAAGAGGGAAGGTAAAATAGAAATTACAGGGCAGCCCCCCCCCCCCTTGTCCTTTCAGTCATAGGAGTCATGCAACATTTGATAATTGTGTCAACTGTTTTAATCATCATGTGTATTAACTACTTAATTTTACACCACACTTGGTATGGAAACACTGTGGGTATTACCATAATTGTGATGATTCTCACCATCTGAGACTCTCCCCTCCAGATGTTTCACCAGTTTGCAAATTTGATTTGGAGCTGCATGTGCAGCAAAGCAACTGTTATATACTCTAACAGCTCTGTCTCTCTTTGTGCAGAACATCTTTGCAGAGCCTAGTTTCACATTTCTTGGTGAGAAATATTATTGAATGACTGCCCTCTTATAATCCTGTGAGATTTAGAGAAGTGCAATTTTCCAGGTTTTTGAGGGAGTCCTAATTTACATTTCATAACACACAGAGCAATTAACATGAAGTCTTATGGCAGCTTGACAGTCCTTTGTGCCTATGGAAACAGTTACACAATAGTACATGTGCAGATAATGTTATCAGGTGCCCTTTATGTGTGCTCACTTGTTTTACCTGGGGCATACTAAAATGCTGCAGCCTAATTCTCATTTAAACTCAACCTGCTCTGTTGTACAATGAACTTGCATAATGAGAGAAATGTTGGCCTTAAGAAAATAATAGTTACTGTTCATTGTTCTGAGTGACCTCATTTTGGAATGCTCACACTGTTTTTCTCGGTGTGCATGGCTTTGAAGGCCAGTGATGGAAGGAACATGACCTCCTAGGTGAGGTCAGATTCAGGCTGCCAAGTTTATTTCTGTCTTTGCTCTCTCTTTCCTCACAGGCAGGTGTAGAACCTTGTCTCCTCCCCAAGTTGGAGACTAATATTGCCTATGTGTTTGGAGAACGGAGAGGAACATCCCAGCTGTGTTGTCCTGCTGCTTGTGCAATCCAGCTGTTGTTGGGGAATAGAGAGAGGAGACTTGGTGTAGTGGGCAGGAAGGCAAAGAAGAAAAGCAGCAAGTAGGTAGAAGGTTTGGCACTGGTACCAAAATCTTTGGCTGTTGTGTGCACAGATGACTGGGGCAAATACTTCTGTGCTTCTTAACTCCTTGCTGATATTTTATTTTCTTTTTAAGGTTTAAAGCATTTTTGTTTCAGTCTGATAAGATACTGGTGGAATTTCATTCACTTCAGTTATTTATGCGACTGTGTAGGGAGCAATACCTTAGGGTGCTTTCAGGAGCTCTTGAGAAGAGATTTTCTGCCCCAAGGAGTTTTGGACTGAAAGGTATAAGAGGAACAATGCATGGAAAAGAGGCAGTAGAGATGGAATAGTGTTTGCAGGTACAAGAGCCATCTAAACATTATGGTGTCAAATAGGGGAGGTCTGGTGAAAGGAGAAGGCAAGGCAGAAGATATAACAAGAGACCTTGTTGGCTGTTAGGGATGTGAGATGCAAAAGATCCAAGCCCAGTACACAGGCTGTGGGAAGAATTACTCTTGGAGTATGAATGCTGCTGCCTTTCCTGAGAGACATTATCCCTAGGCTTTGGCAATCTTAGCTGTTCCTCTTGTAGGAAGCCAGGCTGGGTCAAACTGCTTAAGCCTGTTTGCTTGATGGGAACAAACCTAAGATCGATCACACTATTAGCATGGTCAGCAGGTGTGAAGGAATGACTGTTCATAGGGTAAGTGAGGGTAAGCAATCAGTGCAGGTAATCTGCTCAGAGGGTACCAGGGAAGCCTGTCCAGAGAGGCCTCTGGGGATTTCATTCCTGCCTTTCATGGGTTTTCATCTTACTCTTCTAACCTGTTCTCTCCATCTCCGTAGAAAACTATAGAAAACATAGAAAACTATGAAGACATATACCGAAAACAGATGCTGTAACCAAAGGAGGAGAAATGAGCAATGACTTACTTAATAGATTTAGGCCCACTGAAGAACAAAGACACAGTATGGCCTAAAAAAGAGATAAATTGTTCGGGAAGGGAAAATGGATTAAACTATGTGGCTGAAGACAGAGACTTAGCTGATGCTATGCAAAAGCTAGATTGCTACAGAAACTGCAGTTTTGTGACTGCCTTGTTTGGCTATTCCTTACACGAATTCCCAGTTAGAGACAGACGGTGATGATGCAGAGCGCTGCTGCTTTGAGTTGGCCCTTGCCAAAGCTGCTGTGTGGCTAATGAAGCATGAGGTTTTAACCTCGTCTTGGCAATAGTGGTTTGGATGGAAGTCTGAGATGAACTATCATCACAGACAAGGCTATTTTTGGGGCTATGTATATGAAGAAATAGTTGATATAAAGCTAAGGAAAACTCTGGAAAAGTGGCCCTGTGCCTTGTGCTTTGAATACTTTATACTGAAGAAGTTTTCAAATCCCTCTCAACATGAGAACTGTCTGTGAGTGTCAAATGTAGCACTCATTTATTACCCCATTATAAGATTAAATGTTATGCATTAAACAAGTATTATTTTCCCTGTTTGCCTAGGTTATTGTTTTAGTAAACATGTATCTTTAATTCCAGGTAGATAGGCTTTTCTCTCTCTTTTTGGACTTAGTCTTCTTTCTTACCATGTCTTAGCTTCAAGGACAAAGGAAAACTTAATTTTTATATTAAAGAAGAAATTATTTGTAAAGACACATTATACTCCCAGGCTTCCAAGACTTGTGGTCTGAAACTGGAAATGTAGCCACAACTAATGTATTCAGAAACTAGCTCTGTGTGGAGTTTTACTGAAATGTTTGTTGAATACTCTCAAGAGCAATGAGTGAAGCTTTTTAAGTTTTTTGCAGTTCCCTGTATACTGCCTGATGTTTAATACTGGCATGATCTTGCTAGAAATGTATTGTATAATTAGACCTATCAATTTCCCATGAAAAATAGAATAGCCATAGTATTCCCCATCTCCATTAGCTTATTTGTATATCTCCCTCTCTCATCCTAAACCAGGAAGAAAATACTGAGATCTTTATTTTATTGCCATTTTTTTTTTAATATGCCATTTTCTTTGGTAAGAGGAGTACTTTAGAAGTGCTAATGCTATGGCCTGTGCTCACCTTTAGCTGATACAGCATTTCTTATACTGTGTCTGTATTCTGTGTGTGATGAGTTTGGTTTTGTGCTTAGTGGCAGAATTGTTCTGCATATGATGTGGGAGCAGCATGCTTGTGCAGGTAAGCCAGTAGCAACTGCAGAGAAGGTTTTCTTATACCCCGTAAGTGCTGCTCCCACCAAAGCTGTAGGTCAAGGTAATGCTATGAAAACAATTCAAATGGTAAGAAGATAATGGCAAAATTCAGAAGGCAGTAGCAAGACCTATTATATGTAAAAGAAAAAAAATCTATAGTGAGCATTCAGAAATGCTAGTACTTTTTGTAATGATTTTATCACTTGTTTTAATTAACTATGTTAAGTTCATGTGGCAATAGTATTCTATTTAAAAGGTGATTAAGTTAGAGTTTTGGAGGCTATAAATATGAGGAACAACTGCAATCTATGTCTGACCTAAGAAAGGAGTAAAATCAGGAAATCATCCTGGGTGACAGTGCGTACTCTTGAGTTCCTCCAAGATCTAAATATACTCAGAGTCTGAGCTGAAACAGCATTGTTTGTCTGCTTCAATGTTAATCTGAGTTATATTTCTGGCATATGCTAGAGTTTAGTTTTATCTTCAGGGCAGATGTAGCCAGAAAACTGAGACAGAGACCAGGACCAGATTTAGTCAATAAATGGCTTACCTGCAATATGAGTGGTTCAAAAGTATAAACTATATAATTTCTAATTCATTATCATAACATGATTTCTGAAGCAATCTGATCCTTCTAGAGTTGTGTCCTTGCTGTTTGAGAGACTACAGAAATGAAAACTGTCCCAGCCTGAAAACCTTGTTCAGGCCCCTATTCTGGAACAAAAAGGCCCACCCAAAACCAACATACTTCATATTTACCCTTGTGCATTGTTTATTTTACTTAGTTTTACAAGGATTGCTTGTATGAACCTAGACATTGGTATGCCTGTCTTATTTTTTCAAGATCATAAAAATCTCAGAGATTTTGCTTATGTTTTATTTCTGATTACTTCGTGCTGTGGGTATCGATGAGATAATGAAAATCTGTATCTGGAGCATTGTTGTGAGGAAAGCAAATTGTATGCAATGTTTCTCATCCACCATAATCAAAGGATTGGCTATTACAATTAAAATTAATTGTATAAATAATTGCTTTAATTTTTTTCTTTTTTTTTTTTTGATAATGTGATAATGTATTTAATTAATGAACTCATAACTTTCCCTTCATGTTTCAGAAAGCTTTTGGAAAATTCTGTTTTCCTATTTCACTGTGACTATGTCTAGGAGAAAAGGGATTTGGTATTTCCTGAAGGTAGTTATATTTTTTAAATCATAGAATGAAAATGCAGTGGTTAACGTTAATAAATATTTACTTTGATTTTAAGCTTGGAATCATCAGCAGTGCCACCAGCTAATCTGTAAATTTGCCTGAGGTGGTGATGTGAGCCTTCAGAGTGTTGTATTTGAAGTTGCGCTCATCCATTGATTAACTGAATAAAATTTGCATCTTTAACAAAGACCAGCCTATAACTTTCTCTGGGTAAATAGCTCTATGCGTATTTTGCAGGAGTATTTTACAAATTTTTTCCCTTTTAGTTGTTTTAACATTGCTTTCTTCTGTGTGTTGTTTTTTTTATTATTATTTTTCTTCTCTTTTTTTAAAAATCTTTATGGAAAGCTTGTTTTCAGTATCAAATGAAACTCAAACCTTATCAGAAAAAAGTGTTGGGAATAAAAGCAGTTTCATATCATCATAGACCATGAACTGTAAAGGTTCAGCTAATATTCTCACAAGTCAGTATTAAACTTTTTCTGTCTCCTAGTTTTTATGATGGTGTATTTGATTTTTTAAATTTTTTTTTTATTGTTGTCATTTGCTTTGTCTGTGTTCACTTATTCTTTCCTCCCTCACTCTTACATCATACCTTCTATGGGCCAAGGACAAACCTGCTTGGAGCTTGCACTTGTCTTGTAAGAAAGCATTTTCAGTGATGGGTTGGATTCTTTGAACTTCATTACTCTCTTCTCAAAACCTGATATTTTTATTGGCTCTTATGATTCATGTAACCTGCTGCCTCTCACTTTCATAAGTATTTGGTCAGAATGAGTGCCAGGGTAGATATTGGTGAAATACTGGTAATGATGTCTCTTCTATATTGCGTGAATTTCTTTAACATTATGAAATCATAAAACAGAAAAATAATAGGAAACCATTGTGTTTATCTAAAATGTGTTCTACTCATGTTTTGCTCATGAGCTGCAGTACACTCTCTAGGACAGCAGGGCAGATCTGTGAGAAACTTCCCCTTGTTGGGGTCAGGACCCTCTTGAGATATTGAGCATTTGCAGTCCTGGGGATGTGCTGGTTTCTCAGAGTGTTTGCTGCAGAACTGGTGTGTCAGTCTCGCTGAAAGCCTTTGGCTTGTCCTCCCCTCCTGCTTTGCTTGGATAATCCTGCAGCAGCTGTCGGAGTTTCCCTTTGATTTCTCTGGCTTCTGCAAAGCTGCAGGGGCACAAGAAACCTGGCTCTGACCCCTGCTGAGCTGGTGGAGATAAGAGCAACATCATCCACATTGAACCTGTGTACCATTGCCCTATTTCAGCTAATGGTCAAAACCAAATCCCTGATTTGATTTCCCAGGATGAGTGACAGGCAGTCCTCTCCCCATCACTGGTCCCTCAGTGATGCCAGCTGCATGTGCCCTGTCCCCAGAGCCCCTGTGCATGGAGTGTGGAATAGTGACGTGATGTCAGCAGTTCCCTGTGATAGCATCACTACTTGTGGCAGCTAGAGGGAAAAAGTGGGGATTTGTAGATGAGATTATACTCAAGTTTGATTGAGACCTGCTGTCTGTTGTGATCCAATGCAGAAAGCGTTGTCAGTGGTTATCTGGTTAGGAGCTGGGTGCTAGGCAGCAAGAGATCAAAAATACAGAGCTGCTGAGTTGGTCCTGTTGTATTTGGTATTGTTTGTGAGGCTCCGTGGAACACACATCCCTTATTTTAGATGATGTCTCACTGTCCCTGAAGACACGTCTCTTTAAAGTTTTGCTCTTGCTGTGTTTAGCTTCAGCATGCAATTGTGAACTAACTGTACTCAGGAAGGGTGCTCTGCCATTGATTCAGTTCTTGTCCTACAAAGTATCCCCACTGAACTGTTTTGGAAATGGCTTAATGTATAATCTGCAGTGTGAGGAGACTGGCATGAGAAGGGTAGGTGGTTAAATCATTCCATAAATACTGATAGACAGTTTGAACATATACTGCTCCAATTAACTGCCTCCACTTTATGTACATAATGTTCTGTTAAAATAATTTGTTTTCCTACAGGTATAAAGTTAATTTTCTAATTTTAAATTAATCTGGGTTTAACTTCTATTAGTGCAATCTACTTTCTCTTTTCATTTTGACATAATTTTCCACTCTGCTGGGCAAATTTGATAGTTTTAGCTTTGGAATCTGGTACATGAGACCTTTTCAAGTGTGTATGTATTGCAGATTGCCTTTTCTACAGCTTCCACATCACTTTGTTTAAAAGTTACTTTTTCAATGTCTAGAAATGTACAGGGGTGATACAAAGATCATGCCTTATTATTTCAATCTACAAACACTTGTCTTTGAGGAGCTGGACTTTTCAATAACCCTTTTATGCTCGGCCCCTCTGTGCAATATTAATCCCAGTGAAACGGCTGAATATGGTACATGTACAAGATGAAAATGTATTTTTGCAAAGTCTTGCAATGTCATGAGGTTAAATATGCATCTTCATCCCTTGGTTTTTGTTATCAAAATGTCGAGGTTGGGGCTTTGATATTAGGTGGCCGGTGTGAGCTTGGCTTTGACCCTTGTGTGAGGTATCAGAAACTCCTGTCTGAAGATGTTTTCAGCTCCAAAGTTGGCTAGTCTTGAAGCATTTCTCTTTGTCCTGCTGCTGGCAGTACTGATCTGACAAGCTGTGGGAGAAAGCAGCAGCCTCAGGTCCCCACTTGGTGTGTCTGGGGACCTCAGCAGCTTCTGGCTGCTGAAAACCAGAGCCAAAACCCAGGCATGAGAGTGGGAGCTTGCCTAGGGGTGCCTACATCCTGGAAGAATAAGTACCTAAGTGCTTTTTGCACAAAGTGCTATGAATACCATCCTATCACCATTTAAAAACCCAGAGTGAAACAGAGCCCTTGGTGATTGTTTGTTCCTTTGTGTGCTTCATGGCTTTCTAATTAAAAAAAAAAACACCTAATAAGTTTGTTCTGTTCTTTCTTTCAAAGCAAGAAATATGCATTTATGTATTGCAAAGGGGAGTCTGTATTTTATCTGTTTACTTTTTCGTCTGAAAAAAGTGGTAGGAAAGAAAGAGATACAAATGTGGTGTTTGAATTAATTTTCCCCTGATTTTGAAGAGGGATTTCTCACATATTGACTGTAGTTTGTGCTTTGAAAAGTGATGTTGTGTGTGTAACTCCTAGTGTGCCACACAGTTGCTCTGTGACTGCTGGATGGGGACTTAAGTCAAATCCTCCTTTGGTCATTCTTTACAGATCCTAGTCAAGGTTTACTTTGCGGTCCACTAGATACCTCTAGGTCTTAGAGATTTAGTCTCTTATCCAGGGCAATTTTCAGGAATTCCAGTTTGTGGTGTTCTTGCTACCAGAAGAATTGCCCAAATATTGAAACTTCTAAATTCACTCATGTTCCTCCTGTCTGAGGAGATAATGTACAATGGGGAAGAGAATTTTTAGCCTCTGTAAAATGCAGTTTCTCAACAGCTGTACTTTCTAGTTCCAGTCTGGTATTTCCTAGATTTTGAGGTTTCTTTTATTTTTTTTTTGTTTGGTTTGGTTTTTGTTTTGTATTTTTTGTTCTGATGCAGGTATTGAGTTTATATAGGTTTTTCAATCGTGTTGCATTTCTACCTTCCTCAGGTTTTTATTCTTTCCTGTGGAAAAACTAGCTGTTAATTCACTGTTTTTTTTTTTTATGACAGTTTTGAAAATGACCTTGGCACAAATGACACAAAAGTGCTTTTGGTGAGGCTGCTTTACCTGAGTCTTTGCATTGATGTAGCTGGGCACTGCTGGCTGTAATGCAGGCAGACCTACTGACATGTGCTTTAAGGCCAATATATTTTTTTTTTCTTCCTCTTTTCCAGGTATTTTCTTGTTGTGGTATTTACTCAGTTTTTCTTTGTAGTGGTTTTAACTTTGGATTGCTGAGCAGTATTACTGAGAGTGCAAAGCCTGAAGAGATCTGTTTAGTTATTGCAGTACTTCTGTTAATAGTTAACGATATATTTGCAAGAGCAGTGTTCTGCAGAACGCTTCTGTTTATTCATTTATTTGTTTTCAAGACAACAAGGCTAAGCACACAGCTTTAAACCAGCATCGGTCCAGTGCACAGATGGAGAACACCTATTTTGTGCCTGTGCTTCAGGGTGGGATTTTCCCAGCACAGATGTGTGTAAGCAGAAGTCATAGATACATTTTCTTAGTTTGTGCTTTCATCAAATTTTGCTGCTGTGTAAGGAATTCTCTCGACCTCTTTGGATTTTCTTTCCTGAACATGTATGAAGAAGAATCGGGAGGTGGACTCCTGTTTTCAGAGTAATGTGTTTTTAATCGAGTGGTGTTGTAAGCTCTTAAATTGTATATGACCTATTTGGCCTTACAAATCCCTTCTAGAAGACATAGTCAGCAAATGTATTGTAACTAGAGTCTATTGGAAAAGGTTGCAGTCTGGAGAGGAATGTGCAAGCTGTACTTTAAATTTCTTTCCTTTAGAAGTTTCCTTTGTTGCCAAGGAAGTAAAGCAATGATTATGTTATGGGGCTGACAGTTTTGCTAATGTTTCATATTTTCAGAACAAGACTGTTCAGTTGTTGAGGATGATGTAAAATTAAAGGACTCTTACTAATCTTTTTGATGAGACTAAAATACATTGTTGTACCTCCTCCCTCCCTAAAAAAACCCTCCAAACCTCTTTTCTCAAGGTGACAGGAATGGACTCCCTATTTCATGGATTTTTTGTGGAATTGCAGCAAGTAATTAGGTACTCCCTGCCCCTCTGGTGGTGTAAAAAGCTCCACAGACTCTCTAAGCTGGGCTCTCTTTACTGAGGATTAAGTGCGTTGGAGTTCTCCCTGCTGTGTTTCCTGCTGCTGCTTTTTACAACTCGTTTGGTGTTGTAAGTTGTTGCTGGGAGGAGGAGCTGTTACCCGTATCCCATTCATAACTGCCTTGTTCTTTCTTTATCTCTTCGTAGTGAGAAGTGTTACTTTCATCCCTTTCTTTTTTCCTTTGGTCCATGCACTTAGGAAATAAGTTACAGAGTTTTACTACATGCACTGGATATCTGTGCTCATGGTAAAATGACATTATCTCAGGTACTGATGACTTTTCCTTCCTCTTCGAATTCAGGATGTCAGTGAAAAGACTCAGGAGCGACTAGTCTGCAGTTGAGACCATGATGCTTCATCCTCATTCTCTTCCCTTAGAAAAATAGATAGGAACCAATATTCTTCCCTGCTTTTGATGTTGGCAAACATGGTGTTGCCTTTTTTATTGAATAAAGAGGAAACATAACTGGAGGCAGTTTGCATTTCTACTTTTTCTGCTCTGCATGCTCTTGTGTGTGTGTGTGAGTAGGTGGTCCGCAGTGGTGTCTGATACTGATAGGATAGCTCTTTCTGTGTAACCCATTTCTGATTTAAAAACTTGAGTCTGATGTCATACTAGCAGTATGAGCAAGATTTATTTTGCCTAACTTAATCTTCTTAAAATATTTAGGTCTAGTTGAAAGTTGTTATGGGGTAAGAATATTGCTCAGAGGGAACAAAGATGTGCAGCATGTGCAGGCTCAATGAATTTCATTACCAGAGAGACTTCTCCCATTCTCTGTCTCCTTTCATAATGGTTTAGTATTTCAAGTCAAACGTTTTAAAGCATTTACTTCTCCTACATGCATGAGAGGATTCTCTCTTTTAACTTGAATGTGATTGTTTATTGATAACCTTTAGAAATAGTCATTTTGGTTGATAAGGAGTGGATACTGGTTTCTTGCTTTAGAGGACAAAGATATTGAAGATGACCAAATAGTGTTGCTAAAATATGCAGAATATATAATGTTAACCTTTGTTTTAAAAATCTTTCTTCGCCTATAATGCTACATGAGAAAACTATCACATAAAAAGATTATAAGGTAGAGAGAGACTAGCATTATTGTTGGTCTACTGTGCACATCAGTTTTTTTAAAGCAAGATTACTAAAAAAATATCATCACAAAATCAGTGGCATCATCTTTTATCCTCCTTCCCTTCCCCTGTTCTTTGTTTAAAAGAAGTAAAAAAATCCAATAAAATACGCTGCTATTATATCTGAGCTAAAGTTTTAGCTGCTGTAAGTTAATACATAGCTAGTAAACAGAATTAGGTTGACTTACAACAACAACGAAGTTCCTTATTCAGCTTTCAGCAGGAAGAAGGCAGACTGATTTTTAAAAACAGCTACAATGACAACAAAGGAAAGAAATCAAAATATTCTGTAGAAACAAGGAGAGTTTGTGGAGTTGTCTTTTCCTAGGCATACAGGAAGACAGAGACATGATGCAAGTGAAGCAGTTAAATTAGGTCGTAGCATGAGCTTTAGTAGGGACTGCTAGGAAATAATTTGCAGAGTGGAGGAGAGCTTCCTTCCTTAATTGTTTCCACCTGGTAGCAGGCTATTGTCAGACCAGAGACCTCTCTGCCCCTTGGAGCAGCACTCTGAATGAGAAATACACTGAGCTCTGCGAGTAAGTAGTGTTTGGATAATAGCTATTTCTGCCTGGCTTCGTTTTACAAAGCTGTTTGGAAATGTCATAGAACAGCATTCTCCTTTAGGAATACATACTTTCCCACTGTGTTCTCTCTTGGGAGGCTGTTTTTCTGTGCTTTTGTTTTTGTGTTGCTGCTTCTGCTACTGCAAGCACCATGGTATGTTTTCAAAGTTCCGTATAAAAATTTGAAGTGTTATATTACCTGTTAAAGCACTATGGCTTCTTTGTTCTGAAAAAATGCACCTAGAATTTGTTTAGGAGTGCAGTGCCTTACTAGAAGACAAATAAAATAGAGAGTCCTTTATTGTGCTCTAGATTTAGCTACTAGGAAGGAGAAAAAGGCTTGCCTAACACACACACACACACAAAAAAAAAAAAAAGAAAGAAAAAGAAAAAGTGGAAGGAGCAGGCATGCATGTGAAGTGATGCCACCGCCTGATCTTGAAAAAAACTCATAATGACTTCCAATGTAAGCCCTCACTCTGTGGAAATGAACTTATCACATCTAATGCAGCTCGAAAATTCAGTCCATTTTTAGTAGCTGAAGGCTAAAATGTGAAAGTCCCTCCTTTTGTAATCTGTGCCTCTTTAAAAGTGTCCTTGATTTCTGCCTTCAAAGTCAGGAGAACATAGAAGTGAAATGGGATAAGGTTTCATCAGAAATGAACTGAAATGTGGATTTCCAAGGTAAGCATATAGGATTACTACTGGCTGCCTGTGTACACCTGTTGTAGTTTTAGTCTCATTTAATTTCTCTCAAATGATGGTACTCTATCCTAATTAATAGTTTGCAATGTTTGTTGATGGACTTGGGAATCAAAAATTCAAAATGAAATTGCAGCGATTAAATATGTCTCAGCAATGAGACTCAGGACTCTCTGGATACATTACATTAGTAAGTGCAATCCCACTGGTTGCTGACAGCTCACTGCTGGTGTTGCACAGGTGGCTTTGTCACGATGGAACACACATTCCTCACACGCCTGGCATCCCTGACATGGAGCAGGAGGCAGACAAATGCCTACCGACTGCTGGGGATGCTTCATCTGCCAGAGCTACGCTGGATTCCAGGAGCTGCTTGGTACTAGCTGTGGAATATTAAGCAGGGTTGAATCTGCCTCAGTATGTTGGAATGAGATTGCATATTTCATTAAAGCCTAATTTGTTTTTCATGGGGAAATACCAGAGGCTTTGGTAATTATCATACTTCCAAGATTGGGAGAAAGATGCTTGGATGAAATTTAGCAAACAAGGCTGTCAGCACTCATTTAGTAACTCCTTTGTGAATCATTTGAACCTAATTTGCATGATTTTAGCAGACCCAGAGAAACTTTTGCTGCAGTTATTCAGTGATACCACTATATAATCAGCTGGAGGTAGCGGGTATGCTTCTTACAAAGCTTTTTTCCACCATTTCTGGCATTTTTAGTCCCTTTCTCAGCCTCTCTGGGGGCATTCTGAGACAGCCTGGCACTGACCCAGAGAAGACAGATACATGAAGGGTAGTGGGTTGGATGGAGGAGGGAAGCTGGCCTGATGGAAGGGTAAGATTCTGGTTTTTCAAATTTGAACCTGTATTTTTTGAAATCTGCTAGGTTTAGGGACAAAAAGCTTGTGAGTTGCTCACATCCCTCATACTGGAGCCTGGATTGAAAGTGCTTCATACATCTATGGTTAATAATCTAATCTAGGAATCGAATTGAGTCCGTGTAACTTGCATGGTAAATTTTGAAATGCTTGCCAGATGAGGAAATAAAAGGGGGGTAGGGAAATTAGAGAGTAAGTAGTGCCAAATAAGCTCTAAAGTTGCTTTGCTTTTTATTTCAAGTAGTAGAGTAGGAAGCTGAGTCTTGAGTTGTAATGAAAAAGGAGTTTGTGCCTCACAGTATTGTTGTGAAAGTTAAGTATTTGTAAATGACAGAGTTCAAGACTGACAGGAAAGAAATACATTAAATCTGAAACAGCAGCACAGATATTTTTGATGGTGATGTGGTAGGGTGGAAAGTGCTTGTGGAGCACTGTGGGACAATGTAATTTTTGTTCTCAGGCTATCGAAGTGGTTAGCAGCTGCTTATTGCCTGTAACAGTTTGTTCTTAATTGACAAGGTTCCCATCTTGAGAGTTTTCAGTTGTATGCTTATATCTCCTCTGTCTTGGTGTTCTCTAAACAGTTTAAGAAGCCTGACATATCTCTTCCACCATGGCAGCAGAAATCAAATTGCATCAGAACAATCAGACATTGTGAAGTGAGTTGTTAGGAAGTCTCTTTGCCTGAGATACAGCTGTTTCTTGAGCATATGTTATCACAACAGCTATGCATCTCAGTAATGCTGCATGGAAAAGAAAGAATTGTCACTGAATTACTGTTGGAAAGAGAAATAAAATCCCAGCGAACGCCCATCTTCAGAGGAGCTGAAATACAGCCTGGCTTGCACTTACTGCGTTTTGGGTGTGCTTGGTTTTTATTTATTCTGCGGCATAGATGGATGGCCTGAGGGGGAAAAAAAACCAATTAAAAATGCACAAACCATTTTCAAAGATGGTGTTACTGAACTGGCTGGTCTGTTCTATGCAGATCCAGTGTGCTGTTGCACATGTGTTGGTGCATATGGAAAACTGACTTTGGAAGTTTAATGCTGTGCTTAGTCCACTGTTGCATTTGTAATCACTTGGTGTGATACTTGGCATCAAAGCTGGGAGTAGCTTTTTCAGTGTGCTTGTAATGTTAACTAACATGCTCGTAGTGGCATTTTTTTAACATTTCAGACATAATAATGTTTAAAGATATCATCAGTAATATTTAAAAGATGTGTTGGCTAAGCTAAAAGAAGAAAGGAAACATAAATGCTTTGAATATATACATCTGAACACTGTTTCATTTTAAGCAGTCATAACACTTTACCTGCAGTTTATTGGTTTCCTGAATTTCAGTAACCTTTGGTCTGATCCCTCCATGAACAACAGAATCCTGCTGGCAGCGCAGGGATCTTCTCAAGTGTTGCCATGCCGTGTGCGTGCATTTCTGCATTGTGATACTGTTGCCTCGAGTGATGTTTTTAAAACCATGCCTCCACGTCTAATATTCTTGGTTAGTAATTTAACCAATCTCCTCTATAAATGTGATCTTTTTGTTTCCACTTCATTGCCGCGCAATTGCATGGCTTACTTAATTTTATGGTTAAAGGACAATCTCTCTTCAAAGGATTTGGAAATCCTTCTACCAGTTGGATAGCATCTATTTTGCCATTGTGCTTATATAATGGTGTATGATAATGTAAAGCTGAGACTCCTAAAGCAATTTGATTATTGACTCAGATAAGAAGTCTTACCATAAGTCATTGTTGACAGTGAAATGGAAATGGGGTGGTTTTAGTGGCTTAGGTGAATGTACAATCACTCCAGCATTCTCTGAGTGTGCTATGAAATGGTTCCCTATAAGAGAGTTGTTACAGGGTACCCTATGGCCATATATTCTTTGTTCTTTTTTATGGAAACAGTTTCTTGTGAAGACTGTGGCCTTGTATCTCTTACTAGGCAAAAGCATTGTTCTCTCCTGCAGAGCAAAGATATAATTAGGGAATGGATTTTGTGGTGTGGCCTCTGCTTTTTCTCTGTGGAAAGACAGGGCGAGGATATGCAGTGCAGAAGAAATGGAGATGAGCAAAGCTGTTTAAGTGCTTGTGTTCTGTAGTGAAGGAAGCATGTAGCATGAAGAGTGCCCTTGAACTTAGTGGTGCTCATGTTGTTGCAGAATAAGAAAAAAAATGACCTTTTCGATGTAAGCGTCTTTCTCTTGAACCTTTAAATTTCACAGTTGGTGGGAAGAGAAGGAAGCTGCATGTGGCTGCTTCATTAAGTAGCAGAGAATGTAATTATGACTTGTATTCTTGATTTATTGTTGAGCACTGATAATGAGTGACAGCATGAAGAATGCTCTTAGAAATAGTCTGTCTCTAACTTCACGGCTGGGCTTCAGCTTGTCTTTACTATCTGTGTTACGTGTGTTGGGTGGATGCCCAGGTTGTCAGAAATGTTGGTGACTCTACTCTCTGCATCTTCATCAAAGCATCAGGAATTCGAACAAGTGATTTCGGAGTCCAGCCTGACTTTCTGGCTCCTCCTTTTAGTTTTGTTTGTTTTTTCCCTGTCTGAAGGCATCCTTAATTACAGCTGCACTGTTCAGTCAGAAGTGTGCTTGGCTAGCAGGGAAGATATCAGTCCAGTTCTGACTTGTTGCCTCCTGGAGGTGAGGTGGGACAGTAGAAAATCAATTAAGAGATGAAAAAGCACATTTTAAAATAAACTGAGTAGATTGAACTCCCAAAAGGATGGAACTATTTGCAGGACATGATGAAGGTTTTGACATTTGCATAATTACATTAACATTTGTAAATCAAATGTGTTTCTTGCGTCACAGTGAGAGAGTCTGGTTTTAAATATTCTATGAAATTTTGTTTAATATTTGATAGTGAAAGAATTTTTTTAGAGCGTGTAATTGAGTTGGATTCATGGATAAACAAGTTAAAAGTGATTTCCATCTGTGCTTCTTGTTCCACATAAATCCCCAATTTTCTATGCTCTCTTGAGTACTCTTAGCACTTTAGCAGTAAAACCTTTATTTTACCTGACATTAGAACTGATTTCTCAGTGAAAGCAGTTTCTACTATTAAAGCATCATTCCTTTGTCAGTAAGAATATTGCTTAATTGAATATCCTGTCTGTAAATACTCATTCGTGCTTCCAGGTGACCTCCAGGTGTGCTTCTAATCTTGTCAGTATAGAAGAGTGCTTAGAGACCAAAGACAGAGGGAACATTTTTGTTGGAGGGGCTGTGTTCCCATCTTAGTTACCTGTAGAAAATTTCTTCTGTATCGCTTAGGACATGTTGTCCTTGATACACGATAGTAGCATTTTCTTCCAATTTTGTTTTGCAAGTTTGTTAAATTATGTATTTGTGATTTGTGAAATGTTAGGTGTGTATCTGTTGCATATTATGTTTTTATAGAGTTCTCTTATTTTGACAGTATTATCACCACCAGTTATGTAAGATTGATTTGAAATTGAATTTCTACTATGCCAGTGAGTAGTGCATCCAATTTGCACATGAACTAATCCATTTTTGTTCTGAAGTGAGGGAAAATGGAGCCTTTTCCAGAAGAAACTTTGATATCCTGGAATCTTAATTACCTTTAAGGTATCTTACAGACCTGTATGAACAGCATGTAATAATTATGAGATTTATTTAGAAACAACTGTGTTAACCTTCTTGATACAGGAAGCCTTGTATAGTTCTTGAGCACAGATTTATATAACACTCTTCATCAAGCTAGGCTTCCGTGGATTGTTCTGAGCTGCAAGCACAGGAATCAGCTTTGTATGTGGACAGTTTCACATTTGCTTCAAAGGTAGCTTGTAAATGAAATGGTAACTTTTAGTTAAGGAAGGTACATCAAAGATTTATGTGCTTAATCTTGAAATTACTGAACTCTGATGTTTAAGTCCTTGCAGCATTTTGCTCTGATAGCCAAACCAAATCCTTGCCAGTGTATCACATTGCAAATGTTCAGTGTGGAAGGATTGGAAAGTGCCTAACTAGGAATTGTTTGGTATGGTGTAGTGTCTCAGTCTTCTGCTGGAAATTATGCTTGCTAAGTACAATAATGTTCTTGGTGAGGAGAAATAACATGCTATCAGGAAATAACTAAAGAAAACTGTATAGCATACCATATACTAATTGTAGGGGGAGGCAAATTCTTGGCAAGAAATTTAGGAATGTTTCCATTTAAGACTGTAAAGGTCCAAATATTCATTTTTCTTTTCTTCCAAGAAGAAAAAGAAACATTGGCTTTTCAGAAATGGTTAAATATGTTGTCCCATTTTGTAAAGAAATAGTGTTGCTGTTGACTCTCAACTGGTCAATGTAAGCTCTCACCTCTCTCGGATATGATATTTAAGATACTGTGTACTCTACATGTTAGTCATAGTTAGAAGTTCCTATCAAGGAAGCCAGCAAATGAGGAGATAAGGCTGTACTTAAAATGTACAAAACCGATTGTAGACTCATTTATCGGACTGCTCTGGTACGCACTGCATTAAAGTCCATAATGAATAACTACATCATGGTTCATGTAAGGGTTTAACATTCTTAGGTTAGGCTTTTATCAAAGGCATTAAAAGAATGAATAGCTATCGTTATGTATAAATCATGTGGATAAGCAGAATGTAAAGCAGAAGTGAAGTATGCTGCACTCCTTCGTGGCTAATTGCAAAGGATAACAGCATATGTTCTCTGTATGGTTACATAGCTACCCCTTCAGTTTGCATAGGTCCCATCACGAATCTTCAAGCTTCAAATCGTATTTATTTATAGTATTTTATTTTTTGTCCGGATTTGAAGTTATGATAAGAGAATAATGTAGAGTTTTCTTTGTTAATGATTAGTGCATACAAGTAATTAGGAAGAATGTAGTACTGTATTGTGTCTTTTGTTTTCTCTTCTTCCCTGCTCTCCCCACCAGCTTTTTAAATGATTTTGGTTTTTTTGCCTTCTGATTTTGTACTGGATAAGAAATAATCTTACCGATTTATTTGGTGTATGCTTGGAGCAAAGGACACTTCTCTGGTAGGGTTTGGGAATAAAAGAAAGCACATTATCAGTACTGATGGGTGGTTAACTGGTTTTCCACGACACACTGAGAACAGTGAAGTAGCTATGTTTAGTAGTGTGTTTTCATCTCCTTTGCTTCACACTAGGAGATACCTTTATATCATTATTCTTTGGTTTTGTCTGGTGACCTTTCACCTGCATGAAATATTTTGGTCATCGTGTTTAATCCAGATCTAGATCTTGGTCTTGATTTCTGTGTTACTGTACTACTGTTCTTAACCACTTCTTAAATCTCTGGTAAGAATGAAGTTACTGGAAGTAGAGAATGTGCTATCTGTTAACGATATTCTTCATTCTTCATTCACCATTGCTAGGTGACCCCTATCACTGTGTATGAGTGCAAAAATGTAGCTTGTATTTGTCTGCAAAGTCTGCAAGAGAATCTGCAAATAGGCTCTCAGAAGCAGGTGTCTTCTGATGCCTGTTACATTGAATGTGTCTTCAGGAGAGGCACCAAAAACCCAGGCTGCTTGGGAGGGGACTGGGCTGTTTGATTCTGAGGTTTTCTTCACGTTGGAATTTACTTAGTTTCTTTTTCCCTCTGACTGATGTGAAAAATTCCAAACTGGGATTAGCTCTGAAGCAGGCTGTGAAGTCATTCTGTTTTCCCAGAATTTAGGAAGAGAAGGTTATGTTGACTTTACTCTCCTTAAACTCTGTTGTCATCCATAGTCAGTATATTCTTTGGGTTTCTGGAAAGGAGCACACCTTATGGAAGAGAATTTATTTAGCTGGTAACCTTTTTCAGGAAACACTGAAAAAGACAGCGTTTGGCTATGTATATATCCCTGTACATTATGCCACCTGGGGCAATGTCTGAAAATTACTAAGGGGGCAAAATTTTTCTACTCACTGAATCTGGTTTTGATGATAATAGAAATATAATTACATTGAAACAAAAAGAATATAGACCTTTAAACCTTCAATTGGTATTAAAAATTAATCAAGAGGAGTGGTATTTTTCCTGTGCTCTCCTTCTGCCTCAGATTTTAAGATCTAAGCATCAGAGGCTGTGGGTTGTATAAAGACACAACTGTTGGCTTTTGTACCTTCATTTTATTCTGTTTCAGTTAAACAAACAAAATGAGAGCTGATCAAATCTAATACTCCCTCTGAATTACTGCAGACTTAGTTAAGAGTCATCTCTGACTGCGCTGATATTTTGATAATATGGAGGTGCTTACAATCTGATTAACACATGCAGCATTTTTCTTCTCTCCTGCTGGGAATAAAAGTCTGGGGCTAATAAAATGTTTCCTGACCTTGAATAGGAGGGGATAATATTTCTTTCTTGATAAACATGAGAGCTGATATTTGCTGTTTTTTTGAGAGGTAAACAGTACAACTTGTGAGAAAATATGCATCGTAAATTTTACTCATCTCCTCTATTTTTTTTTACCATGAGAATGTCTTACTCCAGGAAGGAGTAAGTTAAAAAAGTAGGTATGTATGTAGCTACCAAGTAGCTAATAAAATAAAATGCTTACTTTGATTTAAAGAGCTTTCTGTTCAGAATTTATACTTAAAACATTGAAGTAAAAATAGGGTAATTGTTATTGGGTTTTGTGTATACATCTGGGAATTCTAATTTGCATCTTCTAAATGCAGTAAATAAAAAGAAGAAGAAAGTAGAACATACCTGACTTTAAAAGTTTGCTAAAAATGTGTCTAAAAATTTAAGAAGACTTTCTTTTCCACCTTTTATGATTTCCCAAATACTTTTTAATTCAGTGGTGCTTCTATTTTATTTTTTTGGGCTGAGTTAAAGTGATTTCCTTTGGAGCTTGCAATGACACTAATAAGGGTCTGCCTACAACGTTGTTGAATTAGGAAGTGTTGAGAGTCAGGAGACTAGAGGGGAGAAAGGCCCAGCTGAAAGCATTTGAATTAGTAGATTTTTAGCTTTTCATAACAATCAAACAAAAAAAAAAAGTCATTACATGTTCTTCCCTCCTGTTATGTAGCTCAGATTCATAACAATAAAGGTTATCCTTTATTGTAGCCAAGTTCTGCTCCTAAAGCAGTGGCTTTATCAGCTGCAGGTGGGGATGGATGGATGGATGGATGGTGATGCAGATGCAACTTGAGGTAGGAAGATGTTTACCAGTCACTCTGTTATCCCTCCCCTCACTGGTATCTGCCTCTTTGAAGTGCTGGTTACACTTTTTGTCAGGAGTCCCATTTGGCTTCCATTCAAATCTGATCAAATAAAGATGAGAGAGAAATTTACATCTTTGCTATACCAGACATTCTCTTATGGGTATTTGTTTTTGGTGGCTGGCATACCGTATTTGTCAGGAAATTGTCTTTGCAATGCTATTTGCACTCAGCACTTGACATCTTTAGTACAGTGTAAGCTGAGACATCTCTAGCAGCCCTCAAACTTCTTCAGGGAAGGTGGGAGCATCTTCCATGTCTTGAGAAACAGGAGGCCCTTCCCAGCCCTAAAGAAGGGATTAGTGTCGTAGTTAGCGTTTAAAACCAATACAGTTAATAACTAGCACAGCCTTATGAGAGTCTTGGAAGAGGGAGGCTGGTGATCATTGAAAGATGACTCTGGTTTTGTTCTGATGGCAGCTTGTGGCCACCTCAGTGATGTTGATTTTCCATGGGTTAAGGAAGGCAGGATTAGAAGAGCAACTCTGGAACAGGAGCCCTTTGTTCCCAGGGTCTTCTGGCATTTGAGGTTATGGAGAGCACATCTACACCGGAGATGATAGCTGAGCAGGAACTGTGACGTTCTTATTGCTATATTGTTTTTATAGTTGGAGGAGGAAGAGAGGAGGAATGCTTGTAAAAGGTGCTTTCCTCCTAGGGAGGATGTTTTTCCTGTTTGATCCTATGACTGCAGCAGGAAGGAAATAGAAGTCATAGAACTTGCAGGAGACACATTTCTCCAGTACAAAGTTGCTAATGTGCAACTGTCAGCTGGGCAGTCTCCTAAATGCTGTGCTTCCACCCTGTTTGATCCTTGTTCCCAGTGATGAGCGATTGGGCTGTCAGCTTCTGTTTATAAGTCATTTAACTAGCTTGGTTCCTCCTTCTGGGGTTGGGGCAAGATGCAGACATGGCTACAGCAGTGTCCTGTGGTATTTATTTGAATAGTTGGGTTTTCGACAAGGGAAGGCAACATTTATTGAGAAGTTCAGAGGGATTATGCAAAATGTCATCCGCAGCCTGTGCCTGGAAGGTGGAGGGAGGGATTATAGGATTTACTGTGGGTGATGTGAACCTGCACATCTGCCTGGTTTTGCTATGGTGAAGATCAAAGGCTGTTTCTGGATACATTTTGGGGGCTTTGAAGTGGTAGCCTTGCTTGTGTCAGTAAGCATTGCCCATGTAAAGGTTATGAAGGTCAATCATGTGACACAAGACTGTATTAATGAAATATACATTTTTTTATATAGTCACATTGTGCCTGATCCATTGGCACTCTACTCATCTAGAAGCCTTTGATGGTGGCTTGGCAGCCTGTTCAGATAAGAAGAACAAACCTTTCCTTGCTTTTTTGTGATCTCACACAGTTTACCATTTTCAGCTTTCTATAATCATAAAAAAAAAGGTTAATTCATATACTTAATAATGCATCTTTGAAAATGAATTTCTAAGCATTGTTCAGTCATTTATGGCTCTGAGCTTCTAATGTGTTTATTAGAAAATACTTTAGTAGTCTTCTAGTTGTTCAATACAGACGTGTCTGGTTTTTCCTTTTTGAAGGCAGCTTTTAGCAGATCAGTGGTTTTTGAAAATCATCCCCTTATTTTGTGACTGAAATTACGTCATTTCCACCTTTCTGCTGTGTGTGAAATCAGTGGTGTTGGAATGGAAGTCACTCTCTGTAAATGTACTGTTTCTTGTAAAGTCCTCTGAAGTGGTCAAGTGCTCTAAAACATTTTGTTGAGAAGAGGATTGTTTTCCTCATAAATACAGGAAGTAGAAGCAGCATTTTTTCTTTCCAGTATTCACAGAACAGTATCAAAGAATTTGATGTGTGCTTAAAAAGCAAACATACAGAAGAACAAAAACTACGAAACAAGGCTTTGTGGTTTGTGTTTTGTTTGTTTTTTTTTTTTTTTTTTTCCCCTGGGCTGTAGTACTAAGAGGCAGAAGTAGGGTTCTGAGCGTTATCTTGTAGGGCTTTACACCTGATAGGAAACCAGAGTACATTTTGAAGGACAGAATTACTTTGTTGTCTTTGGAATGGTTACTAAGCCGGGTAACAGCATGACTGTTTATAGGGAATAATGCCTCCAGGCTTTAGGCAAAGGAGTGTGAAGGATGTGAGAATAACTGGCCCTGGGAGACACCAGAGAAAGCCAGAGCCTGTCGGATAGGCTTCAGCATCCCCAGGCATCTGAGCCACTGTGAAATTGAGCAAAAATAATGGTACTTTGTAACTCAGGTAGCAAGAATTTAGGATCCAGTGTTGCTGCTTATTACTTTCCTGAAGTGGTCTGTTGACATTTATGTTGTTTCTTTTGTGTGCAGATGTGACTCTCTGGGTCTGTGGGGAAGGCTGGTAGTAAGATATGTATGCATGCTGTTTTTTGTGTCTTTGGCTCTGACACCTGTTACATGTTTCTTATTTAACCCTTCAAACTTTTTAAATGGAAATTTTTACTGTGAATTATTTTCAGAAATGGAGCTATGTGATTGCATTAGCCTTATTAGTGTTTGTGCAGTTGTAATGTGCTATGATTTTAGTAGTGGGATTTGCAGCTCTGGGCTGAAGATTTTAGTCTTGCAGTACTACTTGGAAATAAAGGTGCCTAAAATGGTTAGAAAAATTATTTATATGCTCAGTAAGCATCAGGCTGGAGTCAAGATTACTGTTCTGTAAGTGGGCATCCTGCTTCTCCCAGTGTGCCCTTCTAGCTCTCTTCCACCTTTTTTATCTCTACTCGGATTGTGTGTTTAGTGTGTTTTGACAGTTGTTCCGAAAGGAAAGAGTCTGTCCCTTGCTGACCCATGGAAAGCCTTCAAAGCTGGAAGTTACAGCATTTTGCTAAAAGATAAGAGATCATATTTCGAAATTAAAAAAAAAAAAAAAGGGGAGGAGGCTGGTTTTGAGTCCAAGTCTGACTAGGGTCTGGGAAGGGAGTGCTGGTAGCTGTGCAGTGCAGTGTCCTTCCTCATGTTTCTCAGCCTCCTTATGCTAGGCAGCCACTAGAAGGATGCTGGCTCTCTGAAAGGAGTGAGAAACAGTATTTTATTTGGCCCCCAATTTACATATATTAAAAGTGTGAAGGAGGAATAGTTTATACTGACCTAGAGGAAATAATCTATTCTTCATTTTCAATATGGCTCTGCTGTTGAAGTTGATATAGGGCCTCTGTCCGATCCTTATAGCAGACTTGGGCGCTTTTGAAGTCCCTTGCACAGAATGAAAACATGAAAGAGCTCAGGTAAATACTTTGTAATAAAATTATTGACAAAGACCTCTTACTGAGAAAGTGTTCTTCTGTATTTACAGGTATGCATAAGGTGATTCTGTTCTGTATTTCATATAGTCTTGTGTGTTTGTATGTGTGGGCTCTCCTGTTTCTCCTATGCCAGCTCTCAAAAAGTGGCATCTCACTGATTTACGTGTGCAGGGAATCCTGCACAGTAGTTCCAGTAGGCATGACACTTAAAATACTTTCTTACAGACAAGTGACACTTATATGAGAATAATATTAATAATTAATTTTTTTTTTGAATACTGATTTGAAATTGGTTTGAACCCACACTCAGTTAAGACAACTATTCTGAGAAACTATGTTTGTTTATGTGGCTTTGAACTAGCAGCTATACACACACTCTACAAAAATACCTATGCTATTATTTCCTTAAAAGTAAACCGAAAATCTCCTCCTAACCTACATAGAAAGTAAAAGGCAAATGCTTCTGTAGCAGTGTAAGTTAAAGGAGAGTATAAGGCTGGTTATGCTTTCACTGTGTTGTCAGTTCAGAGCCACATGGAAATGGGGCTGTGTGGGAAGAGCCACAAATTTGTATTTTTGAGATGGAAAAGGTCACCTTTCTGCATTTGAGTGTGTAGGGATGCTGAGTACATTTAAACAATGGGTTGCTAATTAGTTGGTGATAGAGGGTCTGATTGTGACCTTGAGCTCTACTGCTGTGAATTAAGTTTGTTTTGAGGTGTGGCAGGCTTGAATTAGCAGTTGTGTTAGTGAGGGAAGCTTCTGGCTCAGCATTTGCTTTTTAATGCCAAAATCTAGCCCGCAGCGGGGAAAAACTTCTGTTCTCTAAATCCCCAGGTGCTATTTTCTGGAGGTAGGTAATATACAGATGCAAGACAGTTGTTCTTTGAGTATCTGCTGCAAAAGGTTGAATGTCAAGAAACGTTATGGATACCTAGAGGAGACAAGTATGCTTTTGCCTGTGTGCTCTGCTAGAAAATATGAAACTGAAGCACTGTCGAAGCCCAAAAGGACTTCGAGTAAAATCAGTAAAAAAATGTATTTTCATGCAAATTCACAATGTACGGCATGAAAGGAATGTTATGACATCCTGTGATCTGAATTATACTAGATGCTTCTTTCACTCATTCATCCCTTTTGTAAGGGTGTTAAATTACTAGACCAAAATATAGTCTAGGGTTATACAACGCTTCTGATTAAGTACTTTGCTATTTTTTTAGTTTTTATTTTTAATCAAGACCTGCAGTCTGTGCATCTGTGGCTCCTAGAAAGCTAAAGATAGATATATTTGCTTCCATGCCTAATGCATAATATCTGCAGTTGTGATCATTCCCATTCACTTAACTTTTCATCTTTCTTTGTATAGTGTGAAAAAGAGATGAGTTGGTTTCTTGAACATTTGCCTGTTAAAATCTATAGTCTCTGTGTCTTGGATGAGTTCTGCATCCCCAGTAAAGGACATTGGTGTTTGGCAGATGTGTCTTAAAAGAGCTTGAAGTGAGTGTAAGAGGTGGGTTGTGCTTCTAAGGGCTCTTCCTGCCATTCTGTCATCCAGAGGAAGGTCAAATTTTGGTCTAGAGAAAAAGACCTTCTGTGCCATTGGAAAAGTTGAAAAGCCAAATTGTCTTTCCTCCACTTCTCTTGAGGTGCTCTTCAGTGTTCACTTCATCAGCTTTCTGAGGGGAGAGGGAGCAGGGGAGTCAGACTGCCTTATAAGTACAGCAAGTTTCTATTTAGTTGACATTTGAGTTGCATTTTTTGTAGCACAAGTAAATAAATAACAATAATAATTGAAGCCAAACAATGCAATTAGAGGGCAAGATTTTACAATCTGACTCTCTACAGGAGAATTAGGACATCAGATTGTAAACCAATTACACACAGCATCAGGTTATTAAAAAGCCTGATGATATTTGCAGTTTGTTTATGGCCGAAATGTAAATCCATAAAATCTGGTTTCCATAAAAAAGTGTCAGGTTATAAAAGCAACACTTCTATGTAATGTGTGTAGTGTTGTTGCTTCTGCATCTTTTGATTTTTAAAAATTTTTATTTCAAATGCTGTCTAGATTTCTGTGATGATGCACAATGCAATAATCGTATTGAATCCTGAGAAGGAAAAATGTAGTGTTTTATTTGCTTTCTACTTGTTTTTCTTTCGTTAACGTGCAGCTGTAGAGTGGGAAGCTTAGTGGCCAATATCAGCGCTGCTCTGAGGGCTGCTTCCAGGGGCTCCAGAAAGTCACATAGATGATTGTCCTGCCTGGGCCCCAGTCAGCTTTTGCTGCTGGAGGCAGAGCAGTGACTGTGTGCTGGGAGCATCCTCTCCTGCCCTGGGCACTCTGGGAAGCTTCAGGATGTGCCCTGGCTGGAGCAGGGCTTGTGGGTGAGGCTGGTCAAGAGACCTCTGGTAGGTATCCTCCCCAGGGTGGTTCTTGGAAATAAGAGGAGACTTTGAAGATCTGGGAAAGTGGATGTGTTGAGCTACACCAACTGTTGAAGCAAATCAAAGCTGGTATTATCAGTTGAACTGCTTGCTATCTTTTTTCCTTTTCATTTTTTTTTCCTATTTTTAAAGATCCGTATGCCTTTCTTTAAAAAAAGTAAAGAGAATCTCTTAGTGATGAGATTCAGCATTGCTGCCTAAGTGGGCACTGCAGCACCCTCACTGCACTGAGGGCTTTTTCTGCTTCTTTTTTAGAGTAAAATACATTTCTCTGGTTGCTGACGAGCCTTCACTTTTAATTGTACATGAATAAGGGCACATCATAAACTGGAAAATGAAAAAAAAATCTGGAAAGGGGGAAACTAAAGAACTGCTGTTGAAGGCATGATATGTATGAAGTAGTGAGCCTCCTATTATGTTTTACAGTATAATACAATGTGTAAAGGATTTTTTACAATATATAGTTTCGGTTCTTTACAACACAGATTGTCAAAGATGCTCAGCTGATATTGGCTTTCATCTCTCTAGTCTGAAACAAGTCTGTTAAAATCACTTACAATATTAGACGAGAGTCAGAATATCTGTTTTAGCAGGGATTTCAGTCAGAAGCAGCCTCAGAGCAGAATCAGTGCTTGCTACTTCAAGAATACAGATCTTTCAAAATGTGAAAATAGCATTTATGACTGTCATGTAGTCCAACGTCTTATCCTCCCAAATGTCCAAAATCATTTACATCTAAGAGATAGAAATGTTATATTTTTGTACTGTGAGCAGAACCAAAAAATGGCTAGAAACATTTGTTGTCAGAAAGATATGGTAAATCCTTTTTGTCTGATTTACAGAATAAATTTTGCTGCAGCACAACACTTCAATATTGCAAAGCTAATATTCTAAGCATTATGAGCAAAATCTAACTAATGTTTGTCACAATGTGGTGAAATTCCAGAAAATCACTGATGCATCACACTGTCAAATCCCAGGTTAGTCCACTGGTATATACTCACATGATTTCCAGATAAGTAAACCAACTGCTTTGTTATCTTCCCAGATTCTCATTTTCTGTAAAGCTGGCAGAACTGCCATGTGACACTTGCTAAAAAGGATTTTTAAAGGATTTTTCTGTTCTCCTTTTTATCTTATTTTTTCTCCTGGGCCAGTACTCTAAACAATAATTTTAGATCCTCACTGATGGTGATAAATTCATATTTTCATACTGAATCCTATCATACTGAGCTCAACTGTTTGCAAAACACTGCTCTACAACACCGAAGTGCTATTCTTGTGATCTTATGCAATACTATCCTGTTTCATTTAATTGCATCAGGATTGATTTTTTAGTAAGCACATGGCTTAGTCTTTCTTCTCTAAGAGTCTATAAGGAAATGCCTTACCAGAAAAACTTTGTGTTTCACGATATTTGTTTGGTGTGATTTAACGGTTTATGAGAGAGTGTATTCAGCTTTTTTTTTGTGCAGTTCATCATCAGGGTTTCATTGCTGATCCTCAGACTCTCAAATGGAGGCCACAATTCTGTTGCTGGATGTCTTTCAGAGCAAAGCCTGTTTGGCTGACAGGGCGCTGGTTCCATGAGTGCCGTTGCTTAGGCTGCTCAGGCAGTCTCTTCAAAAGCTTAATCCTCTGTCTGTTTGGAGGATCTGGTTGTATCTAGTGCAGCTAATATGAACTGAAGAAAAATAGCACAAAAAAGACAACATTTTTCTTTTGTTTTTCCTGCACAAAATATAAATCCAAATAGAATGATTCTAAAATGCAATTTTAGTTGCCCAAATAATTATTAAAAAAAAAGTCAGGAAATATTAAGTTTAAAGAGTATTTCATTTTTTTTGACCTCCATCATGGCATATTGGATAGTGATTAAGTATGTAATTGTTTAGTATGAAAATTGACTTATTACTTTTTTTCTTTTTCCTATGTATATATTCAGTGTTAGTTTTTCTTTTGTTGTAAAACAGTGAATGACACTTTGAATTGCATTTTTTTCCTAGTTTTCTAGAAAAAGGCTACTTTCAGTTAAATATTGTTGCGGTATCTTGGATATTACTGTATTATGTTCTTGAGATAGTTAAGACCAACCAGGTAGTGTTCGATATGAGGAAAAGTGCCGCCAGAAGGTAAAGGTAAGCAGTTGCCCCCCTTTGGCCAGTGCCTGGCAGCTTGCATCTGGGCAATTGCATCCAGTGTGGGGCTTCCCAGTGCAAGAGGAAGGTTTATGAAGAAGAGCGAGTCCAGCAGAGGAGTGTTGAGGTGGTTTAGGGATGAAGGTGTAAGTGCAGGGGGGAGGCTGAGGAAATTGCATTGACTCAAGTTGAAGATGAGAGGGCTAAGGGGGAATCTGACTGCTGACTTCAGCTCTCTGAAGGAGGACATTTAGAGGAGATAGGTCTTGGACACATTTAGTGGAAATGGCAGACAACAGTCACATGTTTGTTGAAGGAAAATTCTGTTTAGGTAAATGGCAAATAAGTATCCACAGTGCATGTAGGTAAGCACTGAAAGAGGTTTCTCAGGTTTCTTTGCTCTTGGAGCCCTCAAGCAGCCTAGACTGATCAAGGTAGTGAGGCAAACGGATCTTTCTTCCGAATTAGCCCTGTCTGGTGCAAGGGCTTGGACAAGATGGCCTCCAAATCTCTCTCCCAACCTAGAGCATATGCTGATTCAGTGAATAGTCCTATGAATGATTGATTTATTATTTTTTTTAAAAGATCTTGTTGCCTTATATACACTGAATAACTAAGAGAAATTATAACAGCCTTCCCTCTAATGTCTTTTTACCAAGGGAGGTATTTGTAGTTAAGGGACTAGACCTAATTAATTTTGCTTACCAATGTCCCTCCAGATTTGTTTGTGGAACTAAGAGAGATCACACTTTTGTTTTGCTGAGGAACTGGAAAGTAAGCTCTCCTGTTTTTGCAACTCTCCGGAGGTTCATCAGTTTTGAATAAATTGATAACTGAATGAAGCTATTTGCATGTGCAAAAATAAAAATAAAAAAATATAGAGCCTTGCTGTATTCATAAAACATGCTATAGCTGTCAAAGCTGGTTTCTCTCTTTAAGGAACTACATCTGCTTAGACAAACATATTATGTGGGGTTTTTTAAATAAAAGCTCACCAAAAAGTTTTCACTCTTGTATTGTCACGCAGTCAGAATTGTTCTTGAGAGTGTTAATACATTTTTGCATGCATAAAAATTCATCTGTCTTGGTCATCTCTCTTTGCCAGGCAGATCAGGTGCATTATGTATGGGGAATAGATTATGTATGTGGAATTGAAGTGTAAGGAATATGTGTATGGAAAGGATCTTTTAGGGGAAAAGGAGCTTAAAAAGATAGGAATTATGTTTTGAAAATTTCTAGCAGCTAGTATAGTGTTGCCTTTAAACTTGGGCTGTTTGACTGGATTTTATTGTTACATTTTCCCTGTGTGCAGCTTGTTGCTTTTGAATTGAATGTTTGCTGAGATGGAGGGAAAGTTTTAAATCGGTGCTATGAGCAAACCTGCCTGAGCAAAGTTGTGCCTCAGCAACACAGTAATTCGGTTTTTCAGTTGACTGTGAACTAAATGTAGGGGAAGAAACTGGGAAACGTCATTGGACAGCTGTCGCTGTAGCGCTAGGAGCAGCGAAAGAATACAGCAACACAGACTTCCTCAGAAGGCAGAAGGAGCACTTTATTGCAGAAGCAATCACACTTTTATAGACTTCACAGAACCAAGGATAGAATTAAAGCTCATTGGTCCAAGGAAGGCAACGCCTTTTGTAAACATGCTTTTACCAAAACAACACGTCTCACACTCACTCCTGTTCACAACAGCACGTACTAGCCTTGTTATTAATTCTTTCTTTTCTGTTTTCCTTTGAGTAGCTTGGGAAAATTCACACTGCTTCTTTTCCCTGACTCAGGTTAGCATCCACAGACAGCACTGTTCATCAGTACATTGTCTTCAAAAAACGGATAGGGCTGATCGTCAGCTCAAATTAACTGTCTGTGGTTGGGATTGTTTTCACATGTCCCAGATCTTGCTTTTTCAAAGCAACTCCCTAGCCGGACCATAGAATGTTAAGTACTTTTTTGAGTGTACGTGGAGTGGAACAAGGGATAAGTTTTGGGAAAAAAAATGCTTATGAATTATTTTAGTATCTCTTCCATTCCCCATTTTTTTTCGATTTTGTGTCTTAGCTGGCAATTCTATTGGTCTCTCTAACTGATCTAAACCAGGGGTTATGTTCTTTCATTTCCATCTTCAAAGTTCTTCCTACTTCTGGGCCTGAATCACTGCCATTGTGTGACTATATGTGTAGCTCAAACTATACACTATTGCTCAAATATCCTTTCCCCATTACATGCAGTTTCTGTGGATGGTGAAATTAGGAAGCATGTGTGGTGGGGAAATAGTTCCATAGAAATGAGTATTCATTGGTTTCTGCTTCTTCCTTATTAGGTTTGCACCATGTATGTTTCAGGGATACTCTGGGGTGTGGAGGCGCTGGTGAAAACAGCACTGCTCCCTATACTCATGGATGAGCACATATGAGATGTCTGTGTTTATCTAGAAATGTAATAATGATAGAATCCTGCTTTCTATCTAAACATGGGCTGAGATCCCTCAGAAATATCATAGAACCTCATCTCATTTTTCATAGTCAGACTATTGCCATATATGCACTCTTCAGCTACCCTGCTTGATTCAGGGGGAAAAAAACCCAAAGAAAAACCCCAGCAAAAACAAAACCTCAAGCAAACAAACAAAGCAACCCACCAAACCCTCTAGAAACTGCAGGCAGAAAGCCTGACACCAAACTTCTGTGTAGTGGTATCGTGAGTGTCTTGGGAGCTCAGTCTGGTGAGAAGAATGTGTAACAAGAAGGGTTTGGCTATATCTTGGTGTGTGCTCCCATGCCTGCCAGCCATATGTGTCTGTTGGGCACTGTTTCTGCAGCACGTTTTGCCCTCTAGTCATGATCAATGATTTGTTCAATGCTCTTGGTTGTAGGTGCTCTTTACTATTAAAAGGTAAAGCTTAACTGTGGATGAAACATGTTAAGGAGAAAACAGACCAATGTCCTACCCAGCATTGCTTTAGCAAAATGATACACAGTGTTCTTTTGTCTCAGACAAACTATCCTTTCTATTTCATCTTAATATAATTAGGAATGGAGTTCTGTTTTGTTTTATCTGCTTTTGAAATGTATTCATATATTTTTTCTTGTGCAGAAAAATAAATTGCATTTCCAAGGACAGATCAGACCACAAACTTAGAAACAGTGCAATTAGGTTATAAAGCATATAGATGATGTAATGCATTAGTAATAGTATTGTTCTATTAGAATGGTAATCATCACAACCACAATTACATATTTCAGATGCTCCAGTTTATGCCTTTTACAAGTGAAATCAAGCAGATGCTATCCAGTAGCAAGAAAAGCATTAGACTGAAAGAAGGTGTGTATTATTGGTGCAGGTGTCTCTAGGTTATGAATAATGTTAGATTCATTGGTCTTCCTCCTGGGTTTAGGGCTCAGCAGTGGTGGCAGGCACAGCTTTGGTGCTGTGAGATTTGTCTCTAGCTGTGCTGTAAACTCTGCCTGCAGTGGTGAGGGGGTTGGGGATGGTGTTGTAACTGAGGATGAAGGTCAACTAAGGAAGATGCAATCTGCTGGAAATATTAGCTTATTTGAAAAGTATTTTTATCCCATAATGACTAAAATGATGGCACCAGATGCAGAGTAGGGGTTTTGAGAAGATTTGTATTGATCATCTTTGCTGGTGTCCTATTTTACTACCTAATAAGTACTGCTGAGCTCTTTTGTCCTAAGCTGATGATAAGATACAAGGATTGTCAATACCTTTCATTATAATTATTTGAATTTGCATATTAACAGACACATCATAATTATCTGTTTTTTAATAGCTGTTTGTACAAGGCAAGAGGAAATAAAAAAAAAAATCTGTATTTTTCATTTTGGTATTTAAGTCTGGACAATAGGATGCATGCAGCAACATATAATCATTAGGAAGGGCTGTAGATAGCAGTCTTAGAAACTTAGCATTTTTTTCCATTGTTTTAACATGTGACCTTTTCATCTCTTTGATCCTTTAAGCTGTGTACTGCATAACCTTGGATTAGTAGAAACAAGAAATGCTGTGCATCATCTAATGACATATTTCTTCTGGCTACATCAAAAGATTAGATAAGATCTGTTTTAGAAAATATGCGTAGTCTACAGGAGTGACAGTTTGTAGCCAAGGCTATTGTGACTTCCTTTTGCAAAGAAGGATAAAACTGAAACAGTCTGCCATGCTGGTTTGTCTTAAAATGCTTAGGGAAGCTTTGAACATACTTGAAATAATGTTAACTGTGTAAGAGCAGAGCTCATGTGTTCTCCTTTCCTGTGTACTGACACTGGAAATACTAGTGAGAAGTTACTGAGGGTTGATATGACTTGAACCCTATTCTCGATTATTGAGAAGCTGCTTTTAATTCACTTCGTTTTGATAGTGTTCAAAATTCTTCTTGGGTGAAGGTGGTGAACAGTATTTTTTTCTTCCATCTGAAACTGAAATAGTGGTAATATTTCTTTTCAATGTGTGTTGCCCTTGTCTAGCCCTGAAGGTAAATAGGTTTAACTGTATCTTGACATATCTGGCTTAGTTCCAGCACCATCTGTAAAATGGGAGTGACATTTTTATGGTTTGGAGATGGCACAAAACTGGCAAGATAAGTTCAAAGATGACATCAGTTTTTTAACCATACATAGTGCTTCTCTCCTCCTCTTCAATAACGTTGATATTTGCTTTTATCAGGAGGAAAAGTACCTAGTGTGAGAAGGAATCTTTAGATAAAATTGCTTCTCTCTTGAAAGGTTAAAAACAATGCTGTAGTCTTGCAGAACACAAATGTGCAGACACTGTGCAGAAACCATCATTTGGGATGCAATGAGTTATTTAAAATACTATGTACAGGAGGAGACAAAAAAGTCTCATTTTATGTTTTATTTTATCAGAGGTGCTTCAAGTGGAGTTGTTTGGAGTTGCTGTGTGTGGATACAGTAGAGGCTGGCTTTGATGCCAGGCTGCATCTTCTGTCCTCTATTTGCAGCTCTTTCCTCCTACTCCTGGCCCAGGGAGAGGTGACACCTGCATTGAGTGATTGCCCAAGAATTGGTGCAGTGTGCTGAAGTGCCCTGCAGGGAAATGCTTCTCCTCTGACAGTTTCCATCCATCACACATTGGCCAATATTATTGAGTGCCACAGATCTATGGTGATCTTCATGTTTAATTGATGGCTTTTAAGAAATCTGTGCAAGAGCATGTATTTCAACTATACCATGTTGTGAGTGATATTTACAGAGGTGCTCATTGCCTCATTCACAGGGTGAGCTTGATGAAGTACAGAGGAGACACCAATGTAATAAAGTACTTATTACTGGCTAACAGAATTAAGGATTTGTGAGTATTTCCCATTATTATAACTGAAAATAACAGATAATATTCTTTCTCATAAAAGAGAATGTATAGTGATATTAGCGAGTAACAATGAGATGATGTTACAAATGTTAAACTTTTGTGCATAAAGTTATTTGATGGCTGATCTGGCTTAAGCCAGCATTTTTCTTTAATCTCAGTGTACCAAAGGGATTTTGCTCCCCTCTACCTATCTACCATTACTAAATGTATTATCAGAGATCAATCTTTGCATCTATTAGGAAGAAAAATAGTTTGTATGAGAAGGAAGTTTCCCATAGCTGGACCCTTAGACTAGGAAGGGACCAGAATAACTTTTATATGACAGAAGTATCATTCAGGATATAGAGGAGGGGAAAAATTCACCCAGGAAAATTCAGTCATTGAACTTAGAATTTTTGTAACTAATGTATTAGGAGGTAGACAGTTCAGAAATCCAGTTTGAAAGTGTTTTTGCAAAGCTTCTTGTGGGAGAAGTGAGGATGGACTGCTATTTTTGCTCTGGCATTTTAGCAAGTACAGATCTTTAGCTTTGGCATTTCCTACCTTGAAAATCTATTCTTAGTTTAAACCTAAATAGCAAAACTCATGTACGTGCACTGAAGTGTTGGCTATATCTGATATTGAATAAAAGTGCTTACAAGTAATAATGGGTTTTAAATAAATAAAACATTTAGGTTTTTTTTTTTTTTTTTTACTTGCCATCAGAGTTGCAGTTACCTCAGAGCAATACCTTTTCATCACTATTCATTGTGGATGAAAATGCTTCTGATTCATTGCTGAAGTGGAAGCTCTAAGTAACCAAACTGCAATCCAGATACCTGGGGAGTGAGAATTTTTAATGAAGTTTTTTGTTTGCTTCAGGCAACTAAATTGTAAAGATGTGATAGTTGTTTAAAATTTGGCCTTTCATAGAACTAATGTCAAACCATGTTATGGGGTTCCTTTAGAGTCCAGTGTACACGTTGAAGTAAAAACTACTCACATTGCTTGTAAATACAAATGGTGTTCTTGATCTCCAAGCTGGATCACTGGGAAGAAGACATGAAAATACAGTTAAGACTGTCTACATTTAAAGCATATTTCCACTGATACTAATTGCAATGGTGCAAATGGTGGAAGTGGTTGCAAGTCATTGCTAGTTGTTTAGAGCAAGTTCTTCATCTCTATTGGCTTGGTTAAGGAGCTTACAGCTGCTCAATATGTCTAAGTTCAGTATTTCAATTTAGTACAGAATGGAATGAAAAATATTTCATTAAAATGCATATAGCAAGAAAGGAATTCAAGACGGCTAATAGTAATTGATCTCTAAAAAAATTCTGTAAACAGAAAAGAAAAAGCACAGACTTAAAAATGGGTTTCTTGGGTGTTTTTGAGATGATTTAGACAAGTCTTGTTGTGAAAATGCCATGAAAAATGTGTTTGGTGCCTCCTAGTTCATAAAATTTGTACCTTGGCAACATTTCACATGATACAAACGGAGCAAAACTTTTGGTATGTCGTCATTTTACAGAAAAAAAAATTAGAATGAATAAGCTTTTTAACGTACTCCCTTTTTTCAGTTCATTTTTTAGCACTGAAAGCCTTTCCTCTTTCAGATGAGTGTGGAATCACATTTTGATCATATCCTTTCCAAGATTCTTCTGTTTAAACAGATGGGGGAAAAAAAAAACAGCAAATACAGCTCTTTGCAGCAGAT
This sequence comes from Alethe diademata, assembly GCA_025584955.1. Taxonomy (NCBI): domain Eukaryota; kingdom Metazoa; phylum Chordata; class Aves; order Passeriformes; family Muscicapidae; genus Alethe; species Alethe diademata. Next base: position 42,344,227 of record JANRMJ010000077.1, on the reverse strand, counting down.
GACTCCAGCCGGTGTATTTAGATGAAGTTGAGCTGCTGGAGAGCTTTTCTGTTCCTTGGTGATTCATTGTAGAGCAGCCCTGCCTGAAGCACTGGTGGTGCTTGCTGCGTTTTGTTCCTGGGACTTGCTGGTTTCAAGTTTCTTTTCTGTGTACCCTTGTAACCCTGACATGGATTCTGTGACTGCAGGGACCATAAAACATCAGTATTATGCTGCTGATCAGGAGGGTATGGAGATGTTTGATGTGGATGGGACTGAATCAATCAAGCAGTTTTAGAGAGTGGTCAGGGTATTTCAGATTGAAAAATATCTACTTTCATAAAACTGAAGAAGTGGGATATAGGCTGTAGGTATTTGTAGTGTTCTGAGATTATGTTCCAGTATGTGGTCGCTTCAAGGCTAGGCAGAAATTCGTGGTTATCTTCTTGTGTGATGGTTTTTCTTACTAGAGCTGGCCCTTCACTGATCTTCAGCTGGTGTGGTTGATGTTTGTCATTGTGGAGAATGCCTGCTCAGAGCTAGTTTAGGACCTTTGCATTAAAGTGTGTAGTAGCCATTTTTGCCTTTGGAACTGTAGCCCTTAGAGGATGACAGTATAAAGCCTGGGGGTCATGATACATTGCTCTTAAACATGATACCATTATCAGGGTACGGAACTGTTCTTTAATGACTGATACGAAAACAAGCATAGGAAACAATTCATGCTTTTAACATATTGCATCTTAGTAAAACTCTTAATTCTCTGTAATTTACTTCATTTGGGAGATGTGCAAAGTGATACAAATACAAATACTGTTCTAAGTCATAGTGATGGAATAGGTTAACTTTTGCTGTGCATTTTGTTGACAGCTGGGTAGGATACCATTCAAATGTTGAGCACAATTTTCAATATCAGCAGTATTAGTGAAGGCTTTTTGAGCATTTTGCTATTCTAAACAATTTAGCACATAATTTGTTTCTCAGTCTTTGGGCACCAGGAACATTGGAAGACTATAATGAAAATATTGTGAGGTTTCTGAGTAGCACTCTAAAAAATGAAATTCTAAAATAACTTCTAGTTTAGAATTCTTAATTAAGAAAATGTACTCAAATTCATCCCGTGATTTACTTCCCCCTCCCCTCTTCCTGACAATAAGTAAATAGCTGCTGTCAGATTTTCTTTTTGCTGTGTAACTTGGTTAGATGGATCAATGTATGTCTTCTGGCTACAGCAACTTCCGTGCTTAAGTTATGGATTTTACTTTTCTGGCAGTGGCTTTTGGCCCATAGCTGGTCTACGCCATGAAGCTCTAATGTGGCATGAATCCGATTCTATATGAACTGGACAATGAGTTCTCCAAAAGATGGAAAAGCAGAGCTGAGTAAAGCCTACAGAGTCCAGAGCCAGCTGAGTCTTAAAAGCTGAGCTGTTCACTTAGCAGTTGAACTGAAATGACCTCCACAATTTGTGGCTGGGTTTTTTTGTTGGAAAAATTTGGCTAGAATCATGTCTACTATGAGAGCATGTGGTACATGGCTGGTCTAGAGGGATTCATCTGCTTCGTATGCCAGTATGTAACCACAAACCATATGTTCTTAGCTATTGAGTACATCTCTTATGGGTTTTAGGAGTTGGGAAGGAGCCATTAGCCTAAAAAAATGAGTCTGAGGTGGGGGAAACATCTCTGCAATAGTCTGTTTCATCTGAGGCTTTTGCTTAGTAAGCATATATACCATGTTAAATAAGGATGTGGAGAAATATGTACGTATAAATCTCAGTGGCACTCTGCCAATCTGACTTGGGGATGAGTTTTGTCATGGCTTTTCATGGCTGTGGAGATTTGCTAAGATATTAAGTGCTTGAGCAGAGAGGATCAGTTTAATGTAAGTAGAAATGTTAAAGCATCCTCTTTATAGTTGTGATAGATTGCTCATGCTTTGGAAGAAGGTGAAATCTCCCCCTCCTCATTAGTCTAAATTAATTCATCTTCCTGGCTTGTTAATAAGAGGTATAGTGAAACATTGGATGTTGTCACCTTCATTAAATGTCCTGGGTCAAAATTCTGATTTGCCCCTCATATTGGAGCGCATACCTGAAAATCCTCCTCTGTTCTCATTATTAAACTCACTAATAAGTTCAGGACAGATAAGCTGAACTTTTTTTTTTTCCTGTATGACTTAGAAGAGGACTAAAGGGCTCTCTATAGAAGAGATACCTTTTAGAGGAAATGCTCTGAATTTCTCCTACTGTGTTCCATAGTCTTCGTGGTGATCAGTGGTGTAGCTTAGCCTGCATGGAAGAAGTAAAAATAAATGTGACTTTACCCATTTAAATATTTTTGAATGTGATATTTAGCTCATAGGTGCAGTAAGGCTTCGATGTACAGTATGTCCTTGTTCTTAAATTGATACCAATTTCTTTATTATGGTAATTTACTTCTGTACATAATACGTGCTCCATTGTGCTCAAGAATCTGCAAAAAGGTGCTTGGATAAGTGACAGAATATCTACATATTTTGAGATTTAAGAAAAAAAAATTGCAGACAGAATTGTGCCTCAAGGTCAGCTGTCAGACAAAGCAAATGGTGGAATTGAATCATTGACAGGTGACAAGAGAAGTGAAAAGTTTGTCTTCATAGCACCATAATCTGCTTTATAGTAGATGAAGTTGCTATTCGTGAATTATATGAATGTAGCACCTTACTATTCCTGGCCCAGTCTTTTGTTACATCAAGATTTGTAAACGACTCTGAGTGGAATGGCTGCAGAAGGCAAATATTAGAGGTATTTAATGCTACCATCCAGTACTTGGACTCTCCAAATTTCATTTAATGGATGCTAAAATCATGGCTTAATTTTAACATCTCAAGAACTGTAAGCACATGTGAGAGTATTGTAGTTAGTATGTGTAACCAGGTGCCTATAGCTGTTGTCTCACAAGTACTAAATTTGTAGCTCTTCTGGAAGCAGTCACAGGTTTTTAATGTGATTTCTAGAATTTGGGAATGAATGAATGAATGCAGTTTTACCAATCAGCTGCATTTGTTGGTAAAATATAATTTGCTATTTAGTTAGGTAAGCGGTGTATTTTATTTAGACACTTTCCAGTTAAAACTTCTTGTAGGTTATAAGAGGATAAGTACACAAAGCTTTAGTCTGTCAAAGCAGCAAGGCTGTCATTGCTACCCTGACAATCTGTTCCTGTTTTATGGATGCTGCCTCCTATTTGGCTAGTATAGGCTTTGTTTTCTGAATTTGGGAGTATAGCTTTTTTTATTTATCTCAGAATACTAAAGGATATTGTTGTATGTCCCCTCTGGGGACATACAGTATTTTAAAGAATTGCCATTCTCATTCCCATAAAATGTCAGTTTTGTTTTCAACAAGATGCTGGTGATTTAGTTACATATTGAGGTAATTTAGTACCTGAATAACTAATTTATTTAGTAAAAACTGCACAAGAATTGCTTGCTAGTTCAGTTCAGCTTTTCATTTTTATATACTCAAGTAAGCAGATTAATAGCTAATCTCAAAGTTTAAAAAATGAAATGCCTGATCTGATTTATAGAGGTCACAGAATTTGTTTAATCATCTTCTAAAATGTAGGTAAACATAGTGTGCCTCCTGATGGACTGAAGGCTGCTTTTCTTCCAGGTGAAGCTAGTAGGCTTTGCTGTGACTTTTTGAAACAAGTTTCTCCTGTGATATAGGTGCACTAGTTTTGTTTTTTTTTAATGCAAAAATAAAAGCAAATAATTTATTATTACAGTATTTAACCTCTTAAAAGTTTTTGGGTTGCTGTCATGCAGTATATTCTAATGTTTACAAGTCAGTGGAGGTCTAAGCTTGATACAGTTCCTCTCCATTTTGCAGGATTTGCACAATCATCTTTACTAAGTAATTACTTGAAAAATTTCTGTGTAGTAATTCTTCTTGAAAATATTGGATGAAATATTGAAATGTTTCACTTTGACACAGGAGTTGAATTACATGTTGAACTTTTTTGAGTATAAGCAAGTTTTCTTTGACTACAACATCTTGCTAACAGTTTGTATGATTTGATGGAGCTTTTGGAGACTGCAAGAGCATTTGCCTGTGGGGTTTGAAATGAAATGAGCTTTCTACAGCTGTTGGCTTCCTCATGCCAAGAGTCCACAAATTAAACTGTTCCTTGTTGTTTTAAAGAAAGATCTTCAAGCTTGCTTGTAACCCCCTACAAAACCTCTCTCCCTTGATATTAGCCATATCTGAGAATGTGAGCAAGATACGTCAAATGAAAATTAAGAAAATATGGTCTTCCGTATGTATTTCAATATATACTTAAACTTGAAGGTTGATGTTGAATGTACAAGTCTTGTTCCCATCAGCTGTCGGCATTAAATCATGTAGCAGCTTTAGCTTTATGTTTAGGATGTGGAAAAAATAGTTCTGTCAAAACAATGTGAACATTTATTATGCAAGTATCCAAGAAGCATATTCTGAACTTTTGAGCCTTAAACTTGTAAGCTTATGGCGTGCATTGTGTAAACAGGCTCTCCAACGGGATGTTAGGATCCTGGAGTAAGAGGCTAGGAAACAGTTCATTCTTTCTGCAGACTCCACTGGAGCAGGCACTCTCAGAGTTCTTACACATATGGTTCAAGTACAGTCTTTCCAAACCTTAAAAGCCTTTATGCTCTTTTTTTTCCCCTTCCAAACTGTGTGTGCAAATTAGGACCGAATCATTAAAATGCGTGTGCACATGCATGATACATTCACTCTTCCCATGTGGGCTTTTGTGAAATACTATTGACAATTAAATCCTATGTTGTATTTGGACCAATTTTAATTTTATTGCTATGTCCAGATATACATACCTGCCTTACCTCTTCACTTACTAATGCTAGATGTATGTATTCAAAAGGAGACTTAAGCTCCAATTCCTGCTTCTTTCTCTCTCTGTGGATTATTTCAATGCTCTTCATTTAGCAAATGAAGAAAGCAGCATTATTTAACACAAGTAACCCACATTAATGAAGTTGGCAACTAAGGAATTTACATGTTATAATGATGTGCTTGTGTACACAAGGTTTTAAAATAATATATAATGAATTGTAATGGAAAAAAGGTATGATGAGAACAGATAATATATGTAGTGGGTGTTTAGTCTGTTAAGACTGCAGAAAGTTTTCCCTCTGAGAATGATACAGTTTCTTCAAGTATTTTAACCTTCCTGTTTTGTAATCTCACAGAAGAAAGTTCTCATTTCTTTGCTGTTTGTTTTTTGGAAATACTAATCAATATTTTTTTATACTTTATTACAACAGAAAGTCTAATGTAAGTCCAAGACAGGTTAAATGCCTATTCATTTAATGAGTAAGATTAAATATCAGATAAAATGGCTTAAACCTTAAACTTGCTTCAGGGAAAACAGTCTTGCTGGGTTCAGGGCTGATGTTCAAGTATTATAAACAGTCGGAGCAAGTGAATTCCGAGGAAGGATGGTAGCAGTGCCGGTCGCTTATTCGAGGTTTAGGCTTGTTGCAGTAATGACCTGGAATGCTTCTCAACCACTATTCATTAAAAATCTGAACAATTACGTTGTTATAATAGGATGCAATGAAAAGCAGTATCATATTGTTTGGGAGGCTCTCATCAGAGCTTCGGTTCAAGCCCCAAAGATTTAAGTCTTCATCATGTGCACTTTGCAGAGAGAGTTGAGCACTGAGCAGGCTTTCTGAGAGGTGAGTGCTTGCCAGGCCAGGCTAAGCCTTGCTGCCTGAAACACTCTCATATACTCAGGTTGTTACCTCCTTGTGGCTTAAGCTTGAGTGAAGCAGAGAGAGGGAGTTTGTCTTGTCAGTATTTAGAGACTGAGAGGTATCCTTTTTTCTTTGTTTTGTTGGTTAAAAAAATGAAAACAAAAAGAAAGGTGCCATTGGAAATTGTGACCTGGACGTATTCACCAGGTTACTTCACTGATCCATAAATTCTTCAGACTAACCTTATTAGAGATCACAAGGTTAAAAGAAATGTCAGAACTTGAAAAGGAGATAAGGGTGAGAGTTACGACAATGATTTTGATAGTAGAGGAAATTAAAATTTTGAAGCCTCATGTTGATGATGCATAATTCCCTCCAAGTTGTCAGAGCTTCTCTCATTTAGAGAAATAAATCCAATTTATGCTGATATTTAAATTTCAAAGTATATTGCATGTTACAGTGATGTCTTTTGATCTAAAAGGAGAATATCTGAAACTTTGAATGCAAGTGACACTCTTTGCTGTTACTAAATTAATACGGAGGAATCAACATGAAAGTAATTTGCATCCTCATGTCCTCGGTCTAAATTCAGAGGAACTGGCTTGCAGAAACAATAAGAATCAAAACTTCTTCCTGTATGCTGAAGAGCTGCAAATCAAAAGATATAATGCTGAATATACTGTTATAGACAGTTCTTTTCTTCTTTGAGGATCATGTAATGAAATATAAGCTGCTGCAAATACATTAACGTTGTTAGTGAAATAGAATAAAATTTTTACTTGCCTACTTGCAAAGAAGTGAACAAAATCCTTACCCTCCTCTTCCCTTGCAAAAAAAACTCCAAACAGATCTGAACCTCATTATACCTTAACTTGCCTTCATGCAACCTGTTTTTCATGATGTCTTGGGAATTCTGGGTATGATCTGTAATACAGCCATGCAAACATTTCTAATCTTACAGCTTTATTATAGACTTAGTCTACTTGTATGTATAAGAAACTTGCCAGTTAATTTTTCTTCTTAGGGTTGCAGTCCTTCTTTCAGACTTCCTTGTGATCATGTTCACCTAGTCTGAATTAAATTTAGGACAAAAAATTGGAGCTATTTACTTCCTCCCTAGAGACCTCTTGTGCAGTGAGGTTGATTCTGCTTAATCAAAATCAGGCCTTTGAATTTAAGGAAGTGCTGCGATTTCATAACTGGATTCTGTGTTGTCCCGAAGAAAAATATGAGTGAAATACTGGACTCTGTGCAGTCTGTCTCTGGGCCATAATATGCAAAATACAAGTTCAGGGAAAGGGGGGCAGAGTGTCAGTAGTCCCAAGGTCAAATTTGTCAAATAAATAAATTAAATTCTGTTTATGGATGTTCTTTTGTAAAGCACTTTAAGAAAGGAATGTGTTGAGAAAGCTGTACCAGCCACAGACTAAATCACTTGTCATTTAAAGAAGCTGAGGGGAGGATTTGCTTGCAGGTAAGGTGGAGGTAGAGCAGAGTCTTGTTGTGTCTGAGGAAAATCCCTCACCATCTAATGAGTTGTCCATCACAGCTCTTGGTCCTAGAACACTGGAAAAATGAATTGTTTATCTTCTTCTCTTAAGCAGCTGAGTGGAACTAATATGGTAATTGTACTGCGGAAAGGAAGGACTTTACTGAACCTCTGGAAGTACCTGCTGATGATCTGTGATCTCAGGCAGCAAACTTGTCAGACTAGTGTGAATGTATGTGTACCTTCATGCCTAATGAAGGGCAGTTTAGGGCTGAGATAGACATTGACTTGCCTAATAGTTGCTTTCTATAGCTATCTGTATATAAATTGTTTTGTTAATATATACAAAATACTTCAAACATAGAAAGGAACTTTACAATATAATTTTAATTGATCAGTTAATAAAATTCCCGCTAAAAGTGGAGCTGTAGCTTAACTTGAGTTCCAGGAAGCAGTGAAATGTTTAAAGTTCTCAAACCATGTAAAAGTCTATTTCTGATAAAATATGCAAAAATCCCTTTTTTCATTTAAAGAGAGTTTGCTGGTTCTTTTCCCCATGTACGATGGATCTGATGTGTATATTTATTCTATGGACATCTATAGGAACAAATAGTAAATTCAGGAATACCTTGTTCCTTTTAGCTGTAGATGAACTGTGTAATGTTTAGGAAAGTATTGGAGGGGCTTCAGTGTGTTGCAAGATGTGTTTGCAGTGTGTTGTGCTGTAAAGTCTTGCATGTGAGGTTTGTGTGCATGTGCCAGCAGCAGAGCTGTCTGATTTGCTAGGGTATTTGAAGAGTAAGCATAATTCATAATACAAAGTAGAAAATATCCAATGTAATGTTATGGCCATCATGATTGTCCATGTCCCACATTCCTTGCATTATTGATATGTGTTTTCTGTACCTTCTCTCCAAAATAGCAGATAATTTGATGTCCAACAGAGTGCCAGTGGCATAACATTTTTTGTCCATGTGATTTGTACTGGTGGGTCTGTTAGGCTGCTGACTTTTGAAGAAATGTTTGGTGCTTTTGTGGTATGAAACTTGTTTTGTAGTCTGAGCAGTGGCCAACAGATTCACTTTAACCAGAGCCTGGTTCCAACCCCAGAGAATGAATCCTGGCACCTTATGCCAGTGCTGTTACTGTGATAGACATCAAGAACAGATCCAGGCAGCTCTGCAGCTTCAAAGTTAATGCTGTTGCTCTCGTGTGCAGCACTGCTGTTGCTGTAGACACATTCTTGTTCCTTGTGCTTCCTGAACACAGAAAGGTAAGAACTAACTACTTAGTTAAAATTAGAGGAGACATTTTCAAGAAAAGCACTCAAAATGTGATTCACCTCCAGCTTGTTTGCCTCTCATATGTTTGAGTGCTCTTCATTGACTGAATGTTGTGTGCTATTTTTCCTGTGTAGACCTCTAGGGAAAAATTTAAGTTAACTAAGAGAAACATGTTAATACAAATTAAATACTTCTTTTTCTTTCCTTGGTTGACGTGCCATCTTGCTATCTGTCAACTGCACAGGGATATTGAGTGTTTCCAAAGTCTAATTGTTATTTTCCTTAGTATAGGAGTGCTTTTCAAGCTGTTCTCAAGAACCGAGCCCCTGTGTTCTCTCCAGAGCAGCTTATACAGCAATGACTTTAACTTTTAATCAACTGATACTTGTTCTTGCCTTTTCTTCCAGGTCTGGCACTTCAGGTCTTGCAATTCTGACAGTGTTTTGGTTGAACTTAGCATGCATATTAGTTCTGTGCCGTCAATAGTCTCTTAGCTGTTTTAAGTTCCCTATAATATTGCCAGCTTTCACAGTATCACTGGACATGTTCCTTGCTGTCTTTTGCCTGCTTGCTTACTTCCCCTAGCTCAGGTGATAAACAGTGTAATAATTTTTCTTGGAAAATATGATCCAAACTCCCAAGTTTATCAAGAAATCCATATGTCAGGAATAAAGCAACCTTAGTCTTATTATGTGTCTGCCCTGTGATGTACTCCTGAAGACATTTATCATCCTGTTTTGATAGTTACTATGTCATAGTTGCTTGGTGATGTCATGAGCAACCAATGTTCTAGTCTTTTTTCTGTCAGAGAAAACATTTTGGGGAATGTGAGCTTAAGATAATTGATACTAGCATGCTAGGAAACCGTGTAGGGATTATTTTAATGTTGGAATGCTTCCTGCTTTTTCTACTTCATTGGAGCCATGGAAATTCTGGCTCTAAGCATACAAAGCAGCATTTAGCTACATATTGCACTGCCATTGGTTTTGTGTGCCAGTTGCTTGTGAGAACGAAGAGAATAATGTTTGTTCAAGTTTAGTGAAGCTGTGCCTTCTTGTGGAGAAGGAAAAGTTGGAAATGACCAGTTTTGTCTCTGCACTAAGATAGAGTTGAAGTAAAATAGGAGAGTGTTCCTCCTGGAACCACCCATATAAGTGAATTTCAGGTAATGGTTGTGCATGTGAGCTTAATAAGAGCGGCTGGGAAGGAAGGATCTTGTTAGGGGTAGGAGAAGAGGCTATTGGAATATCCCTGCAGTTTTTAGTATTTCAGCTCTGGATGCCTGTTTCCAGTTTTGAGGCATGGATCTCCATGAAAGCTAAAAAATGGTTCTCTTTGTAATACAGTCACTAAAATGTCCACTGGTAGTGTCAACATTTCCCACTGATCTGCCATTGCAATAGGCAGCACCAACCCTGTTCTACTAGTTTGAGGAAATGCTGGAGTTTGAGCATGGATGAGTGGCATTCACATTAACTTTTGGAAGCTGTTGTTATCCAGAGCACATGGCATTAGGATAATAACCTCGAAGATTGATGATGGTGAAGAAGGACATCCTCACTTCTGTTTTTATTAAACTGAGAGCCCAAACTGACATCTCTGGGGAGACACAAGAAGTAGAGCAGGAAGGAAGGGGAGTATTTTATCTGGTCATGAGGATGATGAGCAACAGTCTCCCTGGTATACCATGGCATCTGAGATCTAAAGTAAAATTCTTGTACTTTTGATGATTCCTCCTCAAAATGAAACAAAATTTCTTGTTCTCTAGAGTCTCAACAAGTGTTTTACCTTACGTATTTATTTTCTCTTTAAACTCAGCTGAAGTTGTTAAGCAACTGAAATGCTTTAAGACAGTAATTATGTTGGAACTGCTCAGTAGCTTAAAGTAGAAAGCCTTGTGGGATTAGGAATGAAAAGAGGGAATAATGTATATCTCCCCCAGCTTTCAGTGAAAATGATGAGATGCAGAATTTTCTGTCGAACACCAATCTCTTATTAGGGGAATAATACTGACATGTGATGAAGTGCCTGCTTGTTCCCCTAATGATACTCTGAGAAACAATTTTTTAATATCCATAATAATATATGACTCTGAGACTGGACTCTAATCTTGTCTCTGAAGTACAGGGGCTTTATTATTATTGTTTTATAATAATAGCTTGTCTTCCCTTTGAAATGTAGATTTAATTTTTTTTTACTTCTGGTTATGTGTGGTTTAGGTTCTTGTAAGTTTGCCAGATAGAGCTGTTTGTGTGGTTTAAAAAGTGTGAGAAAAGGAAAGTCCTTTCTGCTGTCTTCAGTTGGACTTCTCTCTGGTTCCTGGAGTGGTGCAGAAGAGAAAGGAAAGAAAAAATCTTATTATAGTTTTTAACATTGAACACCTGCTTTTTAAATTTTTTATTTATTCTTACATGTACATTCTGGCATGACTCAAAAGTGAGATAGAATATATGGGATTCATTCTCTTCGCTCTGAGGACATTTGTCTGCACCAGAGAAGTATCACACATGGTGACAGCATTGGCAACCTGTCTTCTGCAGAGACTGAGCGCTGGAACTGATGAGTAGTTGTAGATAGGGAGTGAGCCATACTGGCAAAGCTTTCTCATGCTTGCACTGCCCCTGCCTTTACTGTATCTTGATCTGTCCCAGGCCCTTAGTTGCAACAGCAGTACAGGAACCAAATTAACACTCTGCTTCACGTGAGGGAGGAAAGAATCGAGCCATTCTTGCAGGCTGCTGCAAAACTCCACTAGTGGCTTCCAGAGTTAAATCTGTAAGCAGCCAATGTGCAATTTGAGTGCCCTAATGAAGACACTATAAGGAGACTTTAAAAAGCACAGTCCAACAAATATTCTTACTAAGTTTCTGAATGGTATCCATTTTGCCCTTACCTTAATAAGCGAACATGTTAATAAAATGGTTTTGTAGAGGACAGCATAGATACTTATTACAGTATGTGGTGGCTTCTCTGAAAGACAAAATATCCTTGCGGTCATTTGAATTGCATTTTGCAAGCAGAGCTACGTTTCAGAAGAAATTACACTGACAGCAAACTGTCAGGTGAGGAGTGAAGAAATGGTATAATCAGTATTCTGGTATTCAGCTTGCTTGTGCAAAGCAGGCTTCTATCTAGATTTGTGATGACTTTTGGATGAAAAGTCTCAAACTTGTGGAGGGTTTTTTATGTCATTGCAAAATACTAAGCCTTTTTTTTCTTTTTAGAGAATCTTGCTAAAGGCTGTCTTCACTCTGGTTTGCAGCTTCATTCAATCCCATTCTGTTTTTGCTCTTTTAAAGGTTTGGTTTCACTGCAGGATAACTTTCAGCATCTGTAAGGACTCTCTATGGATTGGTGAACAATAACGGGGGGAGTGAAACCTTTGCCAGCTCCATACAAACTGAAGCCTACACTTTAAAATGTCTGGGCTTCAATGCATCCATCTAATGTCAAGGTCCTGATTGATCAGTGCTGGGAATAGCATCAAATTCCAACTGGTTGTGATGTGCCAGGTAATGATTAAACTGTCTCATTTGGAAAGGGGGAAGGAAAAGGAGATGAATAAATACATATTCTGCAATTCCTTAAGTCAGGATTCCTGTAACTCTACAGGTATGGAATAATTTTTGCCACTTATTCCGTACTACCTCAGAACTTTTCTACACTGAAGTCAGTGAGGAGTGGCCTTATGGGATCAAGCTGTTGTTAGAGAAGTTGGGGTATTTTGCTACCTCTGAATTTTCTGTATGAAACCCAAAGTATTCAAGTCTGACTTGACAAAATTCTGAACTCTTGTCCAAGCTGTGCTTTTGCCAGCTGTGGAATAATGCAAATAAGTTTTTGTATGTAACTAAAAAAGCAGAAAGATTGCATTTTGTTCTGTGTGATTAGAAGAGGAGTCCTTTAGTTAAAGGCCTGTACTAAATGAATCCCTCTCAAATAAATTACATTAAAGTTGTCTCAAAAGTTTTTCTTCAATAAATGCTTTTTAAGAAAAAGAATATTGAATTTTGGGGTTATTAGATATGTTAAATGCAGGTCCTGTGTAGTAAAACTTCAGCTCAGCATAAAATAATGCATTTGTTTTAATTCTTCCAAAAGCATAAATCTAGTAAGGATGGAGCTGCAGATCAGTATGTGAATGTAGTGTGATGTTTTTTAGTGGAGGTGTGAGTGAATTCACCCACAAAATTAGAGCAAGTTTGTAGGTTTCCAAATTACACTTAGCTATAAACATGGCCACTTCTTGTGTCAAGTGGTAGAAAATAGGAAAAGCAATTATAAAGAAAATGAAGAGAATTTGTTTTCCTTTTTGTTGATAGGCTTATTTCACAGAATCACAGAATAGGTAGGGTTGGAAGGGACCTATGGAGATCATCTAGTCTAACCCCCCTGCCAAGGCAGGCTCACCTAGAGCAGGTTAAACAGAAACTCATCCAGGTGGGTTGATTTGCCTCCAAAACCTCCTCAGGTTGAGATGGGAATTCTTGTGTTTTAGTTAATGGCCATTGCTTCTCATCCTGTTGCTGCACACCACTGAAAATAGTCCATCACCACCCTCTTGGGAGCAGCCTTTGAAATATTTAAATACACTGATGAGATCCTGTCTCAGTTTTCTCCAGAATAAACATGCCCAGCTCCTTTAGTCTCTCCTGACAGGAGAGATGCTCCACACCCCTCATCATCTTTGTGCCCTCTTCAGGAACCTTTCTAGCAGCTCCTTGAACTATGGAGACCAGAATTATTGGTCACAATATTCCAGATATTCCAGTATTCCAGATTAGGGCTGAGCAGAGGGGTAGATCACCTCCTTTGACCTGCTGGGCACACTCTGATGCACCCCAGGGTACCATTGGCCCTCCTGGGCACAGGGGCACTGTAGGCTTGTGGTCAGCTTGTCATCCACCAGGACTCTCAGGTCCTTTCTTAGGGAGCTGTTCTCTAGTAGATCAGACCCCAATCCCTGAGTCCTTCAGTTTAAAGCCCCTCTCACCACTCTGCCCAGCTGGCTGCCAAAGTCTCTTGCCCTTTTTAGGCAGGTGGATCCCATCCCTCCTTATCAGGCTACAATCATTAAAGTACAATTTCTTAAGTTAATTTTAAAATCTATGGTCTTCCTTTTCAGTCATAACCCAAAATGCTATTTGGAAAGGTGCTGATGAATTGCTTAAACCAGGGTGGGTATTCTGCTATTAGAACATTTATTCTTTAATTTCTTTGATTGAAGTATTTAACACAACTTGCTGCTTGCTTATCTTAGATAATGCTATGGTTAATTGCCACTTCCATTCTCTGTCTTTTCTCCCACCTCAACTTTGCTTAACTCATTGGTTTAAAGATTAATGAAAATAAGTCTCTTGAAGCTTCAAAATAATTAGTCTTTTCACTTTAATGGTAGACCTTGAAGAGGGAAGTTAGATGGGCTTTCCCTGAGGTTTGAATTCTCCTTCGTTCTTTAAAGCAGCATAGTGCAATACTGCGCATAAGCAAGAAGAAAAAAAAAAATTTGCCCTATTGTATGCCCTATTATATTCAAAACTACTCCTTAAGGAAAAGCTATTAAAAACAAATTGCATTAAAAAATCCCTTTGTTTTTCAAGAGAAAAATGTACTCCAAAATCTGAACTGTTAGTGACTTTTAAAAAATCCCTATCTATGACTGAAATGAGAACTGAATGCATGTTTAACACTTTGTACATATGGCATGTATTAGGCATATATAGGACTACAAGCATAAGTTGGCTTTTTTTCTCCTTTCTTGGAAGAAAATTTACTGAAAGTCAGGCACCATGTTAGTTATCACTCCCAATACATAACATGAAGTGTTTCTTAAATTCTCACCTTGAACCAATAGGAATATAGATCTGCATTTAAATGTTGCCATCTCTAGAATATTCCCTGTAGTTAAAATACATAATATAGAAAATATGCCAGTTAATGAACAGTTAATATACAGGTGTTATTTTAGAAGTGGCCCCATTGCATTGTTCTGTTTAGGAAGGTTATTCCCTTTCCAATTCATCTATCTGCAAACAGCACTCAAAATATGAAAGCAGTGATTTATTTTAACGTGCTGAACTGCTGTTCCTGACCTATATTATTCTGGAACATCTGTTGCCCTAAATTTTTAGGTTTTGAAGTAGTCTGAAGCCTACAATATTTAGTCAGGTCATGTATTGACTTTCTCTGAATTTCTTCTTCGATGTTAATTTTCTGTTAATAATCTGATGACTTCAGATTGGACTCTTAAAAACAAGCCTTTGTTTCATCTTCCCAAGGCTTCATTTCCAACCTCCCTTTGTGAATTCAGAGTTTTAGAATTATCTTAGTGTTTTGGTCGATTCCTCTTGGTCATTGAGCTGTGGCTCCCTTCATGTGTATCCTTCTACTGTCTTTGAAACAGTGACCACCTGTTTACTCTTACTGTCATTATATTTTTGGCAGTTCTCTTCATTTAGTCACTTAATTATTTTGGAAAACATACTGAATTATAATTCCTGAAGCATCCCAAAATGTGGAAGTATTTAAAAAAAATTCTTTTATTTCCTTTTTACCTAAAATAATGTTTTCCTATTTGTTTATAAGTACATGGCGTACAGGCTTAGCAATGCAGTGTATACCTCCTTAAATAAAATAATTACATGATGTCTTGCTATTTATTCTTCACCTTTTGGCAGGGTTCCTTAACTGATTAGGAGAAGACTGGAGTCGTCGGTGGAAGTACTTTGTTTTTTTTTTTTTTTGTTTTTTTTTGGGTTTTTTTTTGTGTCTTTTTTTTGGTTTTTGTGGTTTTGTTTTTTTGTTTGTTTGTTTTTGTTTGGTTTTTGTTTTGGTTTTTTGGGTTTTTTTGTTTTTTTTTTTTTACCCTCTCCGGTTAACAATGGATGATAATTTTTATTCTACATTTTATAATAATCAAAACATCAAATACAACTGGAATGTCATTTCATTTCCCATTCAGGGTTTTTTTGATGCCCTGCATTCCTGTGCCTTTCATTGGTCTGGCTTTTCCCTTGTTCTCCTACTGCCTTAGCTCCCTTTTCCTCCCCTGTGTGTGTGACTCTGGTTTTTGCCCTCCACATCTCCCCAGCACACGTTCATTTCCCATTGCCATTTCCTGTCTTTGCTGTGCCTTATATTGAGGTTTGGCCCTTTGGGCTTAGAGAAGTTTGACTTGATGCCAGGGAAACAATGAGAAGTGATAGTCCTGCTGGCTGATGACAGCTTGTTCCTGAGCAAAGCAGCTGAAGGTAAATTTAGTTCTCTGATGAGAGCAACACTTTTTTCTCCCCTTTTTAATTTTTTTTTTTTTCCACGGGGAAATTTTGAAAAAGGACAAGCATTTCATCAAAGTTTAAGGAAGATGTGAAGTTTATGAAAAGTCCTAATTGTAACAGTTTAGCAAAACCAGACAATGTTGTGTTTACCTCAGTTTTACATGAAATTTGAAAAGGAAAAAAGTCCACCAGCAACAGAGCTTTAATGTGTATGTTAGCATCTAAGCTAGGATTCTGGACTCTATTCAAAGCCAGTGGAAAAAATAGGCAATCTTGGCATGACTCGTTTAAAGCTGATTGAAAATAATTGGATGAGTGCTAATTTCTCAAAGGTAGACATCTAAAGTTTGAACTGTGTTATCTCACTGGAGAATCTCTTCAGGGATGAGGAGCATTTACTTAGGAGCAACAATCAGTAGTAATTTTGCTTTTGAGAAATAACCTTCCGAACTTAATATACTACCTTTAAAAAAATTCATTAAAGTATCAGTCCTTGTAATTAAGTAAATCAGAGTCATTGAACAGGTATGATTGATTCCTTACAGAAATGTTTCTGTGTATTTTCTATCCTCTGTATAATGAGGAAGTATGAAATTTTTTGGAGAATGTTTGTACGTTCTTAGAGCTCAGCTAATTGGGCCCTTAAATATAACATAAGCATTTTTGTCTGGAAGTGATGTGGACTTGGCCTCTATTTGTGTTCTTTTCAGGAAATTGTAACTGCAAGTTAGTGATCATGTCACTGTAACAACAGAGCCATTTAATTTTGGTTTCCCCTTTAGGAAGTGGTAAGGCAGTGAGGGGGAGAGGAGAGTTTAGAGATTTCAGCAGAGCTTATTGTCTACACAGATGAGGAGCTTCGCTGCCCTGTAGCTTCTGTATTGTCCCATAGAGTTTTGGTGGGTTGACCTGCTCTTCAGTCTGTTTGACCCTCGGCTTTCTACTCAGGCTTGTGCCTGTCTGATGCTAATTAGAGAGCTGTTTTCAGCCATGTTCTCCTAAAAGCAGTATGTTGTCTAAAGACCACATTGGTGGTCCCAGAGTGATGCAACACATTTTCCCAGTTGCCCTCCCTGCCTGCGCTGTGGGCATAGGAGATGCCTTATGTTGTTAGTAAGCAATGAGGTTAAGGTATCAAGTGCTCAAACACTGTAGCACTGGCTTGCTCTCTGACTAGCTAGGTAATGCATTCAGCAAGGAGCATGCTGATGTCCTGCCTGTCTGTGATCACATTCTGGTTTAATTTTTTTAAATGTAGCTGTTGATTCAAAACCCAGAGAGTGCCATATAAAAGACTATTATGTTGAAATAGTGCAAGACCTTTTGTGTGCTGGACTGTGTTTGCATTCCTTGTAAAAGTAGCACAGAAGAGCTGGTAAGCACTTGGTGTCAGGGCTTCAGAAAATAACTTGAATATTTTGAAGTAGCTGCCTGAATAGAACCAAAAACAATGTATAAATTAACCTCAAACCTATTTCTATTCTTTCTTTATTGTGCAGGACTTTGTTAAAACTCTGAATCTTGCCTATAGAATTTTTATTTTTTCAATAATTAGTATAATATTGTTATAGTGCACCAATCAACTAGAATATCCTGTAAATATATCATAAAATACTTTGATGGAAAACTGAGGTGCCTAAGTCCATCTCAGTATATTTACTACCAACTTCACAGGTATGTTCTTGGATAGCTAAGATGGCTTGGAAAACATATGAACTAAGACTTCTGTTTATAATTCTTTGTCTTTTTCTTTGCATCAAGATTTCACATTTTGAGAAAGGCTGATGATGGTGGCATTCAAGGTCTGCTGATGCTTTTGATTTTTTTCCTCTTTTGTTTTGAGTAGTGTTATGAATGATATGATTGATAAGTTTGCTTATGAGTCCATTATAAATTGAGAACCATTTTTAAAATCCAAGCTATTTTGAGTTAACAAAGGCACAAAAATTAATTTGTTAGATTGCTTTAAGTATTTATCAATGTATAATTGCAGAATATCCGTACTCAAAACCAGCTGAAACAGTTTTATATGCATATTTGCAGGTGCATAAAGCTTGCTTAGTCATGGAAATAATCTGCAAAACCATGAGAAATATGGCAAGTTTTGATTTCAGAAATTGTGTAAGTGAGACCTAAGTGCTTTCTTGAGATGTTTGTGAGCAAAAAAGACTGTACACAGTTCCTTTTTAATTAGGAGCTGTGGGCCTTATTATTTGGAAGTGATTAGACAATGCTAAAAGACTCAGCTAAGATGGAAAACTTACTTTCCTTCTGTCTATTTTTAAAAACTGCAGATATGAACATCGAGTGCAGTATCCTAAGGGTGATTATTATTCATAGAGTTGTAGAATATCCAGAATTGGGAGGGACCCACAAGGATCATTGAAGTCAAACTTCTGGCCCTACAGGAGAATCTCAAGAATAAGACTGTGTGCCCAACAGCATTGTCTGACTGCTTGAACTCTGTCAGGCTTGGTTCTGTTACCACTTCCCTGGGCAGCCTGTTCCAGTGCATGACCACGTTCTGAGTGAAGAACCTTTTCTTAATATCCAACCTAAGCATCTTCTGACAAAACTTCAGGCCATTCCCTTGAGTTCTGTCGCTGGTCACCAGTGAGAAGAGATCAGTGCTTCCCCTTGTGAGGAATCTGTAGACCAAGATGAGGTCTCCCCTTAGTTTCCTCTTCTTCAGGCTGAACAGACCAAGTGACCTCAGCTACTCTTCATAAGGCTTCCTCTCTGACCCAGACCCATCTCCATCTGGATAGCCCTTTTCTGGATGCTTTCTAATAGCTTTATATCCTTTTTTTGTTGTGACACCCAAAATTGCACAGAGCACTCGAGGTGAGCGTGCCCCAGCTCAGAGCAGAGCAGGAGAGTCCCCTCCCTTGCCTGGCTGTGATGCTGTGCCTGATAACCCCCCCAGGGTTGGCCCTCCTGGCTGCCAGGACACTGCCAGCTTGTGTTCAACTTGCCGCTGACCATAACCCCCAGGTTCCTTTCCACAGCTCTGGCTTCCAGCATCTCACTCCCCAGTCTGTCCATACATCCAGGGTTGCCCCATCCAATGTGCAGAATCCAGCACTTGTCCTTGTTGAACTTCATATGGTTGGTCATTGCCCATCTTTCTAATTTATTGTGTTCTTTCTGTAGGGCTTCCCTGCCTTTATGGGAGCCAGCAGCTCTTCCCAATTTAGTGTCCTCTGCAAACCTGCTATCCCTTCCAGTCCTGTGTCCAAGACCTTTAAGAAAATGTTGAAGAGCACAGGGCCAAGGATGGAGCTCTGTGGAACCCCACTAGTAACAGGTCACCACTCTGATGTCACCCCATTCACTGTAACCCTTTGTGCCTTACCCATGAGCCAGTTGCTCACTTATCATATGATGTGTTTATCCAGCTGTGTGCTGGACATTTTGTTTAGAAGCCTTTTGTGAGAGTATTGAAAGCTTTACTGAAATCCAGAAAGATTACATCAACTTGCTTTCCTCCATCAGGTGGATAGGTCACCTAGTTGCACAAGGAAGTAATTTTAACAAGTAGGACTTTGCCCCCATGAAGCTGTGACAGATGACTGTGTTGTCCTTCAGGTGTTTTTCAATACCTTCCAGGATAATCTTCTCCATAATTTTACCTGAACTGTTACTCTGTTTTGTATGTGAACACAGTTACATTAAATGCTTGTTGGTGTGCTTGAATATTTAGAGAAGTTCTATAATAAGTGGAGTCATCTTGGTTGTTCATCAGACTGAAAAATTACTCCACAGAAGAAAAATTACAGAAGTAAAACCTTCTTAGCACAGGTATCTGCAGTTTGTAATGTAAGAATGTGGATTTCATGTGTGTGCATTTTATATCCGGTATCTTTGCTGTGAGTGATTACTGCTGAGCTTTCTGTGATTCTATCACAGCCCCAAATTGCTCTTAAACAGGAAACCTTGTCCAATCATTTTTAAAAAAGAGTGCTTTGGCTGATGTATTTGGCATGCACCTTGTCTATGACTATAGTTACAAGATATCTTATTATTAAGTGAACAAGAGGAAGAACTGCAATAAAGAAAAATGTCATGACACGTAAGATCTCTTCAGGTGTTTTTAATCACAGTGCTGCCTTTCTCTTACTAAAGCAGCATCAAGATTTTCACCCCTTCATCACTCTCAGCTTTACAGATACCTTCCTGAATGTTACTTTGCTTCCAAACAACATCATTGTTACCTTATTAAAGAAAAACAGAGTCTTCTCAGCTTAGAGTGTGTGGCTCTGAACTCTTATTTGAACATTTTGATAAAAGACAAAATACTTCTTAATGTTGATTTCAAAACTGGTATGCTGATAGCATTTGATATAAGGGCTACTTTAAAACTTCGTGATCCGCTTATGTTGAGGAAATGTCCTGGAATATTTTTCCTCTCAAAGTGAGTAAAGTTATGTAAAGATTAGTGTGAAAATCTCTGATTTTGTAGCTAAATGTAGACTGCCTAGAGATTGTTTAAAAAATCCGGGCACTTGAGTATTGATACCCTTTGTAGTTCTATTTTATATAGAACAGTTATGGATATTGTTCTCATCACTGTTGCTACTCTTACCAAACTGTTGGAGTCAATATCTTCCAAGAGTTAATTCCACCTACTTCACTTTCTTGCTTCTACAGTGAAATCTGTTCTTTTTAATTTTCTTCTAAATCAGAGAGCTCTCTTCCCCTACTAGTTTTGTGTAAGAGCATTGTTTCATTATTGCTGTTGCATCCTGAATGTTTTATTTATGTGTTTCTCCAGTGGAGTGGGGTTAGAAAAGGTCAGTAAATAATTGGACATTTTCTCTTCCCTTTTTCTTGCGGTAAATCAGGTCTTAATGCTCAATTACTCTGCAGCTATTCAGACTACTGCAGAGTAGGTATAAGTCACT
The DNA here is from genome assembly GCA_025584955.1 of Alethe diademata. NCBI lineage: Eukaryota > Metazoa > Chordata > Aves > Passeriformes > Muscicapidae > Alethe > Alethe diademata. The sequence continues at coordinate 42,323,553 of JANRMJ010000077.1, read as the reverse complement.
ATGTTCTAATTTGGCAGCGTTTTAGACTTTCTCTGTTGGCTGTTCTACCAACACTTCTGCTATTGGTATAAATGACTGTATGATGCAAGGCAAAGAAGAGTCAAATTTGAGGTGTAGCAGAACCTTTTCTTTAATACCAAATTTCTAAATCTGAATCGTTTGCTGAAGTACTGGTCCCTTCAAGTTGACATGTGCAATGCTTTTTTGTATGACTATGTTTAAGATTATTAGTAAACCTTTTAAGTTGAGTGAGTTCTGTGATGCTAATTATCAGCAGCATTTGACTTTTATATTACAGCACTTAAAACCCAGAAAGGCTACTGTATGAGGCAGGTTATTGTTTTTTTTAATGCTGTCTCACACAAATTTTAACTTCCAAGTTGTCATTTCTTTAATAATGATTGTAAGCTTTTTTGTCCCTAATAAGAATGTATGAGTGGTCACACTAGATCAAATTGCTTATCCATCTTATTATTATGCTCACAGGAGTGAACAGCAGGTGAGGAAAGATGTGAATAAGAGCAGAGGAAAGCATGGTATCACCTTAATACCAAGGATCTGCACTGAATACCTATATTATTAGTGAGTGTTAGAAAGAATAAAGCAAAAACCTCATTTTGTAGTTCACTTCCTGCATACCACCAGATTTTTATACATAGCTGTTCCATGGCATTTTTTGTGGGTTTTATTTTTTCCAATTCAGTCTGTTAAGCTGCTCCTTATATAAGTTTATCTTCTTTTTCTATCTGTATGATTTCTTGTTTCCTTTTCAAGAGAAAAAACAAAGAGAGCATGGGCTCTCTAAATCAATAAATAAATAGTTGAGTGCATGCACAAGTATATGGTGTGAGATTTTTAAAAAAAAATATCTTTATATTCTACTTGAAGTTTGTAATAAATCAGCATTAAAACACAAGCTTATGAATATCTAATAACTCCTGAGATTTTTTTTTTCTTTTTCATGGGCAATAGCAAAGCCCAAGTCTATTACTTCCTAAATAGGTATACTCAGGGTATGTTTTGCTTGACTAAATGTACACCTACAGAATATGTTAGGATTTACTAATTCAATAATTTTCATGTAAAGAATTGCCTGCAAAATATTGTGAGGGCTTTCTGCAATGCTTCAGAGTTGGCAATCGTCCTTACTATTGGATTTAACCCAGCAAACCTTTTTTTTTTATTTTCACTGTTACTTCTTTTTGCTCCTGCACCTGTTTTTCAATAATTTAATAAAATGAGAACAGCAGAAGTGCTTTTTGGATCTTTCTAGAGACATTCCAATGGGTGTTAAGATATTTTGAGCCTGTCGTAAGGTTTATGTCTTTTTTCTAGCTGTCTTGCTTTAAAAGTAGCATTTTCCTTTAATTGCATCCCTACATGGCAGCATTTTGCTCATGAACTTTTTATCAAAAGCGGTGTGTGGTTCTGGAAATTCCCTGACTTTTTGGTAGAAATCACCAAAATTGAATTTTTAAGGATGATACCAAACCTTTAGTTTATTTATTAGTATTATAATACATGCATTTTTCTATTTTAATCTTTCTTCTATTGCATTTAGCTCTGTTTGAAAGTATTATATCTCGTTCTCCTTTTGTTGAAGTTTTGTATCAGAGTTTAGATCAACATAAATGGCTACTACTACTTTATGCCAATTAAAATGACTCACTATTTTACTTGCCATGGTAGTGAACAGATATTTGAGAGATAAGCTGTAAAACTAGAAGTTTGTATGCAGTTTGTCTTTCATGAAGGTACACAGGTTTATTTAAATAAGCAGGAAGATTTACCTCCAGCTTGGTTTTGCTAGGCTTCTTTAGAACGTTGCACGGTGCTGTTTCATCTTGACTAACCTACATAATTTCCTGCCATCAGCTTTTTTTCTGTCTCCTCTAGGTCGTTAATAAATACATGGAACAGTGTAAGTCTCAGTACAGCTCCCCAGGGCACACCACTGTTAACTTCTTTCTGTGCTGAGACTCTGCCATTTATTAATGCTCTTTTGCTTCCTACCTGTTGGCTGTCTTTCAGGCTATGACAGGACTTTACTACTCACTCTGCGGTTACCAAGGTTGTGTTTTGTTCTGTTTGTTTTTTGAACAGCCTCTGATGTAGGACATGTAACCTACATTCGGGGCTGCTTCCTTGCACATTGTTTTCTTAACTCTCCCAAAGAGTTCTAACTGTGGAGGGAGGCCATATTTCATTTTTAAGGGCTGTACTTCTTTTCATCCCTGTAATGATCAAAATGCTTTATCTCTCCAGATTCAGCCTCACAGTCCTCAAAATCCAGATATTTTTCAATTTTAAGTGTGCTACAGCTTACCTTTTAATAAAAGAGGCTTTTAGCAAAAAATCCTAATTCAGGTTGATGGTGTGTGATAATGAATGATGCAGCTAGATATTTTCCAGTGAAATTGTAGCACTTGTGTCCTTTTATTCTGATGCTGGCTAGCAGAGAAAGGGAAATTATATCTACATAGGTTTAGGGTTTTTTTTCAGTTACCTTATTCTGTAAAGAATATGCATTTTACTGAAAATTACACCCCGAAAGTAATTTATAGGATTTTAAACTTCCTGAATAAAGAAGCCCCCCTTCTTCCTATATGCCATATTTAATCTGGCATACTAGAAACTGTAAAACGGTTTCTTTTATTAATTTGGTGTTATTACTGTGTTTCTTTCATGTAGTATTTCTCTTCTATGGTATCATCCATTTGGCTTTGAATTTGTTTTCTCAGTTTTTCACTCCTTTCAAGAGTTAACATAGTTACTATTTTTTATTTTGGGTTCATTGCTCCATTTCACACTTCCTCCTGATTCTCTCAAATGTGAGAGCTAAGTAAGCTGTTTGCCTGTTTTAGCTGAGTTGCAAATTATGGAAAGAAAAACTTTTCTGTTTAGCAGCAAGCGTAGATGTAATAAGTTTTATAGCTGATGTGTAGGAAGGCAAAGCTGGGTTTATCTTATCTTTGTCTAAAACATTTTGGGGCATTGCCACTCTCAGTTGAAATTCAAAAACATCAAAATTCTGTCTTTAGTCTGTTTTAATGTAATGTAAACTTCCACATTGGTGGATTCATGAACAAGACCCTTGCTATCATGGGATTTGTATGCATGCATAGACTGAATGTTGCCATATGCAAACTGCTTACTAGTTTAATATTCAGAAATTTGATTATTTTGGGGTAGACCATTGATATTTTAAAGCCTGATGCATGTATTGCATACTTGAATTTCTCATCTGATGTTACTGAGATTATAAACTTTTTGAATTTAGAAAAAAAGATCATGTGGATAAATGGAAGACGGTATATCCTTGTGTTTCATTGTTTAAGTACATTGTGGCACTAATTACATGTGTATATATGGGAATATGAATGTGTGGATCATTTAAGCTTCGGTTTTGTTTTTTTTTAGAAAAGTACTTTAAAAGCAAAAGAATAGTGATTTTATACTAAATGTTATGATGGATTCCTCCCTGAAGAGTATGGGGAAAAATAGTTTTGAGGGGATGGAGGGGGTTTAGTTCTATTTATAACCTGGTAATAAATTTCAATGTCAGAAGGCTGCTGGGAAGACCATGTCCTTTGGCTTCATTTGCTTCATTCTTTGTAGAGTCTGTTCCTTTGGGAAATACTTGGGTAATACTATTTATTTAGAATGTTTGAGGTAACAAAGTAATTTATAGCAGATCGCTTTGATTGGTAACGAGTGCTACTGCTTTTCATCTTTATATGCATTTTGCAGTGAGATAGTCAGAGATGCATAGCTGTTCTTTTACATAGGAATTAATGTCTTAAAGGTCTTTAAGCTTGAAGTTGTTCCCTATTACCCTCCCTTGCCTCCGCCCAGCTGAAGTACCACATCCAGCTGGAAGCACCCAACCTTCTCAATAACTGTGAGGAAAATGAAGAGGTCTATTTTCACTTGTACTTGGAGTTGCGAGGGATTCCAGTTAAAAACAGACTTTGTTGTGTGGCATCTAATATGATCACACACAAGAGAAAGACCTTGTGCTGTAGTGGTTCATTCAAATAGAGATAGATTAGCCCAAACCAAGTTCTTTACTTTTTTCTGTAATGTTATGCTGCTCTTCAGCACTCAGAGGTGACAAACTGCCATCTTCTTCTGTGAGTGCAGTCAAGGATGGGGCTCATCTCGGGGGTGAGCTAATGCTTGAGGGGTGGTTATTTGGGTAGGTACATGTGCATGGAAGATGCAGATGTTAAGTGTTGATGCTTTCAAGTGCTCTTTCAAAAGACCCAAGAGATAAAGCTAGAGAAGTGTTGTGTAAGTTGTTGCTTCCCCATTGTGGTCAGAGTCCAGCAGCAGGGCTGAGAAACCCTGTGGGTGTGCAGATACTGAAAATGATAATGATCAGTCTGGGCTACCAGGTAATTCTGGACAGGCACATCCTCACTGCTTGAGATGTGGAAGTGATTTTAATTCTTCTTTTTTGGTCAGCAGAATTACAAACAAACCAATTTCTCTCACCTTCTTCCCTTAAGACTTGATTCATGGTTCATGTTTTTTTTTTTCTTCCCTCATCTTTAATAGTTTGGTGGTAGCAGGGAAAGGTGGCCATGCAGGGCTTTGTGATTGTCTGGACAGTCCTTCTTGAAGGAAGATAATTGGGTGTATGTGGCTCCAAGCAAGTGGTGACGTATATTGAATTGGGGAGATGGGTGCTGGGGTGGCACAGTGCTTCTTTCATTTGTTCAGCTGTTCAAAGCTTCGAGGATGGGCGTGCTTTCTGTATAGTGCTTGTCTGCTATTGTTCACTTGCTCTTGCTATAAAATGTACTTTGTAGTTTTGTTTCTGCTGAAAGTTCTCACTAGTGTATGCTCATTCACACCTAAGTCATCCTTTCTGGCCAAAAAGTATTCTTATAATGAAAAAAAAAAAAAAGCATAATAGTCATCTGAGTCATTTGTTAGAGGATGACATCTTAGAGGTCAGGGCAGGCAAAGAGCTGGCTGCTATATTGATTTGGAATGCCACGGAGTATTTCTTGAAGGCTGGAAGTCATTACTTTTACAGGCCTGTTATGTCTTATGTGCTCAGCATAAGCTTACTCTTTTGGCCCTTGCTGCATGCTCTCCTGCTGTGGTCCAAGTGTTTCAGACACTGGCTGCACAGCCTTGCTTCTGCTTCGTATCACACACTGCTGATTCACAGACCTGTGACCTTTCACTCATCTACTGGTGTATAGTCCAGATACGTGGGAGGGATAGAGGGGCTCTTTAGAAAATGTGTTAAAAGAAACAAACTTTCAGTACCAGCTTCATAAAGTAGGCATTCCCTTTCAAAGGGTCTAATTTGCCTTTGGCAGAACAGCCTCTCAACTCTGCACAGGCTGTGTTGGGAACCCATGCATAAGTGTGTGGTTTTTTGTGTGAATAGATGCCTTTTTCCCTGGATGCTGCTTTCATGGAATGATATGTTAGACTTTTACATGAGACTTCTAAGAACTGGGGACATTTGCTTTTGTATAAAGTCATCTGGGTAAAAGTCCTTTTGAGCTAATCTGGGGAGGAATTTAACAAAGGTGTCTTTGCTGTTTATTCAGAAATTAGTGAGCTGCCACGTCTTCCATAGTCTGACTAGAGAGGTAGGGAATAAACTTCATAGAAACTTTAAGAAAACAAAGCAGGAATTTTCAGGAGTGTAACAGGCATAATTCAAGCTCAGTATTAAAAAAAAAAAGTGAAATTAGGGGGACTAGTACTGATAGTTTTTGCTTATAATAGTAGATTGTTAAATTACGCTTTTATCTGCGTGCACTCTGTATTGCTTTCCATACTTTAAATTTTGTTAGCTGGATAGCCTTTGCCTTCTTCCACCTGTTGCTTTTTCCAGTCAGTCTTTGAAGGTCATGAGAAATGCATACATCTTGTTTTTGTGCTTGAAAAGATTTTCATGTACCATCTCACTTGGGGTGCCATGAAAACGCTACTAGTTTGGTAATTGCAGACTTCAAGTTATTTCAAGTCTGTGGAAACATGAACATTTCACATGGTGGCTGTGGAAAGGGACAAACAAGATTTGTTTTTCTAAAAATAAAAGTAATGTTTTGATGTTATAAGTAACGTACAATCCATTATTTACAAATGAAGTGTGAATATATGAAATATATGTGTGAATAAAGAATTCTGTACATACAGGGAAGACTCTGGGTATAAATGCTCATTAGCAACCATTTCCAAACTTCTATCAAGTGTACCAGATTTTAAAGAAATTCATGGCTAACATGACTGATATTTTGTTATTATATTGGCCATAGTCATAAACACAGAGCAGCAACTCTTTCACTGTATATGATATTTTAAAAGCCTATAAATTACTTTATGTGCTACTAGGAAACAAGAAGTCTTTGAAAGGCATATTTGGTATGAAATGTGGTTGTTTGCAAACCCAACTGATTCATTGCTGAACTTCCTTTTTTCATATTGCTAGGCTATTCAGAGAAATCCAGATCTTTCTGTAACTAATTCATTGACAAAATCCCACTTTCATCAGTGAAATAAGATCCAGATATGCGCTTCCACATACTCTTAACTCTTTTATGTGTCTTTTCAATTTCTCTGCCCTGAAATGCTGTTCAATGGAAATATTAGCACTTAATATTTTTCTTCCAGAGCTATTATGTTTGCTTACATAAAAATTTTATTCCTCTCCATCCACAACAGAATAAAGAAAATTCCCAGATGGAATCCTCTACAGGGATGAGTGCCTTCAGTGCAGAGCTTGAGTGGAAGCCCAAACACAGAGCTGCTATTTTTCTTTTCAACAGGAGAAAAACGTGTAATGTCTTAGCAGTGTTACTTGTAGTCTTCCTGTTATTGATGTAATCCCTCTGCATTCCACCAAACTAATGTCTTCCAACGAAAACACATGAAGGAAAAAGGACGGACTATTTGTAATTATTTTCATTTTTCAAGAAAGTTAGTGCTTGTTCTGTCTTCACTTCTTTCATTTGAAACTGAGTTCTCCATCCTACATCATTATAGCATTTGAGCTCCTCACAGTCTTTGTAGCGGTCATCACTGCAGCACAGTAAATAATTTTTTAAAATTGATTTTCTACAGAGAAGTAATTATGGGTCAAGAAGTTTTTATAAGTTACATCTTAAAGAATTTCTCTGTGTATTTCAATGATTTCAATGGGCATTAAAATTCTGGTAATCTGAGTTATGTTCACTACCAAGCCTAGAGCTGCATGCATCCCCTTTGCTTGATGTGAGCATGGCAAACGGTAATGATGGGTACCAGGCCTCTAAGGAGTGTTCCATTAGACCACAGAGGTAATGTGTTTGCAAAGCCAGCTACAAAAGCTCCTCCAGGCTGGGAGGTTTCTGTTGGTCTTTGGGACATGGAGACACAATTTCCTCCTCTTCAGATGGTTCACTGTGACCTGAAGCTGCAGCAATCAGCTGATGTTAAGGGACAACCTTATTACCCATCTCCTTAACAAAATGTACAGCACGTATCATTTAAGCAGTGAACCGGCAACAAATTAAATAGTTTTACTGTTCGTGACAGAACCTTAATTAATAAAATCTGACTCCAAGTGAGCAATTCTGCCTCTAGGCATAATTGTAATTAGATGTTTTAAAGAATCATGGGGGGTTTTTTTCATATGTTGTTATTGTAATTATTATATTTTTGGTCTTCGGTTTTCAGTCTTGCATTCAAGAATCCTGAAGATCTGGAAACTTAGAGAAAGGAAGCATTACTATACTGATGTGTGATGAAGTGTTACTTATATTGTTCTTTCTGTTTGTAGCTCATAGGGGTTTTATTTATTCCCTCTGGTTACTTGCTGCTCTATTCCATGCCTGTTGATATTTTTAAATGGAAACTGAGACTGAAGTAAAAATTGACTGAGGAACAGATAAACTGCTTCAATAAATGGGTCTGAAGATTTTTTACTTGTCTCTTTGGGGCAGGTCTTGCAAAAAGCCTGGGACAAGTGCGCATGCCATTGCTACTATCAGGATTGTAGTATTACTCAATCAACTTTAATTTAAAAAAAAAAGTGCATGAAAAGGCAAGGACTCCATAGAGATTTTAAAATATGTTTTTTTAAAATCAACATTGTAAAGTGAACTTATTTTTACCTTAATAACAGAAAAATTTTATCACAGAACAGCTAGCTTTTGGAGTTCTAATATATTCAGTTTTTCAAGTATTGTGTTTTTATATGGAATGACAGTGAAAAGTAGTGTAATGGAGTATTAGCAGGAGTATTCTGGCTATAGTATTCTAGGAGTGGTCTATTTACCATTAGACTATGATAATAATTTTATTTTCCAATTGCTTAGATTAGCAATCTATTAATCTTTTTCTAAAGGGAAATCTTACTCTGAAAATGAAACTGGTTATATTCAGTGCTAATATTTGCCATTTTTGGTGCTCTGTCTTGGATGTAGTTAATAGTGTTCTTTCTGACAGGCTATGATTTATACATAAATGTGAGAAGACCCTGGAGACTTGGAGGTGCCAATAAAATGGGTCCTATCAGATGTGGTGGACAAATTTAGGCTGTAGAAATCAGGTGCATAAATAGCACTGCTATTGGGAAGGGTTAGTGGTGTGTGTGGCTTGTCTGAGTGGTGATGGCAGGACCCAGCGTGTGTTTAGGTGTCTTTTCAGGTATGGGCCCCTGAACTAATGTCTGACTGACATTATGAATATAAATATATGAATATAAAACTCACTGGTGGTGAAAGTTACTACTAAGTCTTAAGAACAGAAATGATGTTCTGAAATGAAGTCATGACTCTTTTAATGTTAGTGTTGAAGCCAAGCATCTGGAACTAGAGATTTAAATGAAATGTGAATGCCAGGAACCCATTTCTTGTTCATATTGCATCAAACTTCTACACTGCTGTAGTAGTACCAGACATTTGAACTCTGAAGTGTATTGACTTCTGCAGAATACAGAAGGCCTATTTGTGTTATCTGGAAATAGTAGCAAAGAGAACTGAGTTAATTTCATACTAGTTTTGTGAGTGCATTTTCAAAGTATGATATTTTTATTTTTGATGTTGATTTGAAAATTTGAACTGTTTAGTGTAGCTTTTGATCAGCTTGTTAAATGAAGCTATATTACACACCTGTGACAAGTTTAAAATTAGGTATGTTTCTGCACATTTACTTACTTGATGTTTCCAGTACATTTACTGATCTATCTACTGGAGGCTTGATGGAAAAGATCAGTAATACCTATATATGCCTACATAGAACAACTGGAATATTTTCAGTCCTTTTTGGTTCCACAAATATTAATAGAAATCTTTCATTTGTTGTTCCAGTTGCAGGTGCTCACCTCAAGTTCTGTGTGCAGTTTTGGGCACCATAACGTAAGAAGGATATAAAGTTATTAGAGAGCATCCAAAGGCATGTCACAGGGATGGTGAAGCATCTGGAGGGGAAGTTGTATGAGGAGCAGCTGAGGTCATTTGGTTTATTCAGCCTGGAGAAGAGGAGACTGTGGAGGTGACCTCATTGTGGTCTACAGATTATTCACAAGGGGAAGTGTAGGGGTCAATGCTGGTCTCTTCTCTGTTGTGACCATGACAGGACCTGAGGGAATGACATGAAGCTTTGTCAAGAGAGCTTTAGTTCTGATGTTGGGAAAAGTTTCTTTCCCCAAGGATTTAGTCAAGCACTGAAAGGAGCTCTCCAGGGAGGTGGTCACAGCAACAAGCCTGACAAGTTCAGTAAATTCAAGAAACACTTGGACAATGCTCTTAGGAACATGGGGGATGGTGTAATTTTTGGGGTTGTGTTGTGCAGGGCCAGGAGCTGGACTTGGTAATCCTTGTGAGTCTCTTACAACAGAATATTCTATGATTTGAAGTAGTTACATTAGTATATCTATCCTTATGTAAATTTTAGTCGCCAATGTAAATTTTAATCGCCCATGTAAATTTTAATTGAATTGCCAGTTATGGTTAAACCATGACAATGGGAGACTGTTTAATATTGGAATAAATTCTCCTGTTACAGGGTTAATTTTTTTTTTTTTTTTTTTTTTTTTGCAAGTAAGGCCTAACGGATTGTTTCACCTCTCTGTTGGGAAGCATAGCCAAGTGGAGGATGACCGACAAGAAGATGGGACAGTGTACAAAAACATTGGTCCTTTCTTGCAGACTCATTTGTTCTGTTGAGGAATTGGCAGTACTGTCCAAAAGTGATGTTTTTCTCCAACTGTACAGTTTACTGCAAGGTTGATAAATATCCTTCTTGATTCAATTCCTTAAATAGATAAATCTTTTTCTCTCATTGGTAATGGTTATGTAGGCTGTATATAGCAGGTACATGTGTGTTTATTTCAGCTGGCCTTTCACACTTTAAAACCCAAACATTTTTACAGCATAGTTGAAAACAAATCAACATCATACTCTTGTCAGAAACTAGTGGTGGAGAGGAAGAAGAGATCATGGAGCTGTTAAGGCAACTTTATTTTCTACTGCAATGAGTTTTTCAGGTAATGAAGATACTAGCATCTTCTTGTGACTCAGCAAATAAATGTTGACCTCTACAACATAATTCAAAATTCGTAGTAGTTAGAGAAGTCTCTTTGTCCTCTATGAATTTTTGGGTTACAGCAGCCAAAAAGGCACTCACTCCTTGCCCTTGCATTTGGGAACTGTGATTTTGTGAGGGCTTCCTGTTCCTGTGAGGTGACTGCTCAATCATTCAAAATTGATTACAGAAACAAATTGAGGCTGTCTGTGCTTTTAGTGTGGTTGTCAGTGCCTATTAATGTTTTTTCAGGCTTTTTATAGACGGTGTGTGAACTTTAAAAATATAAAATGCTTACATTCACTATGATGAATGGGATTTAACTGAACCACTCTTATTAACTGGTTGCCTGTAGTATTTATGTAGTATTTTACACTTTTGAAGTACTATGCTAACATTAATTAATTTTCAAAACATCCCTGTACTGTAGGTGAGAAACTTTGTGTCTAAGTACCCATCAGCAGTGCTGTGAATGTTCCCACAAGGCTATAAAAAATGACTGAACAGAGATGTTATAAATTAAGTCTGTTTTATTTAGTTTAATGTAATTTGCTAACTCTAACTTTTGTTCATAAAGAACAGTAGATGACTGTGCTTTTTCTTAAGACTCTTGGCTCTCCTGGCTATAATGGGATAGTAGTATACAAGAAACAATCCCACATTTCTTTGCTTCCTCCTCCCTAAATTATATTGACTGGTTTCTGCATAAATATATTTATTGTGTTTGTGGTGCCTAGAGAGGGACATTGTAAGGTGTGAAGTTTATGCGTACATTAAAAAACCAAAAAGCTATAATGTGCTTTATGATAAATCTGTTGATGTAATTGGGGTAAAAGAGAGGGTTCATATTCACAACAGCTAGAGTCAGATGTAAAAGTTTTCTGACCTGCTTTTAGGAGCAAGATTTTAGAACTTGCTGTGAAGGCATTTTTAGCCAGACAATTAAGAAGTGACATAATCCAAAAAGGCAGATTGTTTGAAATTTTGATTGCTTGCTTAATAGAGCGTTTAAGTTCCTAAGACTGATTGCTGTATTTTAAATTAACACTTGGTCAGAGAGGGAAGAACCTCTAGCATTCAGTCCAGCTATCAACAAGGAAAAACATATTTCCTGTAAATGGATTAATTTCTAGATTACTGTGGCATTTAAAAGGAAGTGATTTAGGAAATAAAAAGTCCCAAACATTTATTGGATGGAGTTTTTGTTTCTGACAAGGACCATCATATACTTGGACAATTTAATGAGTTTGTATTGAAATTTCATTTCTTTAACATGGGGAAGTAATTGTATTATTTATTGTGTAACATTTTTTCCCCAGTGTGGTTTTGTATTCCTACATTCTTAAGTGGAAATGGTAGAATATAGAAAAAAAAAAGATGGAGGAGAGGGAAATGTCTTCTAATCTGATGTAGAACTGAAGAAATGTTAAAAGATTTGACCAGAGCATAATAAGTCTGAAGTCTTATAGCAGAAAAATAGTTGAGTGTCAGACACCATAGTTCTTGAAATTACAGTGTGTAAAGCCAGCTTGCCATTTTAATATTGAATGTTTTTGTGCATGAAAGCACACTTACAAAAGAAAGTTTACTGAATGTTAGATTCCTGCTCCTGTAATTTTCCTCCTTTAGATTATCTTTGTTTAGCTAGATGAGTCTTACAAAAGGAAAATTAGTCAATAATGCATCAGTCATGTAGAAATAATTCTTTACAGTAATATTTGTCTTGAAATGCCTGAGTTTTTATTTATATTAACCACTTTACCCCAGGAGCTAAAGAGCTTCCAGATACCTAATTGTTTGAACTAATCTCCTGAACACTATTTTCTAGTGGCTGTAAGTTGCTGTACCTTTTCTTAGAAGTCATGGAATTACAGAATCCTTTAGGATGAAAAAGATCTCTAAGATCCAAGACCACCACTAAATCATATCCCTAAGTTGCCACATCTACATGGAAAATGAATCTAGGAAATGTGGAATATTTTAGTTGTTTGGATTAAAAAAGAAATAATCCCCAGCAAGTTATTTTTCTGTAAAACAAGAGCTGATTTACACTTAGAAGTTGGCAGGTTAGACAGTGTTAATGGCAAAATAAGGAGATGTAATTTTACATCATAATATCCCTTTGGCAGTGAATTTTGAGGTTCAAAAGGTGATTTCTGTCATCTGACCATAACCACACTTCCAAAAGGGCCAAGTGGCTGCTTAAAATAAACCATATCAGCTTTATCAAGGGCACTGAAAAGAGGTGTTCTCTGTCTTTATGATTCTACCTATTATGTCAGTTTTACTACTACTGGCCCTGCAGAACAGGTACTGTCATGGGAGGCTGAGCTGGTTCATACATCACCTAGAGAATTGCTAATGAAGTTTCAGCTGCCAAATTCTGCCTGCAAGTTACAAGGATAGAACAGTTTCACCTTGTTTATGTGGCTGTTTAATATTCTGCTTTGCCTTTTAATTTCTAATGAATCTGCTTGCTCCTCCAAAGCCTTACTGTTTTTATGTTCAAATCAAACTGATTGTCCTGCACATTAATTTTCAGTGTTACTGTTTTGAGCACAGTAGCACTCCAATGCATGTCTTGTTGTGATCTGTGATGTTTAACACTGCATTATATAAATGTTGCTGCAGTTGTAATTAGTCCACCAAACTTTTACTCTTAAATCAAAGGCCATATATACTTCAAAGGGGGACAGTTTGATTTGCACAGTGCTGGTTGATTTTGTAGAGCTAACAGCTGAAGGTAGGTAACTTCTTTTTGTGAGTACATTGATCTGGATTAGAAGGTATAAACTTAGAACTAGTCAGTCATTTTTGCAGTTGCTTTTCCAAGAGAAAGTGCTCTTTCCTCTCTGGTTAAATGACATAGAATTAAAGAATTGTGACAGATGAGGGAATATGTCTGTGTGCAATTCCTCTGTTTTATGAATAGGAGCTATGATTGCTATGATTGAGCTATGATTAATCAGTGTGGATTGGAATTTACGTTTTGTAGCAGAAAACATGCCATGCCTGAAGACTTGAAAAAGGGGTGTGAAGGGAGTTGTCATTGATGAGTAGCTGTAAGTTTGTAGAACATGAATTGCTTGAGGCAGTCATTCGTTTTTTGCCTAATTTCTGTCTCTACTGTTCTCAGCATGGGAAAACCTGAAGAATGGAAAGAACAGAGAAGGATATGTTAGACTGCTTTCAACACTGGTGTTCTAGGACTGGAATCCAATGACTTCAAGAGAGAAATAGGAGCAGACAGAAACTGGCTTCTCTGAATTCCAGTTCTAGCTAAGAGCTTTGAATTTTCTTCCCCTATTGTCTTTCATTCTCTCAAATTAATAATGAGTTTGATGAAGAGAATGGATTAAGTTTGAATGATTGTTTCTATGGTCAGGGATGCTATTTTATTGCTCAAGAAAGAGGGTGGAATGAAACAGTGGCAGGATTTTGCCCTACTCCAGCCTGGTGGGAACACCCAACACTCATTGCATGTGTGCTATTCTCTAAAATAAGATGCTCCACTGGAAAGACTCTAACAGAAATTTTCTCCCACTTTCCCTCCCTTGCCTCAGCTAATAAAATGAGAACAAAGTAGTGCTTGGTAGCTCTCTGTTCAGAAGAGCTAAAAGCACTTGGATTTAGGAAATCAGTTGCAATGCAATAAGGATTTCACTTTTATATGAGGAGCTTCTTAATTAATCATAATAAACTCTACAATACGGGGCTTTGCATCTTGCTCACTGTAAATCTGTACCTGTAAAAAAGGTTCCAGTGTTATTTACTGGTGAGTGTGTTATTCTTTCTGAGTTGTTGCAGCTTCTCTGCTGGAATATTTCTGGCAATATTCGAAGAACAGTTATCCACTTAAGCACGGATTTTTTTATGTTAATGACATTGAAGGTAACCTTGAAATATGTACCAAAGTACTGTTACAATATTATATTTAGAGAGAGATCTTTGTCTGTTTGTAAGAGTTTCAGAAGTGATGGGGAGACATGCAAATATTTGAATACTTTATTTATTTGAATAATTTTATTTGTTTTTCCTATAAAATCACTCTCCTAAATCCAAGGAGTAATTTTTGTATATCAATACCAAAGGGGAATTTGCTTTGCTTCTTTCCAGTCATAGATATGTGGGGATATATATTTAGACCTGATCTGAATGGCAGAGATGAAAAGATGAAACTCTGCACTTACAGGTTCATTTGTATAGGAGTTTTTGGATCACAACTTTTTAGTTCCCACATTTGAAAAAACCTCCAGCAATCCATGCTTATAATTTTCTAGTAGTAAAACCCCCAGAAACGTAGAATTAAAAAGCCTAATTATAATTAATTGAAAAGGTTTTCTCTAAAAGCTAGTGGCAGTGATTTGCATAAATTCTTGTTAAGGTGAATAATATATTTTCTTCAAGATCCATTAAACAAGTTTTGATCAGTTAAGCTTGAAAAACATCACCATGAAACTTCAGTTTAAAAGTAATAACACAGCATCTATTTAAGTTCTGAAAAATTACAAAAACATATCTAAGAGATGTCAACGTCCTTCGCAGAGTAAGAAGCCATGTAATAAATACTGAGAGGAAAGGTGGATTGTTGTTCCTGGCTATAAGTTAATTTCCACAAAGGCAAAACATGCCTGGTGGGAAGGAATCCTGGTGGTGTGTCATATCAGAGCGAGATATCTGCGAAGTACTTTTTGTGCTATTTTGATGAAAACAACATAATAAACTGCAGGTATACTACAAGAATCAGTACTTACCACCTCTGCCTTATGGGGTGTATACCCTACTGCAGGTTTGGCTTTTTGTTTGTTTTTTGTTTTTTTTCTTCCCTTTTGAACAGCTAAACTGAGCTGGCATTGAAACATTTACTTACACAAATGTTTAGGTTGCCTACATATGTCTCTATTCTGTTTTAGTTTTCAGCATTGAGTCAGATTCAGTCTTTTGGATCACAGGTGCTAACTGGTTAGATGCATTGTCTTTAGGCTGTGTTTAATTAACAGCTTTTCTTTCTGAGTTAATCCATTTGATGTTGAGAGCTGTGTGAAATTCAGTTTGGAGCAACCATTATCTTTTTTTAGCAATCTTTGGAAGCCAGGAAAGGTGGAGTTTCAGGAACTCAGAGTCTCTGCTGTTCTTGGCAATACTTTCCTCTCTTTATTTAAGGCCATAAAGAAAAGACCACTTTAAAAAAGTTGCTCTAATAATAGTAATAATAATTCAGTTTTATTAATTGATATTTATTGTTACTGAAAGTTGCACTGAATCCCTTCCTTGGCATTTTGTAAGAAGTTATGCAGAAGTCAAATTGCAACTTGAGATGCAGGCACTGAACTATCTAAAACAGCAGTTCCTCAATTTTAATGTATGTTACACTTGTGTAATTTATTGCACACTTAGTGATAGTTGACCTGGCTGGAACTGGTACTGCTTTAATTGATACCTGCCAACCTTTATTATGGTACCTGTTCAAAGAAAAAAAAAACATCACAATTTTGTCCTATTCTAGTACATTTTTCTTACTGCTTTCTTTTGTTTGATGACTTGACTTTACAGTCTGAAATACTGACACGGGGCATGTATTTTAGAATGGATAAGGATGGCTGCTATTAGGAAGTTCTAAAAACTTCATTCTCTTTATTTGGGATAATATGACACTTGTTGTCTTTGAGAGATACCTTTTATGGTAGACAGCAGTATCACTGCAAGAAAACAGAGAAGTATAGCTTCTGTTATGTGTGACAGCAAGTTTGACACATCTTTCTTCCTGCTCATCACTTGGCATAGCTTTATTTCCTTGTGAGTATCTCTTATTTGAGAGACCTCAGCTCTAAAGGTTGAAATAAGATAGTCTGAAGTCTTTTTGTACTATGAAAACTCCCTTAATTAAAAATTACCAAAAAGTTTGAAGCTTCTGAATGAAAAATCATTCATGATTACTTTTGAGGCTCTGGAGCCGAGAATGAGAAAATCATTGTATTTTTCTTCGTTTAGCAGGGTACCCCTAAGACTACTGTTATTTGTGAATGTTTAAATATTAATTTGTTTTTGATTTCCCCACATCATTGTGGTGTTCCTGATAATATGAGTTAGCTGTTGCAGCTTCTTTTTGTGACTCTGGAGAAGAAAGGGAAAAAGAGTTTATTTGATTTATTAAAAAAACCCAAAACCCAAACAATGAAAAAACAAACCCAAAAGACCCCAAAAACCCCAATATGGAGGCCTGAATTACTTACTTTGTTGTGTGATAATTATCACCATTATTTCTTGTTTTATTATATTGGACAGTTTGTGTATTTCTTTTGGCTGTGTAAGGGCATTTAAGTCCTTTATTCTACTACTGAAATTAAACCATCCCCAAAACGTTGCCTGACTCATCTGTAGAGGAATATACACGTTAAAATATCTCCAGATAAACCCTGTTGTGATGTTTTTCCCTGTTGCTTCAATTTTCAATGACTTTACATAATGTTTAAAGAGCTAGTGTCCCAAGGATAACTGGTGTATGCTAAGATTCAGTTGATTCAGCTCCTTTAAATGTTATGGGAGGTCTATAAGTGATGGGTGGCCCAAAACCCAGTCACCCTTCTATTCAAATAAACACACAAAGGAAATATGTTCAAGACCTTTAACTCTTACAGGAGCTTGGCTTTGTGCCATGCTCCTGACTTAATGGAATGACTGATTTCAGGGTTGCCTGGGGCCATAACCACAAATAAGCATATGTATCTCTGAGGTCATTGAAACCAATTTTATTATTTTCAGACTTACTAGAAATAAGTCACCTGGCTTGATTTATACATAAAATTGCAGACCAACAGCCTGCAGAATGGCTGTCTAATTAAAAACTTTCACCTGTTTTGTTGCCCTGAAATCTTGAATTAACAGTTGCTTGTGTCTCTAGAAATACAATTGTATCTTTCATAGAAGTTGATGTTAAGCATTCACTGTAAGGTTGGGATTTAAGTTGAATGACTTAATTGAAATATGTGAAATAAGGCTCATATTCAGTGCTGCTGCAGTTCCCAGTTAGACTGCTTCTGGGGTGGGACTTCCATCTTGCAGTGAGTTTGGAAACATGGTGGTGTGCTTTTGGGTTTCCTGTGGACTCCCAGTGCCTCTTATGAGCCAGAAGCTATCTCTGTTCCACAACAATTTCTACATACTTTTGTCCTAAAAGACTAAGATGAAGAAGGAGCTTTAAGGGGCAATGAAGTTGATTTGAATGAGGTGTTTATGGCTGATTACATTCATCATCCAGGTAATTTTTTCTAAAATAGTTGGATAGCAGTATCTTACTCTCTCAGTATTTTTTCAAATTTCCTTAAAAGGACATGGCAGCCTACACTGAAATCTTCATCTGCCACTTTATCTTAGTGGATGGTACAAATGGGTTGTACAGCTGTAATTATTTATTGGCTATGTTATAATTAATTTCTCAGTGTCTTTATGTACCACAGCATGTGAGGAACTTGGGAAATTTATGATGCATACACAGCACTATATTATTCCAAACAACTCATTTCATGTGGTAAGAAATAAATCTTGAATTCCTGAAGATTTTGCTGCAAGATCAATGTAGAGCCCCAGAAAGAGAAGCAAGTCTGGCAGAACAGAAACTGCTTTTCCCTTATGCTATTCTGGGTTGATTTTATTATGCAGAAATAATACATCCTGGTGTTTTATATGGCCTAGCAGACTATAGTTTTCTTCATTAAACTTTCAGCGGCTTACAATGTCAGGGGAGACAGGTAAATAGGGCTCCTGAACTCGGAGGAGGTAGCCTTCCACTAGCTTTGTAGCCAGTAGGTATTTGCTTAGTTTATGTAAAGATTCAAATGGGCCATTGCTCTTTGGGTAAAAAAGGCCTCACATTGCTCTTTCTTAAATGGTACATAAAACATGTGTTTTGTATATCATCATATATCATATCATACCATGCATCATTTTATATCATATGTCTTCATGCCCTAGCAGAAAAGAATCTCAGTTCAAGCTCAGATATGAATTTGAAGATACTTCTCTCCAAGGTGAAATTCTGCATTTCTCATCTTCTTACATATCGATAGGAGATACTTGAAGAGAATATGTTTGCCTTGTCCACAAATGCAACAACTGTTTTTGTTTCTTTTTGAAGTCTGAAAGTGCCAACTGACCTCTCCAAGGCAGCCTGTTCTCTGATTCGTTTGGGTCAGCTTCATTGCACTGAGTTGCATGTTTTTCTCTTAATCTACCTCTGTTTTTTCCCCCCATGTTTGAAGTTTCTTTTTACTGTGATCTCAAGCAGTCTTCCTGCTTTTGCAAGAGGAGCCAAAATTATTACTGTTCTTTGGCAGTACTGGAGTTTTGAAAGATAACGTACAGTTTCTGTTGTGATAAAATGCTACATGTATTGTGCCCTCACGGAGTATTTTTTTTTTTTTTAGTTTTATGAAGACTAAGCTTTCCTCTGTTGGTCTCTCCAGGCAGAACTTACAGCTGTTGTTGTCTAAAGGCCGGTGTTATGAAATACCATAGTCTTTTGTGGCACTTGGATTTCTCATCTGCCAGGAAAAAATGCAGTCCTCTGTTGTGCTGCTGTCAGGGGTGGTTGTACTTTAATGTTAGAGTGGGCAGTTAAGCCCAGCAGTTAAATATTGGTTTGATCTTCTACGAGATCTTCAGACCTTCCTTTATAGAAGGATGCCACTTTGGAAAGTTAAAGCTGCTTGGGAGAAAAAAACAAAAAACAAAAGCACAAAAATCACTAATGGAGAAGAGTGCAAGTGCTTGTCTAGCATAGAACTAGAAAGACTTGAAAATCTGGCATGGTTCAGTTCAAAGCTCCCTGCTTTTGTAGTTCAGCTTGATTTAGCTCTTTTATTATCAAGAAAGGTTGATCAGTTTTGTGATTCAGGTAATGGCTTCAGTTTACCTGAATTGCTGTCTGAGATCTTTCTTGCTAAGTGCCTTCTTCCTGATAGCTGTTCTAAAACATAGAAAGGAATGGGGTTGGATTATTTTGTTTTTATTCTTGGATGTCTTAAATGTGTTCAGAAAGGCTATAAAAACTTATGTCAATTGCAGTTGATTGTAAAACCTACTGGTTTCAGTGACATGAAGTGCAGGTTATTCCAATACCAATGCGAACTAAAGCTAATATAGCAGAAATCAGGATTTGATCCTTTGTGTTCTGGTAACATAATTCAACTAATTTGTCATTTCCTGCCTTTTTATCTCAATCTTTGACTACAGCCAGTAAAATCCTTGAGAGTATGCTTGATACAAACTTGCATATAATGGTAACTGTAAAGCACATTTTTATTACAAAATAACTGTGTTTAGTTGTCTTGATGTCACTCCCAAACTCTTGCCTACTAGCTGGGTTCTCCTAACCAAACAATTCAGGGAAAATAAAATTTATTTTAGACGCTGCTATGGTTTCAATTTCTAGTGTTTCACAATTGCTATGGCGTGTCACAAACTTGTTTTACTCTAGTGACCCCCTGCATCTCTATAAACTATTGAGGCATAAAGGTGAAACAAATCAGTAAAAGTAATTTCTGCGTTTTTCAGTAGGATTCACACTTTCCAAATGAGTGGGTGCCATCTGCTCTGTTAAAGTACATTTTTGAAGGGCATCCCACAGTGCCCTGTGTAAAGATGTTGAAGAGTCGAAAAAGTGTAGTTCATTCATAGAATCATTAAGGCTTAAAAAGATCTCCAAGATCATCAAGTCCAACCTTTGATGAAATACCACCATGCCCACTAAAACTTACCACAGAGTGCCACGTCTGCTTATTTATTTAATACTTCCAAGGATGATGACTTCACCACTTTCCTGGGGAGCCTGTTTCAGGACTATGCTGAACAGTCTCTCTATTCACTATAAGTTGTTACACATCTTCCCATGAACAAATGTTGTTTTTAATTATTTGGGTTGTTTTACTTTTTTTAGTGAGAATTTAGTTTTCATAGAAATTGGTTTTGACATAAGTCTGCACCAAGTTCCGTTTTTTCCCTGCTAAAAATAAAAAATTATAAAAATGCTTACAGGAATTGGTCTGACGTGTCTGTGGCAAAGACTGAAGGTAAAGTCTAACTCCATCACAAATGCTTTCTAGCCAGATTTTAGGCCCTCTATATATTATGTAGGAATTTTGATTAATATGCATCTGAGAAGGAAAAATGCTACATTTATTTTAAAAATTTTGAATCCTTTAAGAACGTACTTAAAATATTTTGGTTGATTTGCTAGTGAGTAAACTATCATCACAGTGAAATGTAAGCCTCTATAAATATAACTATATGTTAACATTTCTTGCCGCTTTTTACATCAAGTTAAGCTTGCTTTGCTTTTTGTGTTTCCTCAAGACTATTTCATTGAAATGGCAGTACTTGGTTCATGATAGTGTAGCTGGACTTTGTAGGTGATACAGAATAAGTTTTAGTAATCCTCAAGGAGGGTTCCCTTGCCTTCATTATTATTCAATATCTGCCTTTGAATGGGAGTATGACTACAAGCATCATTGACTGCATATCAGGCAAGTTTGTAAACTAGACTAGGAAGACAGTAGTGACTTGAAAGACAAGTGGTATCTGTTTGGTTTCTTACACCAGACTGATTTCAGGAAAAAAAAATTAAGTGGAAGTTGCTTTCTAAAAATGGTACCTTTTGTAGTGTGCTAATGTATTTGCGAGCAATCTTTTATGTACATAATTGGGCAGCTTGTGAGGGCAGTTGTACTAAAAATGGACAATACTGCAAGAAAAAATATGCAGGAGTTCTAGTTTCTTGCTGTACAAAAGTCTTTTAAAGCCTCAGCATCAATATTTGTACGATACAAAAACAGACTTAAAATAAATGGAAAATGCTTATTCTGTACATTATTAATTAAAAAAAAAAAACAAACCCAAACACAGACAACCCTCCCTGCAAATCTGCTAACGTGATACCCTTTGGGTAGGAAAAGTGATAGAGGGTGTACAGTTGATGTGTGTCAGAACATTAGTTTTATGCATTTATGTGTCTTATAGTGGGGCTGGAGGGAGGGAAGAGGAGACTTCTTGGAGAATTATGGGTGAGCACATGTCTGATAGTTTGTAGTATGGCACAGTCTGTACTTGCAGTTCTTTGGATAGTTCAAGCCAAGGTGGATCTGACTGTTCTCTGAATTACTTGAGTCTTACAGTGAATAACATGAACATGGCAAGGGATACAGCTATCCCTTGGTTTTTTTGTGATTTGGTTTCTTCTCCTCCCCATCAATATGGTTATTTCTTCAATATGGATTCTAAAGACAGGGTGAAGGTTAAATTGAGTTCTGTGGATATGCATGCCCTTTTTTTCTGATTAGATTTCGAATAGTACTTTTCAGTTAAACCAGTAAAACTAAGTTTAGATCAGCTCTTGTTAATGAAGGGTTGTTTTACTGCTAAAATGAAATACTTGAAGAAGGAAACTTATGTACTAAAACTGTTGCATTTCTTTATCCTTCGTCCCCTTCAAAAAATAAGAAAAGGAAAGTGTCTGTTATGTTGTGGTCCAGTGGTTTTTCCTCAACGCTTTATTTCTGTATTTGTGTGGGTATGTATTCTTGTTTATTCTATTCAGTACTTCCCTAAAAATAAAAATCAAAATCAGAACCTAAAAATTCTTTCAAGTTTTAAATTTAGAGTGCACAAGAGGCATGGGCTTAGGCATAACTCTGTACAATCTTCTCAAACTTTCTGAAAAGGCACTATCAAAAATAGATTAAATGTGGAAAAAAAAACCCAGTTCGTCCAAAATTAAATTGCTGAACTGAATTTTCTCCAGAGTCTGCCATATACTGACAAAAATCAGAGAAATGAATAGTCATGGGACTGATGTATGGCTGATAAACTCTTTTTTGTAATGCTACAGTATGTGTGCCTCTATTTTCAGATAATGGCTTAAAATGTGTGTGTGTTGAAAAGGCTTTATGTATATTCAGAAGGTGACCTGTTAAAAAAGTAATATCCATACTGTTAATTTGGGTAAGATAATCATCATTTTTACTCTAATTGCTGTATTCTGAAGCCTTTAAATATCTGTCCTTGTACTGGTATGAGTGACAAAAATTATTTATGTTTAATTTTTTCAGCAGGAAGTGAGGAAGCAAGGAAGTGAAATAATTTGCCGTATTGTACTGCGCAACAGTAAATCTAATAAGGCCTGCTGGGCCCATTTTTATAATCTAAAATAGATTTGGAAAGGGCAGCAGAGGTTCCAGCTATGAATTCTAACCATGCTTCAGAAGCTGGTACTACATACATATAGAAAATAAACAAATTGTAAGTAATTGAGAGGCAGTCATTTGGCACAGAAGAATGTTTTTAAAAACAACTTCAGATGTATGTTTGAAAGAATATTTATCAGGTGAAAGCAGAGTATCTTGAAGTTTCAAAAGAACAGAATTAGCAATTTTGTGTTGTAGAGTGTAGTTGAGAGTCAAGCTAGTTTATTAAATAGCTGTGAGAAGAGGAGAAAGCATTTCTGATTTAAGAATGAAAGTGTCTTTTCACAGAGCTGTGGCACATGCTGTGGTCAAGAAACTTGGGGAGCAGAGACACAGGAGCTGTTCTTCTCCTTATGTTTTTATCAGCTTCCTCTTAAGAGGACTCTGATGATGTCCCATTGTTCGGCATATGAAAGTATTAATTACTTCTTTCATTTCCCTCCACTGTATTTTTTTTCTTTTAATCTGTGTATGAATAATAATATAATACTATGCCAGGCAGTTGGAATTAATTAGGGTTTCAAATTTCACACGGTCTGTCTTTTAGCATTTGTTATGTCAGGCTAAATCTTAAACTTAGAGGAGTGAGATACTTTTAGGGTTAATATTAAGGCCATATTCTTTCCCCATAGGAGGACATACGTAGAAATGGAAAGCTTATGCATTGGAGAAAGAGTTCAAAACCTTTATAGTTAGTTTTTGAAATATTTATACTCTGGGTGAAAAAAAATGTTAAGGCCATCTCAACCTTCTTGTAACCCAAATGTTTTGAACATCTAGTTACATAAAGATTTCAAAGCTCTCTTAGTCAATAAGAAAATCAATAGAAGCAACATGCTTCAGTGTAGTTAAAACAATTCCTAACAGCATTCAGTGTTACATGTAAGCATTGCTACCACTTCCTTCTTTTGAATAACATCCTGCATCTTTAGTTGCAAAGTTATAAAGTTCAGAAGTATGCAGCTGATGGGCTGCTGGATCATAGCCAGTTACTGGAAGACAAAGTCAAACCACAGCAGATAAAGTTATTGATGGAAATAAATAAGGAACAAGTTTCTGCTTATTTTAAAAGATCAATTTCTTTAAAAGACATAATGCAGTATAGGAAAATCTTGGAAAGTTTGTGTGTCTTTGTACTGTGGTATAAGACCATAACCTATGTGTTTTTACTGTTTTTCTTTGTGATTTTACTGTTTTGTTTTCTTTAGCATTTTTGTTTCATTGTCTTTGTTTTTGGCAGTGGTTGCAATCATCTATGAGTATAGTTAAAGTTGTCTCATCCTTCATTCCACTCTGTTTATACCAAGTTTAGGAAAGTCTCATCCAATAAAGTTTTACAAATAAAACACTATTTACAGACTTCTTACTTGTAGCTCCTGTTTGTTCCGGTACTAAACTGAAGTTGGCTGTAGAATTACTTTCATAATCCAAAATACAAAATTAATATTATCATTTGTTGACATATTTTCTAGAGGTCCTGTAGTAACTTGGTGTAGAGTCAATAGCTTTCACTGGTAATTACATAAGATAGGGAAATAATTTTAAAACTATATATTGTCTACCTTGTTTGAACTCCGAGTTCAGCTATTTTTATACAGTTAGAAAAGGACCATATCATTGGCAGAAATTAACTAGATACAAAGTTCTAGTAAGAGTCATTTCCCTTTTGTGATATTATGTTTTCCTTAAATAAGTTTAAAAATGAGTTGAATCTAGGTATTTCCATCAAAATCTATATGTATAGACCCATTCTCAGAGCCAGCTAGCAGCTCAGGATCCTATATGTCACTTAGCTAGTTGTTGCCAAGTATTTCCTTTCTGAAAGCAACCTAATAAGAAGAACAAATTTTCTTGAGGCAATCCAAAAGCTGCAACTTGAAACTCAGAGGATGCACAGATTTTGGTCTCCTGCAGGTGTCCTAGTTGATATACGCTGTAGGGGTTTGTGGTTTGGGGTTTTATTTTTGGTGGTGTTCTTTTGTTGTTGTTTTTGGTGTTTTGTATTTTTTTGTGAAGTGGCATGGGTAAAACTTTACTACCTTCTGGATTTGAAGGTAAATTCCACTTTAACAACTGTTGAGAAAGATGAGCTTTAAGACACAACATGTCAGACATAATTGCCAGAGGATTCTACCAGAATGGCAAGTAGTTCCCTTGAGTTTGTAATTAAACATTTAGATGAATGTGTTTTCATGTACTTAAGCTTATTACTTTAAGACATCTCTGCATATTAAGTAGTGTTTTCTGACTTTTACTTTATCCTGTCAATGCAGACAATGAATGTATATGTGTGTGTGTATATATATGTATTAGTCTGCTGGCAAGTATAACAAGTTCTACTTCCCTGCATTCTGACCACCACCTGCCTAAGAACCTTTGAGTAGTTTGGAGGATTTACTTAGCTGCTGTATGTTTTAGGGATATGAAGCTGTTTGTACTGAAGCAAATAGACTCTTGGCTGTGTTTTCAGTCTTGTTGTCCTATATAAGTAACATATAGTCTTGAAAGCCTCCTAAGGATGTCTCATTAATATCCACTGTAAAAATACCCTAGGGTGTTTTCTAATTGCTATTCAAGGAAAAAAAGCACTAAATTAATACTGTTTAAAAATGACTGAGAAAAAACAACAATGAACATCCATGTTCAACCTTGCCAGTCCATCACTGACTATATCTTTTACGTGAGAGACGTCTCGTCAATGGCTTCCTGCATGCACAGTTGGGAATTCTCCTTTTTCTTTAAAATATGTTGTCTGCTTCAAATGCTGATAGTAATTTTCAGCATATGGGGACCATTAGCAATATTGAAGCTGGATATAAGGCTTAACTCATTGAATCACTTTAGAATGTAGCATCTGTATTTTTTACCCTAGTGTTAACACCTGGATCAGTTTAACAGCAGCACAGAAGTTTAGGACATACATAGCTGTTAATTTTGAAAACATCTGGAAATTTTTTTTGTGTGCATATGCATGTATATGTGCACGTGTGAATGGCTGTAGCTCTGGAATTTTTAGGTTTGATGAATAAAAGCTCAGTAAGTCGTGCTCAAGGTGTGTACTGACCTGTGGCAAATAAGTGATTTATGGCAGGGACAGGAGCATTGTTTCAAGTGGATTACGAATTATGATTTTGTCTTGCAATTTTTTTTTCTTTCTTCAGCTTTCTCTTTCTGAAGGCTGATAACTGAATCTAATTCCTTTCCTTCCCCCTTCCCCCACCATGTCCATTTGTTATACACTGAATAAGATATCCCATTCTCCTGGGATGTGTGAAATGGGCAGGCATTGCAAATTGAAGAAAGCGAGTTCCCTGCCTGAGTGTGCAGTCCTATTCAGAGGCTGCTTGGAAGCAAAATGCCCGTTGTGTTGGAATTTTGAGAAACGACTTTCTCAGGTGACCTGCTCCTTTTAGCAAGAGCAGAGTTTGCAGCTCTGGTGAAGAATGATGAGTTGCTTGTCTTATGCCCATTAGCAAAATTGGACTAATTTGCAGTACATAACCTCAAGGTAAACTGTGAGTGTAGCAGGAAGCAAGGCTAATTTGGCGTTTCGTAATTTCCTTTATCCCAGAATCTTTTCCAGAGCCAGCAATTACTATCATTTTCTATCTGTGGAGAGTGAGGGTGGCTGCTTGCACAGGAGGCTCTACTGGAGACAAGCTCACACTGCTACCAGGCTGTGAGAAAGTGTTGCTTTCAGAATTTCTGCTGGAACTGAAGACCAAACAGCGTTAACAGCTTGGTGATTCAGTAACTAGAGAAAAAACAGAGTCTTGCCACAGCCAGGAGCCAGGGCAGTCCAAGCCCTGGGGGCTGGGCACTTCCTTGGGGAAGAACAGGCTGGGATGCAGGATCAGCTCAGCAAGACCCTTGTCAGGGTAGGGCCTGAGCAGCTGAAGACTGGCCCTGCTGAGGTGTCCCTGGGGCTGGGCTTGATGGCCTTGGGAGACTCACATGGGGTTCTGGAGCTTCAGAGACCTGACATGAGGTCTTGGGACTGTGGGAGCAGTGTGGGAATCTTGGGAGAAGGTTCAGGCTGTCATGGTTCATTAGTGCCCTTGGAATCATATGGAAACCATACAGATAGAAATTTTAACTTCATTTAAAATTTTGATCTGTAGAAAATACAGCATTTGATGTGACTAAACACTGAGTAAGGTGGAACTATCAGCTTCTGTATTCTTCATGCTGATGGCAGGTACTGGAATTTGTTTGGTTTACATGCACAAGAAGCTAGGAGTGTTATAGAACTGCCTGCTGAAATCTGTACCCAAATACAATTTTATCAATACTGTATCTTCTGGGCGTCCTTTTGATTTTTTGTTGTGTGCGGGGCTTTTTTTTTGTTGTCTGTTCCTTTGTTTTAATTTTAAGTATGGAAGGTCTAAACAGAAAAGGATCAAGGATGCATGAAATTTGTTGCTAAAGCTGTAAATAAGATGTGACTGAATTAACACCTTTGGAATGTACACTAGGTTTCTTTATGATACAGTTTAGTTTTGGTGGGGATGAGTTCAATATGAGTGTCTGCTGCATGAAAACTATCAGCTTAGAGAGAAGGCAAAAGAAATACTAAAAGCTACCATTTCCTGGGAACAACCTGGGAACTGTCTGGGCTCTTTGTAGAAGAATGTTCTGCCTTGGAGGAGAGTGGTTGTGCTGGTAATGCTGTTGCCACTTACTTTCTTATTTTTTCCCCAAGAAAAAACATTTTTGCAGTTCAGGGTTTCAACTCTAAATCCTGATATCTGATAGCCATTCTCAGCCTTTGGAAACTTGTTGTCTAATATATTATGTTTTTCTCAGAGAAAGGACTCTTGATTGCCTGACACCTGCTTTATTTTTGCCAAATTCCTAGGTTTCTGAGAGTGATTCTGAGCGTTATACTACAAACAGAGGAATTAGGTTTCAAGAAAGGACAACAAGAAGGACATGATAAATAATGTGGAAACAACGATCTTGTTTTCCTCCAGTGTTCTTTTGTGACTCGCCTAAAATGAGAAAAATGTGTGTGGGGTTGGGAAAACAAATACAGGCAACCTGATCCAATACATAAGCAGAAGTCAAAATGAAAATTTTCAAATATTCTAAAAAGCATCATCAGATCTTTAAAGGATTTAAGCTGACCTCTCTATAACCTCTGTGTGCTCAGAGACAAAAGGACATGCTGAGAGGAAGCATGTCTGAAAGCATTACAGCAGGATGCTCTGGACAATGGAAGTGCTGAGCTGTGTGGTATTTGGAGTATTTGCATGGAAATTCTGTGGTGCTGTATATCAGTTTTGAACATTTTTCTTCCCAGAACAAGACAACATTCCTGAAATTAATACCACCAAAAAAAAAAAAAAAAGGATTTGCATACAGGTTCTAAGGAAATGGAGAATGTGAGGGGAGTCTTGGAGGATGAATTAGTCATGCATTTTAAATGGCTTGAGTGTTACACCTTTTTTTTTTAAATTTTGCTTCCTAATCTGAATTGAATAATTAATAGTTAGAGGACAGTATTTATTGTTAAGGCGGATAGAGATTTTTAATAGAGAATGAGATATAAATCATCTCTCTTGTTTAGTATTTTGAATAGAAGACTCTTGATCTGGCTGGATTCTTAATTACCCTAATAAAATAAATGCTAAATGAGTTAAGCTCAGTAGTAACAACAGTGCATCTTTAAATAATTGCTTAAATAAAAGTAACTAATTAAATTCTAGTCATCTCTTTGCACTAAGCAGGTCTCACACCTTCTCCCACTGCATAAATCTAAATGCAAATCTTTGGATTTGTGCAAACACTGTAGGAAACAGATTTTTACAGTAACAAATTAGACTTAGAGGCGGGCATGAGTTCTTGCCAGTGTGGTTGTAAGCATAAATGCTGAAAGCTGCAGCATTGTTTTTTTTCTAATCAAGCTGACAGACTTGAATTCATAAGCTAATGCAATGTAAAAATGGTTTTCTCCCCTCAACTGGAAATACAAGAAATTTAAAAATAAAGTGTGTTTTAATTTGTAAAATATTCTGTAGTCTGTCTGCTGCAGCGTGTTGCAGAAAAAGTTGTCAGTCAAAATATGCACAAGAAAATTATACAAGGGGAGTGCCCTGTCCAGAAGCAGAAAATTTCACACTCCTACTAACTTCTGTATTTATTGTTTATCCATGTTAGCAAAATCCATTCCAATATCTAAATTAAAATTTCAGTATAAAAGACAGTTGGGGTTTTAGTTCTGATTTACTGGAGGATCCATTGTTTCAACAATAATGTTTGCAAGATTTTCATATTTCTTTTACATTTTAATTACAACTCATCAAATCTTAACTGATTACTCCTGGGTTAGATTCAGAAGAATGTCACTGAAGGGTGTTTTAATTTAATGGAAACATCATAACGTCTGTTTCTGGTGTTTTAAAAGCCAATTTATATGGAAATTTTGCTCTAGAAGGAAGTCAATAGATACGTAGTTTTTTAACACCTCCTGTTAAAATTCAAAACTTGAATTGAAGCAGCACCAAAGCAATGCCATTATTTTTCTTGTAGCAGTGTGATTGCATTTTCACAGCCTTTTATTTGTAGCCACTTTGGTCTGTTAAAATGAATTTTTTATTTGTCTTTTGTAGTCGAGCTATCAAGACAAACCAGGACCTTTTGCCTGAGACGCCGTGGATCCATATCTTCTACAATGACTTTTGGGGGACACTGCTTACTCACAGTGGGAGCCACAAGTCCTACAGACCTCTCTGCACACTTTCCTTCCGCATTAACCATGCTGTTGGGGGAATGGACCCATGGGGCTACCACCTTGTAAATGTCCTCTTACATGCTGCAGTCACTGGCCTTTTCACAAACTTCTCCAGGATTCTCTTTGGCGATGGGTACTGGACCTTGATAGCGGGCCTGCTGTTTGCATCTCATCCCATCCACACGGAAGCCGTAGCAGGGATTGTAGGGAGGGCAGATATTGGAGCCTGCCTCTTCTTTCTGCTTTCCCTCATGTGCTACGTGAAGCACTGCTCTACCAGAGGTTCCTCACCAAGTACTTGGGGCTGGATCTTGGCAGCAGGGCTGTGTGCAGGATGCAGCATGCTGTGGAAGGAGCAAGGAGTGACTGTTCTGGCCATTTCAGCTGTGTATGATATCTTTGTATTTCATCGACTGAAAATGCATCAGATAATTTCTGCTTTATACAAGGTGAGTCTCCTTTGTGTTAAGCTATTTGTGGGGCACCATTCACTGTTAAACAGATGTTAAATGAGTTTGTGAGTACACCGTAACTCTTAGTCGTTTAGTCTGCTCCCAAAAATAAGTTCAGATGTTTAAACTTTAAGAGCTTTAGTATGTTTTTTTTCTATTTTATTTAAGCAATGTGTTATTAGCCCTTGTGACTACTCGATGCTGGGAATGGGTTTTTTCAATTACTTTCCTTAGTTCCAGCAGCTCCCTCATTCTCTTTACTGTCAAGCACTGGTTATCTGACTGCCTTTTGCAAAGAATTCATTCATGCTCTTATCCTCTTGTATCTTGCAAACTCAGCGTAGTTTGGTCAGGCGTGCGAGTTCGGCAGCTGATATCATCAGCTTTGCTCCCTGAGGCAAAGATAAAACTCTTATTGTTCTAGTTTAAGAGAGATGCATAGGACTTGGTGCATGCCTTTGGCACAGGTTTTTCTTCTTCCTCTGGTAGGAGCTGTGACTAAAATGTATTATTGCCTTAATAAAATAAGTATTTCCTATTTTTTAATAGGAATTATTTCTTCTTCTCCAAGAACAAACAAGTAAAATGGGCAAACAAATAATCTCACCAAATCCCCTAGCTTCCCACTAACAAAACTGTGTATTTTAGTGGTACTCAGAAACCCCAGTTAAAATCAAGAGTCCTTAACAGCAGTTGCTGTACAAATGAGTAAGCTGAGTATATGTAATTTTCTTTTCAGTTAAATGGCTGTCTTTCAGAAAAATACTGTCTTGTCAAAAGGACAACAATGTTTCATATGGACATGTGTTGTCATATTTTTCAGTGAGATGTAGATTGTAAAAATGTATTTTGTTTCATTGCTTTTCTTATTTTTCTCAAACACCTCAATTTGAAAATTTTGATTTCTCTTCCAAATGGATTGAAAAGAGATTGGAGATTTTGATAAAGCAGTGATGATTTCTGTACAGACTATATAGCTGTAATATAAAAGGAAAGTAGTAGTGTAAAAAAAACCAACAAAACACCTAGTCACTTGTAGTTTCCTCTTAAACTACTTAAAGGTGTTGACTTAGTTATTATGCTCTTTTCTGACAAAATGTAAATATAAATACATACACATATTTGGTTTTTTTTACTCATGTATAATGACAAATAAAAGACTTCTGAATGTCAGTAGCCAAATATTGTATGGTACATTGTGCATCTAACACTGAGCAGAAACAAATAGGAAACTGATTAAGTTGTTACCTTAGCTTTTTCCTTAAAGTATATCTACAACAGCAGGCTTTATACTGAAAGGCACAAAGATGAGACTTTCTCAAGTGCTTCAAGGAGTTCAGTTAATAACTCAAGTGTTACCCTATCCTATGGAATTAAACAGTGATAAAAACATTCATATGACAGAAAATTCTGAATATCTAGAAAGTTTTTGTTATTGAACACTCATTGCTCAAACCCCAAAGTCTCTGCAGATGTTTTGGATGAACTTTTAATTGAGAAAAGCTTGTTCTCACCTTTTTCCTCCTTTTCCATACCAGTACCAGAGTAAAATTGGTCCAGATGAGATATGAATGACACAGATGCCAAGCTTCCACATTCTAACTTTTTGAACATAAGGTCTCTCTTCCTAAGCGTGGAGCTCTAAATTTGGGCAACTGGCTCATGAGGTTTTTTTGTACCGAGCATCAGAGTTGTCTTGGGCAGAAAGTCAGTGTCTTTGGAAATTTATTTTTTCATCTGTAATGCTAGAAATAGTAATTTGTAGATTACAGACTTTTGTGGAGATTTGATTTTTGCTGAAGACAGTTTGACGGGGAGAGACTACATTGAATGAAAATATGAATATTTTGTTTATTGGCCAGAAATGCATTTTTAATTCACTAAATTATGAGGCTGCATGTTTCTTGCATGTATGTTCAGGCTGAGTGCTGCTCAGCCTGAACAAATTAGAAAGAATCGTGTCCATATACCTGTTCTGGAATTCGTTCTTTGTGTTTTCTTAGTGTAGTATTGGGAGAGGGCAATTTCAGGAGAAAGGGGAAAAAAAGACATAAAAAAGGTCAGTTGAGGAAAAAGTTGTAGTCTTTTGTAATGTGTTGGAAGACAAAAGTGTGGAAGGGAGCCAAGGAAGAAAGGAAAATAATTTAAAAGTTGGTGAGCTCAAACCTGTGCTACCTAAGTAAGCTGTAACTGAATGCTTTGTAATGGAACAGTAGAAAGGTCCTTTCAGTCTGCCTAACCTTTAGCTCAGCCCTGTCCAGCTGAGCTGATACAGCTGTATCCTAGGCTGTGCTGCAAACTGAACTGAGAGGAAATGCAGGTAAAAAAATAACTTTTAAACACCTCAACCCAAATATCCCCGATACATCTTTTAGGAGTTACTTCAAAACCTGAATCAGTTTAGCTATATTCAGTCCCTGACATTGTGCTACAAATAGCTGTACTAACAGTGAGAGGAAAGATGCAGTGTGGGCACAGAAACAGAGAATGGAGAGAGATGAATTTGGAGGAATGGCTGGTTAAGTACCTGGGCTGGTATGCTGTCAAACTATAGCTTTTAACTTTGAAAACTATGACATTTTTTAGAATATACCACTGGGGAAACTGAGACACACTTATTTATGTTTAAAGAATAGTAAAACTACTGACCATCTTGGTCAGTAAAGTATGAACTGGTAAAGCAACTTGACAAATGCTCCAGTTGATGGTAGAATATGGTATTGGGTGACTAGCCTATTTTTTTCCATTGTGTTCTTATCTTTGGGCCAAGTATCCAATGATATAAAATGATGGCTACTACACAAGACCCATTACCATGTGCATCCTCATTTGTCACATTGAGAACATGAAAACACCCCAGTGCAATTTGACTAAACTGGCAGGGCTTCTAAACAAGGTAGCTGCAAAGATGGACCACTAGCTGAGGAGATTAATCCTGCCCCTTATTTAGAAGCTATTCTTGAGGCATCTTAAAAATTTGTATTATAGCCACTTATTAAACTCTCCAATTCTTTTCTCTGTCATCTATGTACTGGTTATTCAGTAGAACTTGGCTGCTGATTTTTTTTCTTTTGCCAAGTCTTGTATTCCTGTCTGTCTGTGATGCTCTCACTCTGGCTGGAAAAGTTGTCAGTCTGGACTCCATTTCATTTGGTTAGCTCTATTTTATTCTGACTGGCTGACAAGAAGGTATGCACTGCCTTTGAGTCAGAAGATTTTAATGGAATTGTATTTATTGCAGTCATAAATGAGTTGTCTGAAATGAGAGTAATTGAAAAAGTGGTGTTCTATTGGAGTGTAAAGCATTCCTTGTTGGAAGTAAGTTAGATTTTTTTTTTTTTTTATTCAGGATTCTAGACCTTGAATAATTTCCAGTGTATGTTGCATAGCAGGTATGCAGACTGATTGAGTTGTCAGGTGTGATAGGTATTAGAGATTGTACCTGTCAGCAGCTGGAGTTGTGCAAGTTAAACCACCAGAGGTGTAGGACTGGGAGGGCGAGCTTAATTATGGGAGAGAACTGTGATCAAGTTTGTTACTACAGAAAATATGCAAACACAGAGTCTTAATTGTTTTGTACTTGCAATATTCAGCTTGAGTGCAGAAGCATTAATCAACAGTCTTCTGTCCAATTAACAGTACAAAGCTAATACAAACCCAACTGTGCTGCTCTTTTTTTATCTTGTCGGTTTTTTAAGTTTTCTTTTGTTTGCTTGGTTGTTTTGTTGTTCTTTTTAAACTGAGTGGATCTGAATAATATTAGAAGTTAAAAAGGTGGAGCAAATGCATTTAAAGCTCATTTTTAATATAACGGTAATGATAAAGTATTTATTGCTCTGTGGCCTATGTATACAAACTGCCATACAGGAATAACTAAACCAGATGTAAGTTCTACTAATGTTGCACTGCTACAGTACAGTAACATTTTACCAGATCAACATATTGTTAGTACAGGGGGTTTGTTATACCAAAATAAGGAAATGTATCTTTTCCCATCGCTTATTTGATTAAAATCTCCCCCCGGGAGGTCTGTCTCACATGTGGAATTAGTTATTGGTGTCTATAGCTTAACATGAACCACAAATTTGATTGCAGGATGCATTATCTAGCCTCCTGTGCTATTATAACAGCATTGGTTTTGTAAAAGACAATTTTATTGGAGGCCTATGTTTTATTTAAGGTAATGATGTAAACCTGGGGCCTCCATGGATGACGTGGTCAACCACCAAACCAAGTTTTATAATACTGTACTTTCTTTTATAGTCTTGAAACGGTCGTAGTTGTGGGTGATATGCTGCTGAGTATTACATAAAGCTACTGATTTTTGAGAGCACTCTAAACTTCACATAGGCTACTTTCTGCTTTCTTCAGTCTTTGGAGTTGCTACTTTTAGAACTATTCTGCTTTGAAAAGCAATGTCAAAATAAAGTGCTGCTCTTGATTTAAATTTGCAGTTTTATCCTTTTCTTCTGAGTAGCTCTAAAGCCTTAGTAATGTAGTACTCAGTGTTGCTTATTGTTCATCTCTTCTCCGTTTACAAGTTATGCTGTTTTGCAGTATTTCATCATTATTTGCAATGTTTCATCATTATTTATAAACTCAATGGTTTATTTTCTACTCATTTCCCACCAGCTAAGGAATTTTATTATGCTGAACTTGCCCAGAGGTCTTGATATTTTGGCACAACTGATTTGAAACCTATTATTTTGTAAGTTATTTCTCTTTTGGGTGGGCATGGTCCAGTCTTGTCTCCATGTCTTTGAAGTATAGTATTTACAGTGTTTAGACTGTTAGGGCAGCAGCCACTCCCTTGCAGGACAGACTTCATCCTTGGAATCAGATATTTAAATATGCTTTTCATAGAGACGCTTTTATTTAAAATATTAAATATATTTTATTAAAAATAATAAATAACTTACAGCTTCAAAATATGACTTGACCTCTCATGGGTTCATTTTGTCTAACAAGACCCACATATTCAAGTGCACTGAGCTGTTAAATATTGCATTTATGGGCTGGGTAACCCTTAGCATTTTAAGAACTGGGGAAGAGATTGGGGACTCCTTTGCCAGCTGGGGCCCCATTTATCCCTAACATCTCTCATTCTGCAGTAGTCAGCTGGGGTTAATTTTCCTGTCAGGTTTAAGGCTGTACAAAACGCTGAAAATGGTGAGACAAGCGTGCCTGCACATACATTGCTCATATTTGTGGATGAGCCAGCCTGATGCTTTTCTCTTCACTCTGCTGGATGGCAACAGCATGAGGCCTGTGTGGTCTTGACCATTGCTCTCCCCACCCCACCAGATATTTCCTTGACAAAAGAAGCTTTTTCCAATTTACCTCTCCCTTGACAATTTCAAGTAGCTAATACTGCTGTTTCCTGTAGTTCCCACAGCTCCTTGCTGCTTTTGTTTGATCCTGAAATAAGAAAAGCAAGATTGGCCTCCACTATCTTCTCAGTGATATTGATCTCCTGCAGGCCCCTGTGATGTCGGTGGAATGGTACTGAATTTGACATCAATATGTATAAATAGCTGTATTTCCTGAAAATATTTTCTTGGGGTAATTTAAACCACTGGAGCAGATCACATATGACAGCAATACAGCATCCTAAGGCAAATTTATCAGAGTTGTATATTGTTAAAAATGAGGAATCATAAGATGTCTTGCTGAAGTTGCTGACACTGGTATAATAGGGATTATATTTTAATATTAAATCTGTAGTGTCTTCATTGGAACTGCCACTAAAATCCCCATTACTTTTATCTATCCACTTGAAGTCTACAGTAATATATAGGAGCCTATATTTGAGAATGCCTCTCTAGAAGAATGAAAAAGGCAGTCTTTTAAAATAAATGAATAAGTAAATTTAAAAAAAAAAAAGAAGGCTTTTCATATTTACAGGAGGTGTAGAGAACCTTCCATTTGCCAGAGAGTTAGATTGCCAGAGAAAGGTCGTTACTGTCTTCAGTCCTGCATAAGATTTGTACTGCATGGTAGCATACACAGGATGCTGTGTTGTTCCATTCTTCCCTGTTGTGGTTTAACCTCAGCCAGAACCTCGGCCCCGCACGGCTGCTCGCTCACTCCCTCCCCTTAGGATAGGGAAGGGGAAAGCTCAGAGACTGAGATAAAGGTAGCTTCATAGGTGTAAAGCAAAAGCTGTGTGTGCAAACAAAGCCAGGAATTCATTCACTGGTTCCCATGGGCAGGAAGGTGTTCAGCCATGTCCAGGAGAGCAGGGCTCTCTCATGTGCTGCGTTACTTGGGAAGACAAACACCACCACTCTGAATGTCTGCCCCTTCCTGTTTCTTCCCTTAGCTTTGTATGCTGAGCCATGATGCTGTGTGTCTGAAACATCCCCAGGTCAGCTGTCCTGGCTCTGTCCCCTCCCAGCTCCCTGTGCACCCCCAGCCCCCATGGCGGGGTGGTGTGAGGGGCAGAAAAAGCCTTGATACTGCGTGAGCACTGCTCAGCAATAGCTAAAACATCCCTGGGACATCAACACTGTTTCCAGCACAAATCTGAAACACAGCACCACCCTAGCTACTGTGAAGAAAATTAACTCTATCCCAGACAAAATCAACATGTTCTCCCTGGCTTAAAAGGGATCTCTTTAAGAGGGAGAAGGTAAGAAAGTTTCCACAGGCTTTGCATAGTTTTTGTTAGCACTTATTTTTTATTCTGAGGTTACATGCCAATTACTGACATCAACAGCATGACTTTTTCATGGTGGTTTTTCATTACAGAGTATTGGGGGGCTCACTGCTTTCGATTCTACAAAATCTTTGCAAATAATATCCATCAGAAAATGTTACTCTCCTAATTTTTAATGTTTTCATAATATTTAAGAAACCAGTTGGAAGCACCAAGTTAATTGTATTGTCTAACAACTGTGTCAGAATATTAGGCATTATAACAGATGTAGGTTTTTCTTCATCTTAGTGATTAGTTAGCTCCCTAATTAAAGCAACTCTGTAAAACTGTTTTCCCAGAAGCTGACAATTTTCCTGTTTAAAATATCAGTATTAAAGAACAGTTAAATTTCATGCTTTTTGGTAGGGTTAGTCAGTGTTTAATACTTAAATGTATTTTATGCTGTGATAAGGGGACTTGAGTTTCTGCAAACTTTGAGGGATAAGAAATATATGTAGCTTTGGCCAATCTTCAGTTTTCCATTTGTTCACTTGCTAGAAAGCTGTGTTCCTTTCCCCTCTGGCTTTGCTTCTCCCATGGGTCAGTTGGTCACATATTGGCCACAGAATGGGAAAAACACCATACAGTGCTAAAGCTCAGTGGTGTTTTAATGAGTTAAGCATTTCCTGGTGTAATTCCTTCTGTGCAGATTTGCTTTGGGAATTATGCCTTTCTGCTTAAACCTGGTTTAATGCTATGCATGAATTCATGGTTATATCCATCAAGTATGGACTGTGTTTGTTAAATGCCACACAGAATGTTTATACCTGTGCCTGTGTGTTCAATCATAAGTACTTTACATTAGTCTCCTAAATATCCTGGTTTGATGAAGTGTGGAATGCTTGTAGCTCCTGGTGAGCTTTACCTAATGAACCCATTGCACTTGGTCAATCACAGCTAAATAGCAAGCTAAACCTCTTGCTCCCAGAAGTCAGGGCATACAATAATAGTGTCAGAAGAGGGAAAACCTGTAAGTATGTCCTCAGTCAGAATCAGATAGGGAGCAAGTGCAGCTTCTGGATGGTCTGAGTTCTGATTTCCAGCAGTTTGTTACAACACCTTTGGGAAAGATAAGGCTCTGAGAGTGTGAAGGTCAGGCTTCTGGTTTTCTTGAGCATCTTAACTGTGGTCATCTGAGTTTCAGCACTGTAGCCCTCTGACAGCATTGCCCAAGTCTATTCTATAGAGCTGCATTCTCAGTTGTGTTCCTAGAGTCCTATCCAAGAGTCCTACTCATGGTGCATGAACATGAGCTTTGGTTCCAAACCTGAGAGAACTCCTTTTGAAGGAATAGAACCATACACAAACTCTGAGCCACAAGGGAGATTTTTTTTTTTCTGACATTAAGCTCAATTTTAAATTTTGTGGCTTATGCTCAGTTTTATTTAAATCATAATGATTTAATGATTACATACATGCTTTTTCTAAGTGAGTGATTCTAAACATTAACCTGTGTAGACAGGTACAATATTAAAAAGGGGGGAAAGTACAAGTGCATGAGATTTACAGTGGAAACAGCCAGTTGTGATAGAAGACAGCAAACACTTTTTGGCATATTTACTGGAGGAACTGAAAAATATTTTGTACCTATTGCATGTATTTCTTTTTTCCAGCTGCAATATAGATTAGGTATGGGGAGGGAAGGAACCCATGCTTGCAATTTTGTAGCTGTCTTTATTGGTCAGTTACTAGGAGGTGAATTTCCAGCCTCACTAACCTTGAGTCTTGCTTATAAGAGAAGAATCTCTTGATACTGTGGATAGTCCTCACTGGGAGTAAGGGAAAACAAAATACATTTTATTCTTGAGTTTCTAGGAAACTAATTGAAAATGTGCATGCAGAAATTATGTTAAAATTATCCAGAAGATTTTGGATAGGGATAAAGAAAGGACAAAGAATTTTTGTACTTGGTTTTTAAATGCCAGGTAGAACATATGTACCTTTTTATGATCAGAACTGTAAAACTGAATTTCAAACACATACACAGATTTTTTTTTTTAAGGCTGTAGATTTGATTAGGTTGTGCAAAAGTCAGAGCTTCAGTGACATTTAATCACCAAAATATAATTTTTCTCTTTTGCAATAAAATATGGAAATAAATTCCCATAGCAACAAAGTCTTTAAAGTGAGTGTAGGGCCATATTGAGTTAATAAAGGCAATGAGGGAGCAAGGGAAAAGAGAGGGTAGAATTGTATTGAGTCTCTGTAAATTCTTCCTCTCCCAGAAAATAGGACTTTGGGGGTAATGGATAAATTTTTTGCGTGTTTTAGTCTGCATATTTTAAAAGTATCCTGGGCAGCTTGTGTTGCTGCAGAGTACAATGAAGACGTGGCATCTCTAGCAGTGTTCATTTAGTAGGGATTTTGGGATTATGGTTTATTCTTAAAATATATGTTTATTATAGTTCTATCTCTATACTTGGAATCTTTTCTCCTTAAAACATTATTAAAAGTAGCAAAACATCACTGTAAAATAGCTCTCACAAGTTTAAAAACAGAAGAAATGCCAATTTAAAAAACTTGAATTCTTGCTTCTTTGGATTACTTCATGTATAGAATTTTTGGCTGTTTGTAATTTGAAATCTGTAGAAAGTCAGCATTAGCAATCTTGTGATTTTTTTTTTCTTCTTTCTTTGTTTAAACAATTACATTTTTACCTCTTCTGATCTGAGCTGTTAGCCAAGAACTTGATCGTTTGTGGGTAACTCTGGTTGAGAATATGGATTGAAAGATACCAGGTTCCATGATTATACACTCCTGTTTAGTTATAAAGAAAATCCCAAGGATAATTTCTTCCAGAACAAAAACTACGAAACTATGTACCTTTATCCCAGTTCTAAACACCTTTCAATTAGAAGGTACCTGCATAATATATATTTTTACCTTGCTTTCTTTGCATCTTCTCTGATCTCTTACTAATTCACATACCAACCCAACCCTCCCCATACCAAGCTAGAAAAGAAAAAAAATCCTCCCAAAACCCAAAATTTAAAAATTTCCTCAAAGCAAACAACCCCCCAACCACATCCCCTCCATATATCTTTGTTCTGGTAGTGACATTTTTGCATGGAAGAGCACAATTAATTTTTTCAGTTAACTTCTGTAAAAGCTGGCTAACTTTAGGGACCTTGATGCAGACTACAAAAATGGATTTAAAGGCAAGGTAAGTGGGTAGGGTCCTTGGCTGCCTCATACTAGACTGATACTAGTGCACAAAGTTTGAGGCTGGCCAGACAGTACATATCTGCTAATTTTATTATTTGACCTAAGTATTTATTTTTGTCAGGACACCTTGTAGTCAAAATAAATTAGCGCTATTCTCATCTCAGGCCTTTTGAAATAAGAAGAAAGTATTAATAATTTAGAGGTAAACTTTGGACATTTTTAATTTGCTTTCTGTTTTGCAAATCTGTAGAATAAATCTTGTCAGGGTTTCATCTCTAATACTGAAGTTTGAAAAAGGGGAAGAAAAATTCCTTACTTGCTCAAAATTGTGCTTTGTACTGGATGTTAGGATAATTTCAGATAGAACTATGTCTGTAATCCCACTTTCTACCTGCAGTTACACTTCAGGTACTATATGTAACCTGAATTTTTAGGAAAAATAAACAAAAAAAGAAGAGCAAGCACAATTAATATCTGCTTATATTCTAATTATTGGTTCGATAGCTCTGTGTTGATGTATTTTAAAGATGTGGTTTGTAAATGCAACTTCAATGGATTTTAAAAAAGGTGTTTTTTCAAATTTTCAGACCAGAAAATTGTTTGTACTCCAACATAGACCACCATATATATGTTTCTATATTAGCTGTAAATAACCATTTCTGCCTTGGCACTGCCCTGCTCATGGTATGGCACGTTGTCAGCAATCTGTGGTCCCACTGTAGTGAAAACAGTTGATGTGTCCTTGTGCTCTCAGGTTGGTCTCCAAGGCTCTGAAATACCCAGATGGCTCCTCTGTGCTCTGATAATTACCCCTGGAATCATCTGGTGAAATACTGAAGATACAAGTGTCAGCATAGCTTCTTCACTCTTAATCTGCCTTATTCTTATTTGTGACTGCAAATCTACATCCAGTAAGAAGGTGGTATGTCTGTGTAATCACTACAAGGCATAGATACCTGCTTCAGTTATAGCCTGATTTCCTACTGGAAATGAATTCAGTCAGACTAAAACCTTAGTCTGAAGCAGCAGAGATTTATTAGTAGGTTTATTAATGAAGACAGTGCTCTTTGACTTAGTCATTATTGCTCAATGTTTTTAGCTTCAGGTCTATACCAATCTTAATTAAAATGTTTGGTTTTCTCCCTGTGATATTAAGAATGAAAGAATTTCAATGCTTGCTTAAGTCCAAGTCTTTGGACTATCTGATGAAATTATAAGGGAAAAAAAGGGAGAAAGTAAAGGGGGAAAAAAAAGGGAGAAAGTAAAGGTGGAAAAAACCGTATTGATTGGAAAATTGAGTGTATGACAATTTGGGAGCCTATACAGGTCAAATATCTTTGTATTAATCAACACAATTGTTCTTATCAGCCAGATGATGCATCTTCTTTTCTTTGTCCTTATTGTATGCAGTGTTTGTACTTTTTCTTGTAAATTTTGGCAGAGTAATGAGAAGTGAATTTTTAGAAAATCTTTTTTGATATCTGACTTTCCATTCCATGACATTGGTGGTTAGCAACCAACATACTGGCTCTGTGGGGTAATAAATTCATGTTTTAATACAGTTATTTGTTTCGCTTGTAGTGTAGCAGACAGCTTCAAACCCTCAGGGGGAGCTTTATAAGTCCATCTGTCAGGTCTCTGCTTTGCTATTTCATCCTCTGGGCATGGTTACAGTATTTTGATTAAATGTTATATTACTGAGATACACAAATAATTTAAAATGCTAGTATTTTTTTCTAAAAAAAGGCATTTAAAAGAACCCCAAACTTATGTGTCTGAAAATGAAGGCTTAACCTTTTTGTGAGTCCCAAAACCATACTACTTCACATCAGCAGACTTCTTCCAAGCCTGTCAACATGAAGAGATGCAGCAAAGTGGCTCCAAAATTTTCTAACTAGAAATAATAGAGTCTTTTTTAAGGAAGCTAATTTTTCTATGCATTAAAGGAATTAATAAGAATTTTTTCCTCATTTTTCCCCCTGTGATACTGTCAGTAGCTGTGAAAATTTATGTCTGAAATTTAATCTTTTCTGTATGTAGTTTTATGATAAGCTGGTATATTCCGCCAGTAGCTGGCTGCTACAGCCAATTGTTAATTGCAGAAATGCAGACTTCTTGTGAAAGCCTACTTAGATGTAAGTGCCCTGACAGCCAGGAGGGTCAGCCTGGGGTGTCCTGGGGGGCATTGGGCACAGCATGGCCAGCTGGGCAAGGGAGGGGATTGTCCCCTCTGCCCTGAGCTGGGGCAGCCTCACCTCCAGTGCTGGGGGCAGGTTTGGGTGCCACCATATAAAAAGGATCTTAACCTACTAGAGAGCATCCAAAGGACAGCAACAAAGATAATGAAGAACCTTGAGCGAAGCTGTGTGAGGAGGAGCTGAAGTCACTTGGTCTGTTCAGCCTGGAGGAGACTGAGGAGAGACCTCACTGCATCTGCAGCTTCCTCAAGAGTGGAAGAGAAGGGGCAGAAACTGATCTCTGCTCTGTGGTGCCCAGTGACAGGACCTGAGGTTGTGTCAGGGAAGGTTTAGATTGGATGTTAGAGAAAGGTTCTTCACTCAGAGAGTGTTTGGGTGCTGGCGCAGGCTCCCTGGGGAGTGATGGCAGCACCAAGCCTGGCAGAGTTCCAGGAGCATTTGTACAACAGGCACGCGGTGTGACTCTTGAGGATCATTCTGGGCAGGGCTGAGAGGTGATATTAATGCTTGTGGGTCCCTTCCCATATGTAGGTCCCCACAGCGTATTCTGTGTTTCTGTATGTTGTCCTTTTACTAGAAAGAGGATCTGAAAAGAGTAGGGGTGGTTTTTTTTTGTTTTGACATACTAGATTCAACCCCTGTGCCTCTTTGCACCTTGCCCATCTGCTGCAATTTTTATGATGCCAAATGTTTCTTTAACAGGTGCTCTGTTAAGGTCAAATACGCATTTGGAACTGGAAGGGGGATGTAATTTTAATGATGTGCAATTTCAAAGTGGCTTTAAGAAATCAGAGTGATTTGCTTCTGAGGAATTGTAATTTGAAACTAATGATCACAGATGTTCACTCAGGTATAAGAAGTAATTACCATACCTAAAGTCAGGATCCAGCTTTGCCATTCCTATCTTCCACTTAATTCTTCAAAGTATTGCTAACTTGTGCTATTAGCTGTTACTTCAGAAGATGACCTTGGGATTGCATTAAAGAAGGTTTATAGTCCTGTTTTTATGAGGACATATGCGACCATTTAGGAACTACCCCCAAAAATTGATTAGAAATATGGATATGAAAATTTGTTTGAAGAAAGTGCTAATTAATGCAGAAGATTTGTTTGAAAAAATGAGAACTCTGTAAAGAAATTTTGGGTGGTGGTGTTTCAAAATGCAAACTGAATGTTAGAAGAAGTATAATTTGAAGATGCCGATTGTGGAAGTGTCCCCTGCTGAATCTTCCTAAAGATAAGTATCAGTGAATTCAACCTGGATATCTGTTTGCTATGGTAGGAGAGAAACTATCATTGAAATAGATTCTGTGCGCTGTTTCATTCTGCCATAACTCAAGAATGAGGTTATTTCTTTGTATATACCATTTTAATATTTAAAAGCCAAAACTTTTTTTTCGGAATTTTCTCCACATGAGATAATTATGGATAAAAAAAGTTAGAAACCAGACAAAAGCAGCATAAAATTGTGGGCTAGATGCTTTCAATTTTTTTTTTTTTAATAAGGGAAACCAGAAAACAAAATATGCAGGTTTATCATGATGATGACAGTTCACTCTTAATTTATAAATAATTGAATAATATAAGCATAATGCTTGAAGGGACTTTCATATTCTCTAGCAAGGAATGAACCTCTTATACTGGGTTGTCAGAATACTCCTTCAAATTAAGATGAAAGCCTTTTATATGGTGTGAACAGAGCAGATTGGAAAGGTTCATTATCAGGAGGAAAAAAAAAAGATAAATTGTGAAAGTGCAATGTGTTCCTAATTCTTAGTCTGATATCTTAAGATCTTC
The DNA here is from genome assembly GCA_025584955.1 of Alethe diademata. Taxonomy (NCBI): domain Eukaryota; kingdom Metazoa; phylum Chordata; class Aves; order Passeriformes; family Muscicapidae; genus Alethe; species Alethe diademata. Next base: position 42,279,739 of record JANRMJ010000077.1, on the reverse strand, counting down.
TCTTTACCTTCATGCTTTGTTAGAAGAAACATGTCATATAAAAATGTAAATCTTAAAGAGAGGTGTAAATACAAGTTAGCTGTAGAAGCTTAATGGCAAGATAGTCCAGGCTCTGTCATAAACATACAACAGATCAAGCCAAGATGTGAACAAGATTTTAATTTAACTAGTTTTTCTGCAAAATAGTCCTTTGCTTTAGAAGGGCGATACAGGCCAAACCTAAACATTTTTAATTTATATATGCCAAGACTGTAAATTTGCCATAAAAGGCTTTCTTTTAGAAAAGGCAAAACTCAATTGCTCTCATGTTAGCTCTGTACTGTTCCAATAACCTAACTCTATTCTTGTTTTAGTGTGGTCAATGATAACCTAAAGCCAAAGAGTTTAAAGTCTTATCTAAATATATAATCTTTAAAATTCCAGCAAGGAAATGAAGTAGGAAAAAATCACTGAACCTGAAAGACCTGCTAGTTGCCCACATATCTCTCAACCATGTGAAGAGTTGCTTTGTCAGTAAGATTGAGCAGTATGTATGTTGTTCTCTAGGTCTAGTAGAGTGCCTTCTTAGAAAGAAGGATTTAAAATGTGTATTTGACCAATCTTTATACTGTCGACTATTATTTGGGGAAATGTTAACAACTGATTAGAACGCCTAGACAACTGAGTGACAGCAGATTTTTTTTTTAGTTCAGGGGATAAGCTGAAGAAATTTCAGCATATTTTAGTGTTTTATTATTTATCTCTGGATGTGACCAGCCTCTTAGAAAGTTATGCTATCATGTCTCTCTCCTGTCAAGTAAATCATCATAAAAGCATGTGTGAAGCACTGGGAGGTTCTCACTTTCTCTACCTGTCAATCCTAAAAGGGAAAATATCGTCCCTCAAAATTAGTGAATGTTATGATACATTTTTACAGAAAGCTGAAGTCCCCTGCCTTCTGTTCTGTGAACTACATTTTGTATGACACCACTTTAAAACCAAACTTGTCAGTCTGAAGGAAACATCATTAATGAAAGTTGATCAGTTACTATATTTCTAATGCAGTCTTCAGACCCCAGGGCTCTTCTCAATTAGCAAACAAGAATAAAGCTTGTTATCTGCATCACTGAGATAGCTTAAGAAAAACTCAGGGCGAAGAGATAAGTTGACAGTTCTAGCTGTCTAATCTGTAAGTGCACTCATGACTGCTGGTAGCACATTTCAGACATGAACCAGGAAAGTACCATCCTGTCAGCCCAGCACTGTAAAGGGTACCAGGATGTCTGTCACAATCACTGGGGGCTCCAGGAATCAAGGGAATGGACTGGTTCAGCAGCATAATACCTTGTGTGAAGGGGCCAGGGGATAACAATTTTGGAGCTTTCTTCTAAGAGCTAAACAGCTGATGCCAGGTACTAGAAGTGGATAAATTGTTATGAGTCAGAGAAATAGAAATATATTAAACCCCATGTTTGGCAATTACAGGTCAATAGCATAATTGTTTCCTTCTGAGTTTCCTCCATTTCTAGAAGGAATTTAATTTCAAAACTCTTCCTTATAAAACTTGAAACTGGGAATTTTTAGACATCTCAGTATTAATTTTTCCCTACCTATTCAACAAAATAACATTTTTTTAATACTTTTCTCCTAGTATCCTTCTAAAGTGGCCTTGACAAACAGATGTTAGTTTCAAACTTACTTCTAGAATTTATAGCCTAGCTATAAATGTTGTTTTGGTCAGATTTTAGCACAGATCACGAAGTGACAGAAAATAGGTTTGATGTTCCTGAATTACAGATAAAGTTTGCTAATTTTCTATCTCACAGAAGTTCTTTAGCAAATTAACAGTCTCTGGAAGGTGTTGTCTCAGAAACTAGTTTTAGTGTCAGTTTATTTTAGAAGACACAGATTGCATTAATATGCTTGAAAATTCTGTCCACCTTTCTACTTACTTTAGTGTCCATCAGTGAAGGAGAAGGCAATTTGACAGAGGAACAATGTTCTCAAAAGTGAATCACTTAAAAGCTTAATAAAAATTGTAATAGGAATAGAGAAGTTTCCCTGAGAGAAAAATAATTCAGGAGCACCTCTTTAGAGCTGGAAAATCCAGGCAGCAGCAACACATTCTGGATTCTGTATCAGGCATGAAGTCTCTTGCCATGGTATGTGCATTCAGGGGAAAGCAGACTTCATTAATGCTAATGTTTGCAAACTGATTGTGTGTAGATAGCTTACCAGTCCTATGCATGTACATGAAAATTCATTTTATACAATATGAAGAGAAATGCTTATCAATTAGCTGAAAGATTCTCTAGTTTGTGGTCCGTTTTAGATACATACAGTAGCTATTAAAAATGTTCTTTAGGTTTCTAGTATTTATGAATCACTATATAAAGGAGTGATACTTAATCTTTTGTTTGACACAGAGTCACTTAATCCTTTGGTTTTGACAGTCTGCTTAAAAATGTTACCAAGACGATAATTAGCAATTGTTTTTCCCCCTCTTTTTTCCTTTCTTTGTAGTGTTTAAGACAGAATATTCTCTATGGCTACTTGATCAAAGTTCTCAATCCCTTATAGTTTTTCTAAAGCTACTTCAGAGCTTTCAAAAAATGTGTTTCTTTTTGCTTTGAAAATAAAATAATTAGCTGTAGTTGCAGAAAGTGCTTCTTGAAAATGGTAAGCAGTTTTAAAAAATGGTTTAATATTTTAGAATAATAGATTTCATTTTGCTTTGTTTTCCTAATAGTTACAGAAGCTTTTGTCAATTCTAGAAAATGTGATGAGGAAAGGGCAGAATAATGTGACTACTGTTCTTGTAGCTGGTTATAATAGAAATTCACCAGAAAAAGGAATGTTTATCTCACAGGGCAGTGCTACAAAGTGTAGATTTTCCCCTGAGGAATCTGACAATATTTGCCTTTTCCCTCTCTGTTTTAGTATCTCTGTTGAAATACTTTCCATATGCTGTGTTGACCAACATGCATTAAACTGCTGTGGCAAGATGAGAAGGATTTTTAAGAGTGTCAGTTTCTGTCAGCTTCTACCATTGCCCCATTATTACCCTAGACAAGTTCATTATTCTGTCTAGATTTTTTTCTATGGATTCAGAATGATAGTAGTAGATTTCCACATTTCTTGATTTCCACAAGTAGCTGTCCTTTACAAAGCTTAATTTCTATAGGCTGGTTTGCTATAAGTTTATTGATACATTTTTTGGAAGTAGTACAGTTAAACATGTCACAAAAGTTCAGGGTGAGAAATAGAAAGGAATAGGATTGTCTGTAAATGGTATTTATGGTGTAAATTCCTCTTCCTTGAAGGATATACTCTATTTGGTTTTAGGTTTCAAGTATGAATGGCGTCCTTTTACTAAGTTTATAAGAGACCAGAAATTTTAGAAGACATCTTTTATCTATGAGATTCAATTACTGAGAAATTTTCCACATAGGACTTAATCAGAAAAAAAGATATATGGAATACTCAGTCTTAAAATTTTGAAGATTAATTTGTGTCAAGAAAAGGTCTAGTGTTGGAATAATTTCAGAATATGATAATTTTGTCTAGTGGTAAAATTGAAACTTTTCAATTTGTGATTTTACGCTCTAAATTAAACTCCATTATAAGAGTTGTTTAATAATTTTTCTCATCTACCTCTCTTTCAGATGGCATTAAGGCTTCATTCCTTCAAAAGGAATGCTGGTTAAGCTAAGTAATAGATCTTTCCCTTCTCTGTAGGTTAACTGTACCAGACTCCAGTCAGTTTTGTCAAATAGTATAATTTACAGTAACCACAAAGAAAGCAGTGTAATGACTGGAAATAACTTAGTCTTTAGAGAATTGTGATTTGTATATATATATATGTGTGTGTGTGTATGTCTGTGTGTGTGTGTGTGTGTATATATATATATATATATATGATGTTTTTGGAGGAAATATCTGTGCCATTCAGTGGTAAGTTTCTTCATTCATGCTTTATCTGCTGCACTGGCCACTGTAGCATTATGAAAACCTGTTCTATCTCCATACTTCAGTCAACAAGTCTTGCAGCTACTCACCATCAGTTCACTCTTTGCTGCAGCTATGTTAGTCTGGCACAGTGGAGGTTTTCTCTTAAAGCAGTGGTTGTTTCCCACCTGTACAGGTCCTTGCTGGTCTGCAGATCTGGGGCCTCACGTGGGCCACGTTTGCCTATTATGCCAGATGTGCAATCCATTAGGAACATGGACTGCAACATTTCACACATACTTAACAAAAGATTTCTATAAAATAGCATGGCTGTTGGACACCTGGGACAAGGCAAAAATCCAAGGAGGTGCCCAAAGGAAAAGGTCAGATTCCACAAATTTGCCCAGTCCCTCCCCTGCTGCTTCCCTCCTCCTGCACTCTGTATGAGTGCTGCACCTGATAAAGCACCACCCAGCATTTCCCAGCAGGGTCATGAATCCTGAAAGCCTATCAGGAAATGATTGACAACTTGATGGAAGTGCCTTTACTCAGCCATGATGGCCAAACCAGGCAGAATTCCCATTAAACATATTTATCTAGGAATTAATACAATTACTTTAATCCAGTGGACAAGTTGTCTAATCTCATAGGTCAACAGAAAAGAAGGTTGAAATGTCAGTGTTGGCAATGGAACTAAAACATACTCATGGTTTTCAATCATTGTGGAAAGTTTGGTCAGACAATCACTTTCTAAATAATTTCTTAAATATGTTAATCTTCTTTAGGGTTTCACGCAAGAATGTGTTTATTGTGTACGAAGTGCTTGTTATATGATGTAGATAAAAATACATCTACTTTTGCTTTAAGTTATTCATGGAAGTATTTCCTTGATAGTAGGGTTTTACAATAAATCTTTGGAAGACAGCAACATTTTGTATTAGTTCTTTCTAGTTGCCCCATGGCTATACAAAGCAGGATTGAAGATGGACATGAGACGGTAAAAAAAGCTAAGCCTAAAAGACTTTACATTCCCAGATATGTTTGTTAAATTTTTCCAGGCTCACATTCCTATTTTAACTTTTTTTTTCCAGGATAAAGTATGAATTGTCTATCATAGTGTCTATGAGCAGTGCTCTGTGGCCAAGTACTACGTGCACAACTCTGTCGAGGTAAAAAGGTGGACTCAGCACTGTCCCAGAAGGCTTGGCTTGTGAGAGCAACAGGCTGGTCATGGAGAGATGCTGCTTTGCAAAGTACAGCTCTTGTGGACATTCAGTAACTTCCGATGTTTTCATTATCAAGCGTAGGCTAACTGTACAAAATTTCTCTTTGTGTTCTTCACCATGTGTTTTATTTTCTAGATGCCATAGAGGAATGTGGGGTAACTTTGAGATCAGTTATATGTTGGGTGAATGATTTGGTCTGTTCCGATTTTCACTTGCTCGTATCCTTGTAATATCTTTTTTTTTTAAAGGCAGTACTGTTGAAAAGGCATGCTTATGGCTGTGAAAACACCAGTTAGACCTATCCAGTAATACTTTTTTTAGTCTTTTTACAGTTCAGATGTACTGACTAGTGAAGGCTTAGGGGAAACTTTTGACTTTGGATAACATAAAGACGATTAGCCAACCAAAAATATCTCCAAGTAGCTTCCTTCATTCTTCATTTGTTTATCCACCCCAAAACCTAAGCTTGGATTTCTCAAAGCTGTTTTAACCCTCTTTAGACTCTGCTGGAAACTTTCAGGCTTATCCCTAAGCAGTTAATGTTAATGAAACAATGAAGGTTGTTAATTCACAAAAGGAGATCAGTTTGTGTAAGCTGATTGTTTTTGTCAGTTGGTAACTATCATGGTCAACTAAAAAACTGTTGCTTTATTCAACCAGATAAGTTTACAATTGCAATGGTAAAAAAAAAACAAACCAAACCACGAAAACCCCTAAATCAATGAAAAAGATTGTAGCCTCTTTAGGTGTTGTGGAGATTGTATGCCTAGAAGAATGGGAGAGCTCTTAAGCAGTTATTCTAGTAGCTCATCCAGCCAAATCCCTGCCAGTTCACTGTATGTGTGCTCTCTCTGCCTTCAGTAGCTGAAATTGTTCTTCAGTCTAAAACAGTATAGTCTTAACAAAAATGTCACTGCACTAAACACCTCTTCTTTAGCCCGTTTTTTTTTTTTTTTTAGTGAGAGCTGTTTCTCTGTCACACACATGCCTTGACATGCTTACTGCTGCCCTGTCCTGCTCTTCCCTTACTCCTTACCAATCTGCAGACAGAAGAGCTGTCCCAGCTGGGTGCTAAAGAGGGAGCTCGAGTTGGGACAGCTGGTGGGAAGGGTGAGGGTATTGTGCTGAGAATCAAGGTGGGCTTGATCAGAAGAGCTGGGACTGACATGGGAGAGTGAGGAGGAAAAGAGCAGTTTGCTGGAGCAGGCTTTTATATCCTGCTTTTCTCCAGCTGGAGAAAACACAGTAGGTCTTAGGAACTTGCTCCTATACTTTGTCTTAATTCCGCCTGTATTTTATTTAGTCACATTTCTTATTTTTCAGGATATCCTTCCTGAAAAGTTTTGCAATGCCCTTTGAGAAACCTGTTAAACTACTGGTAAAAAGTTTTACTAGGTACGTGAAGGGAAATTAATTACATATTATCAAAAAAATCCCATTGTATTAAATGAATTACTTTATTGCAAAATTATCTATACATACATTTAATCTCGGTACAATGATCCCCAACTGTATACTTGGTGCTTTTGCAATTTTGCAGCTTCTTAGTGGGTTTTTTGTAGTTTGTTTGTTTGTTTTTCACTTTACTTCACTAACAGAGGTTTGGAATTGCTGATGGTTTTTTCACTGAACATATTCATTTTGCATGCTCTCACAGTCTGCAATCCAAAATGCAGTCACTGTGCAGAGGAAAACAAGCATATTTTGGTTATAGATTTATTGTTTTCTGAGATTTTCAATGGCATAATTTAGCAGATTTATCCTGGCAACTCTGGTAGTTCGAAAGGTGTTTAAAAGGTGCACCTTCGGTCCTTCAGAAGGATTTAAAACTGGATCATTATGATTTAATTATGATTTTTAGAGTATATAAAATCACATTGCTGAGTCAAAGGAAACCATTTTTCCTCCCATCTGTTTTGGGATGGAAGGAGAATTGTCAGCCTGTCAAATTGTTTTAATCTGAAGAATTTTGATTAAAATTTGGAAAGAGCTTGCACATTTTTAATTGGTGTGAACACAGCCACAATGACACGTTCAGGACTGCAAATGTCTTCTCTTATATGGGAACCTATACTGTTTCAGAGGCAAAATAAAGTTTCAGAGAATTTAAAGCATACTATTCTTCAAAATACATTCTTCACTTACAAATTTCTTTTCTTCGGAAATCAATACTCTGCATTTATTAAAACAAGTTGAAATGGTCTTCCTTTTTTTTTTTTTTTTTTTTTTTTTTTTTTTTTTTTGTCTCAACTCATCCATTAAGGTCTGGCACAAAGCAGTTGAACAGAGGGGCTGCATAATGACACCTAATATGTTTATACTTGAAAGAGCAGTATTTAAAGTACTCAGTCATGTGGATCTCTCCAGATCAAGAACTCAGTCACAGCATAAAGGGTTTTAGGGGTTACATTTTTAACATTCCTCACATAAATACATCAAAGCTCAAGTATTTCAAGAACAACCCAAATTCTTTATGCTTCAACACACTGATGCATCTGAAGAAAAACCAATATGCCTGTTATCCATTTTTTTTTTGTTTGTTTTAATTGAAGAAGGGATATTTGCAGGAAAGCAAAGATCCTTGTGCAGTGATGCAGGTTGACTTAAGGCACTGAAACATGCTTGTGCTGAGGTGTCAAAGTGAGTTTTCCATAGCATAGTCTTTGTTAAGTGAAATTTCAAGGATAAAGTGTCTCTTAGCTACTTATTTGCCTTTTAATAACCATACTTATATATCCATAACTCTTCATCTGAATGTATTTTTCTTTAAAGCATGCTCTCAATTTCATAAGCCTTTTCCTGTTCACTATGTGTATTGTCACAGAACGACAACATGAGATAAACAGTTTGAAATTTTTGCTAGCCATATTGCATTTTTTGATTTTTATTTCTTTTCAGAATTTGGAAGTACATATAAAGGAAAATCTTTTCTTTCTCACTGGTTTGTAAAATAACCTTTGCCAGGCTATAGCTATAGGAGGGACAGCATGCTTAGCATTGATAACATTTAAAATTATAAATTCTACATGAATTGCAAATGTGGGTTAAAAGACCCCTTCTAAGAAGTTAGCAAATGTTCTAGCAATGTTCTGCATCATCAGAAAAGGTTAGGTACTACCCTTCTGTGAGTCCACTATTGTTTGGCTTTGTAAATAATTGGGAAATATTCCAGGGACAGATTGGCCTAAAATACAGCTTTCAGGTAGCTTCAGAGTAAAAATGAACAAATTAGGGCATTCAAAAAAACAAAGCTCAAGCATTTCTACTCAGCTGTGCTCCTTTCCAGTAAATAATTTTATTCCTGCAAAACCCTTAGACATTCTACATTATTCAGTACTCATCCACAGTAACTTAAAGAATCTTAATGCACATTTCTGCTGTCTTACCACCTTCCCCCTCCTGAAGCTGCCACTGTTGTCACTCATGTGTTTGTAGAACTAATCCACTGATGTCCTGAACCATTTGTAAACAAACGGGCATTTGAAGAAATATTTTTCTGGTTACACTTCTTTCAGTTTTGTTTTTTTTTTTTTTTTTTTGGGTGGGGGGTTTGTTTGTTTTTTGTTTTTGTTTTTTTGTAAAGTTGGACTTTTAAATAGTCAAAATTGGCAATTTAATTCCTGTCCTTTAATAAACTGATTAAAAAGCAGTAATTGAATCTGGTGGGGAAGTGGCAGGTCATGAACGAGCAAGTTCAGCATCTGCACACTGACATTGCAGTCCTGGACTGGTGGAAACCCTCCCAGGACTGTATCCTAGCTTAGATCCCAGAAAAGGCAGTCCAGCTCTCTGGGCATGCTTTTTAATCTCTGCTCTCTGTGGAGCTGAATTTCCTCCTATGCTGATTTTGCTTGTGACTTCAGAGAAATGGAAGGTTTTTGCTGCTAGTTTCAAAATGCTATATGCTGGTTGATGTTTTCTATTTGAAAAATCAAATCTCTCATAAAGACAAGTAGGTCTTTTATTCAATGAGGTTTCTTTCTCTCAGGGTCAGTAAACAATGGGAATCCTCCATATAGGAAGAATTGTTTATTGACAGCAGGAAAGGAACCACTTCTTTGCATCTTGAGAAAGAAGGCTCATGTTGCAGTTCCAAATTGTGTCAGTTTTCTTAGCATTTTCTGCTGTAGGTCTTAGGCCAGTAATGCTCTCTCAGAGCTCTGAGAAATGTCCTGTCTGGATATTTCCATTAAAGAGAATACATATATATATATTATATATATATTGCTATTAAAATAAAGTAGGAACTCATGAAAGAGCAGATTTTCTGGGCGGTATATATTTAAATAATTGTGTTTGAAAGCGGGTTTAATTCTTGTCTACTGTCATCCTTAAAAGGGAGAAGCCTCTTATTTTTCCCTTGTTGGATCTTTGTGGTCTCCTGTAGGTCTCTAGAAAAGTCTTTAGTTGTCTCTGAGATGTAGTTCCCTCCTTGTCTCAAGCCTCCTATTTCCATCATCGAGGCTCATTGCTTCCCACAGCTTTCCCTGTTGAGCCCTGCACTGCAGCTGCATTTCCCAGTTTGGTGCTCTCTGAGAGCAAGCTCCCTCCTCCTTGCCGACATCCCGTTGAACCGGTGCATAATTGCCTGGTAAGACAAGCAGCCAGCCCAGTGCTCTTTTGACAAGCCACAGCCCTTTAACAAAACATACTCGTACGGTAGACTGTGAGCAGCAAACTACACACTTGTAACATCTGTCCCAGTGAGAATCTCAGCTTTCACTGGAAGAAACCCCAAACCAAACTGATATATGTAGTCATCGTGGTTTTGGCCAGTGCTTAAGAATGTAAACCTATTTAATCTGGGATTTAAGAAAGCAAGTAACAAAAATTAAAACAAAGTTGGTTTTCTAGCCTCCCAGTTTTTTCTGTGATAAGATTAAAGGCCGACTGTGGGTTTGACTGAAGTGAGGTCAGCCCCAGCTGTTAATGCTCTAGTCCAAGGGAGGCCTGTTGTAGTAGGAGGTGTTCTTCATAATTTAACTCTTGATTTAAACTCCTCTTTGTTTATACTTGTAGTATGTGGAAAGTATGTAAACCTTGGCCGAGGTGCAAAGGAGAAGGTAGGGACAGAGTTGATTCTATACTACCGCATTACCCAAGACCAAAAGTTGTGTCTTAAGGTCCTGTTCATCCGTTACTTGCAGCTGAACTGGATCCCTGCATACCATCCTTGCCTCCTTTTAGGCATACCCTAGCTAGTTTATGAACAGTGTTTGTAAAGCCTGTCCAACCATGCATCTTTCTTTCTTTGTTGTCAGGATCTTTTATTCCTCTTGTGCTGTAGCACCGCAGGGCTGCTGTACACACGGTGAGCTTTGAGTGATGAGAATATGCTCAAATAGATACTAAAATACTTATCCAGTGAGATGGTATCGCAAATGTATCCTCCAAAACAAAGGACTCAAATCGTGTGCACTCGTGGCAGTCTTCAGAAGAGAATGTCTGTATAGTCTGGAGTCTATCACAGATAATGCATAGAGGCTGAAATGTGGATGTTGTGGTTTTCTTCTTAAAATGGAGGGTTTTCCATAATTCTGGAAAGGTACTGGGCAAAAGGAAGGAAAATACATAGTCTTCTAAAAAAATTTCCAACTGCCTAATTATTCTTTGTAAAATTAAGACAAGTAAGTTTTCTGAGGAACTTGGAGACTTGCCTTGACAAAGTGATGGTTTCTGTGGAGCCTCTGCTTTAAGGCATTTCACTTTCAAATGTTTGAAATGTTGATACTTTTAAGCTGGTAGGTAATTAAAAACAAATCTTCATCATTGTGATGTTTTTATAATTTTCATAGTTTTCATCATCATCTTAGTATTAAAAACATTAATCTCAGAAATCATCTCAGACAATATTGAGTTGTTTCAAAGAACTACAAATTCTACTACAGGGTTATATTTACAATTTAGTTTCTGTTTAGATATAGATATATGAATTGTGGAAGTCATGTAGTTTTTCATAACTAGAAAAACTTCAAGGTCTCTTTATAGAAACTCTTGAAAAATTTAGCAGTTGTCATTTCTGTCCCGGAATGTATTTTGGTTAGTGATTTTTATGTACTTGTGTAGATAAGAAAGAATTTTATTGAAAATTGTAGGTACATAATTTGAAATATTAGTCTTTTCAGTCAAATTTTTCATCACTAAAATGACTATTGCTAGCCAGGTAAATCCATTATGTGTGATTAGTCTTTAAAGGTTATTCTCATTTTTTTTAACCTAAGCAATGTCAAGAAATGTTTTTTGTTCATTGTTTGGCAAAGTTGAGAAGAACGTGAGTGATTAACAACATCTGAGTTTTTTGCTGCTCCTAGCAACCTGACCTAGTTGAAGATGGCCCTACTCATTGCAGGGGTGTTGAATTAGATTGCCTTTAAAGGTTCCTTCCAACCTGAACTACTCCATGAATCTCTGAATATTTACATGGGCTTCCTAGGATGCAGTGTTCAGTCTTGTTAGATTTTATAGCACACTGTGTATGAAATGGTGGGCAGCACCATTTTGAAAAGCACCGTTGCATTTCAGGATGATATTTGGCAAAAGCAAACAGAGAAAGGAGCAAGGGGCAAAGATGAAAATAAAGTCATTGATAGCTGCTACTTAGGCTGGATAAATATGCAATAGAAGTATGTTGGATGACAATTTCCAGATAACACAGTAGAAGAGTGCGCTGCTGTCTGTAGTGTCAATTATTTGTATAATGGATACTTAAGTAGGGGCAGAACCTTCTTGAATTCCATAGAAAGCATAATTACAAATTCCTACTACTGTTAGGAATACAGTATCTGAATTTTGAGGCAGTGTGGGAGTATTAGAGTGGAAGGAGGCAGAAGGTGGTTAACAATCTGCTTAGTATCATTCAGCATATCTGTGTCAGAGCTGGTGACAGAAGCATCACCTTGATATGTTATCACATGCATTTTGTCATGGTACTTACAGCGAAACTTTGAAGAATTTTCACTTTTTGGAGTGGAGTGTAACTACCATCTATGAGGTATAGATGAAGAAGGTTTCCTAGGAAGACTTAAGGTGCTTTGGACAGGAGAATGATGTGCTGATGAAGGATCTGTGGGTTGGGCAGATGGTTTGAAGTGCAGACAATCACAGCAGCGAAGTTCATCCTACTGTCTGAGGATTATCACGAAGCTGAAGATGTGCATACTTCCAAGGGGCAAGGAAATATGTCACAGCTTTCTGAAAGATTCAGAGATTTGGCCTTTACTGTCATGGCATCTAGGTAACCTGTGTAGTGACCCTGAAAACAAGCAGCTGGTGTACAATAAATATTTAAGACTGTCAGGTGGGGGGGAATTTTTGTGGCAGTGTAATCCTTCTTTGTGCATGATAGCTCAAGGACTTCTCATTTTAATGCAGATTGTATCTCTTCTCTTCAGTGGGACTTGTTTATTTTTCAAGACATAGAAAAATGAAATGTTACTTCTTGAGGTATAACAGTTATAACAGTTCTCAGATAAGTATTTCTATTACAAGTCTCAGTTTGCTAAAGAAGCAGGGATGGCTGCGTAGTTTTTTGCCATTCATGGAAGATTGCAGTTGTCCTAGTGATATTCTTGGAAGTCACATTTTGATAGGTATCTTTGATAGCAGTCATGGCTTAACAAAGTTAACCACTTTCTTCAGCTTCCCACTTTTATACACTATTCCCTCCACTGGACTGACACAATGTCATTCTGCACAAGGAACGGATCTCTCTGGAAACAATAGGGGGGAAAAAATGTTCCCAAGGCATCATTACTGTTTAAATTCTTGTATTGTTAAGAAGTCTAAAGTGCCACAGTCTAAATTTACTCATTAGAAAAATGCAACCTGAGTTAGTTATGCCTACATTTTGAGTTCTGGCATAGTGTGCTCCACTGTCTTCTTCCCGCCTTCTCACTGGTGTCCTTCCTTAGCAAACTCAACAATTTAATCTGAAAGCCAAGGTGGATGATTTTTAGCATGCAAAGCCCTTGTCTCCATCACCTGCATAGAGATTGCAGCATATAGTTTACTGAAAATGTATTTATTTTTTAATCATTACTGGAGGCTGCATGAAGCTTTGATCTGGAGGTGGATTAAGGGTAGGCTTGAGGTTTGTGTGTAACTGAATTTGAGTCATCAGCACCCCTAGTGCTCCCCTGCAGGGGAGGGTGCTGTGCAGAGCAGGGAACTGCAGGTAACTCAGACCTCTCCTGAGCTTGCTGAGGAGGGATACCTCTCTGCTCTTTCATTGTGTCTTTGCCAAACAATGTCTTGCTTCAGGGCACATTTTTTCTTGTTTGCTCTATGGAGTGCCTGACCTTAGGGAACCTAGTTTAGTTCATTAAACTTTACTAAATTTTTTTATACTGAATTGTGTCTATCTGCTAATCTCTACGAATCCATGTTTTACATTGAAAGAACTCACTAAAAAATGAGCCAAAAACTCAAGATAGGAACAGCTTTGAGGATTTTTCTTTCGGTGGTTTTACTGTAGCAGCAATGTTCAGTGATGTGGGTGTCTGCATAATGTAACACATCCTATTCCAAATCTTGCCTTTTTTGAATTCTTGAAGAAACCCACACTCATTAAATAGCTTTCTGTTATGATAACTTGCAGAGAGAACTGCTGTACTTTAGCCTTCCTACTGAGTGACTTCTCATTATAAATCATCTCTTTATGGCTCAAAAATACTGCATTTCCAAACTCCACTCATTAGTGAGGCTGGAATGAATTTAATAATAGCTGGCTCTTGGCACCAGAGCTTCGCTAAGGAAAAAGCGTTGCATTTATGTCCTTGATGCCCAAAACATGTTTGTAAGGCATTGGACCTGGACAAACCAGGAATTACCAAGGAATTACTCTGTGTGTTTGTGTGTGTAAATGTGGATAAGTACATGCATGTAATGTGATTTCTGTTTGCACTTCCTTTCCTTCAATTTTGTCTATAAAAAAGGAGAAATTTATTTTAAACCAAGGCTTTGATAATAGTGCTGAATGTATTTAAGAAAAAATGAATTTCTTCCTTTCTTCTAAAAGAGTATGTAATTTTTAATTTCTCTCAGAAAAGCTGGATTCTTTTACAGGTAGATTCATTTGGCCACAGATCATTACCTCACAGGAAATATTAAAGATCTTTTTTTAAGCAAAATAAGGTAACTGTGCAGGATTTCAAGTGAGTTTAATGTGATTGGTTAAGGGGTTTCAGCACACCTCTTACAGTACAAGTAAGTGACCTCTTCTAAGTACTTCACCCTCTAATAGCTGAGAAGTATCTTCATGTTGGTTCACAGGAGATTGCTACTAACTGCCTCATTTCTTCACATTAGCTTAATGGAGAGTAATGACATTCCATGTCATGAAGTAAGTTTTGTCATCCATATTCTGCTTCACCATTTTTAATCTCTCTTTTTTTGAATTACTGAAGATTTGGTTTTGTAATACAAAGGTCAGTAACGCTTTACGTTTTACCCTGTCTCTGATTCAGACTCTAGTAATACAGTTTGTGTTTGCTTAAATATCGCTTTAAATACACCTTAAAAGGATCCCAAGAATAAGGGGAGAAAGAAATTAACACCAACATTTTTAATATTGTTTTCTTCATATTTCATCTATAGGGAAACAAAGTAGAGGACATCCTATTCAAGGTATTCTGATACTTTTATCAAACATACTTTTGAGGAAATTTTCAGTTGAAGTGTTTGCTGTTTTAATTATTGGCTGAATATTCTTATATTTGAGCATTTTTACTCCTGTGATATCTTTGCAATACTCTTCGCTATCATTGAGCAGTAATTACTTATGTAGTTAGCCAAGACTGTTTGCTGCAAAAAGTTTTAATTTGTTTTTTTCTATCCATTTTCTGGTAGGTTTTCATTCCCATTTCTGTTTAGTGTATTCCATAGGGAATGAATACAAAAAGCTTCCCCAGTAATTAACAGAGAAAACAGCAATATCTCTCTTCTTTAAATTAGACTTCAACCGTAACCAATTCTATTAAAAAGCTTGCAATCTAATGAAAAAGGGGAACAAATTAAGTTCTTGTTAAAATGGTAGTTTTCCCAATTTTGCTTCTGAAGATTACTGTACTTACTGATCAGCTTTTACAAAGGTTGTTTGTTTAATTTCTTTTATGAGGTGTTGTTTATTTGCTTGTTTGGTTTTGGGTTTTTGGATTTTTTTTTTTTTTTACTCCAGTTAGTCTTCAGATTTTCAAGCACATATATCCAGAATTTAATTGCTAGTGCTTCATAGCTACTTGGTTAACTGTGTAGGAGGCAAGAGTAGGTTAGGTGAGAAAGGAGGCATGTAGATGTGCTTCAGACTGCTTGTTGTGACTAGGAGTTTGAGAGTTCTTCTCAGTTCACCTGGGAACAAAGCTTTTCATCAGTGGTGGTGACCTACTGTTTGTCAGCATTCTTTGTGAGTTATCTCACAAAGATATCTCACCTTTCATCTGCTGTTGGTGAGACTTTGAATCTTGAAGATGTCTCGTTCTTAGTGTAAGTCACTTTTGTTAAGGCTTTGACTGTTAGGCATTTCTGTTGCCTTTAGCTTCTCCAGTTCTTTGTGCTTCCCATTTTTTGAACTGTGATCCTAGTGGAGCATAGAAAAATGGATAATTAAAAAGAGATTGCATCCAGACTGCAGGAGATGTCCTTCAGGCTGCTATTTATAATATGCACTGCATCTGAAATAAATGCCCAGTAAGTAGCTGATACTGTGAAATTTATTCCTACTCCTAAAGGGTACTGTCTTCAAACATAATACTTATCTACTTGGGAGTGTCTTTTGGCCATCTTACGGCCATCTTTTCATAAATAACTGTATTTTGTGGGTGTAGAGGGAGATTTTTTTTTTTAATAACTTTTTAGTTACAACATAGCCTGTATTCAGTTTGTCCCACAGATAGGTTCTGAGTCACTTAATCTTTTCCTTATCTTTAAACTGCTAGATCTGAAAATAAAATAACTGCACAAAAATCAGCTTTCATTTTTTTGAGGAAATAAGTGTCTACTTGATCTTAAACGAATCTTCCTTGATAGTATGCCTTCTGAGTTGATAAGCAGGTCCTGTATTTCGCATGGACTTTTGATACTACTTGTGTTTCTCTTTGAAATGTTGTAGGTTTTTAGGCTTTGCTAGAAGAATTACAATTAAATGTTCAAAATTGTAATGTATTTTCTTTGTTACGAGCATAGTTTCAAGGCTACTTTGCTGCTTGTTCTTTTGATGTATTTTAAAAGTACAAGTAAAACAAAACACCTTGAGCTTTTTCAGTAGCAAAGAGTAAAATGAAAAAACCTGCACGTAAGATGCTGGTGGTTATCCATGATCCACTCTAGAATCTTGTTATCCCCTGTAGCAACTGACTGCTGTGCTTGATGGGCTTCCAGCTGATAAGACTTCTGTTACATCTAGAGAGGTTGTTCTGTCAAACTTAGAGCCAACTTGATATTTATCCCATGTGCAGAAATTGGTTATTGATGATGTTCTTCTACTGGGTTGGTAAAGTTACGTAGTTATTGCCAGAGGCTTAATCTGGGATTTAATGACATTTTTGCTCTTAATTTCCATTGGTCAGTATGTGTCTATTCGCATTCTAAAAGTGTGTGTTTTTCTCCCACTGCATATTAAACCACCTCATAGGCTTTAGTTTTCCTTTCTTGCCCTCTTATTAATGTAGGAAACATGAAATGGGCCATTACATCTTTTTTGTGCTAGGTTTGTAAGATTGCGTTCTATGCTTTTAGGAGCCATTTTATACTTTGTTTCTTTTTCTTAAGCATGGCAGTACATTGTATAGAACAGGAGAAGAAACTGTTAAAGAGAAAAACTGCCTATCTCTCTATTCAAATAAACAGAACTTTAATAAATTGCAGAGTCAGGTCAGATTTATTTAATATGATGAAGGAGATGTAAATGATATGGTGAGCCTTAGCTGTTGGTACTCATTTTCATGTATATTTGTTACTTAAGAGGATGGGCCAGCTATGCAGCAGGTACAGCTTTTTGTTCCCAGTGATACTGGGGCAAGGTTTCCTTTCTCCTTGGGGCTCTGCAGGCCTCCTGATCCACTTGCTCAGGCGTAGTGCTAAACTGTGTTTCCCATCTCAGCTGTGCCACTCATCTATGAGACTGACCTGCTTCCCTGTAGTCCGTGTGGCAGTACCAGAAGCAAACTTACCCAGCTGGAATCTTCCTTTGGCTCCCTTTGAATTTAAAAAAATTACTATGTCGTGTTGCTCTATCCAGTTTCTTCTTTTATTTTTGAAAGATCTGCGTTGGAACCAGATCCTTTTAGGATTTATTAGTATTGAGAATAGTGGAAGGATTACTTCACATATCTTGGAGGGTATGCTTTCATTTGTGGCCTCAGTACAGCGTTTGCCTTTCTAGCAGTGGTTTAAAAGAGTTGCTTGTGATCTGTGATGATCCCCTATGCTTCTCTGAAGATGAGCCAATTACTTGCTCCACTTCTCATACTTATGTACCTTTAAGCAAACAGTATTGCCCCTGCCTTTTATACAAGCTTGTTTTTCTGAACATTTCTCTGTTATTTCAAAATCATTTTGAGTTCTAGTTCTGCCTTACAACATACTTATGTGTTCAGTGAAGTCTCGGTGTTTTTTCTAGCATGGAAAGTGCAGCACTCTTCCTTTGCTGCAAAAGCTCTGGGTGAGACAATACTTGTTAAATGAAGTGCATGTATGATGACCACCTGCCTACCTCTGTGGTGGTAACAGTAGTGCTGGACAGCATCCCTGAGCAGTCTGGCAGTCCAGGAATGTCGTTTGGTCCCCGTGGGTTTCTAATCTCCTGTGTAAAGTTCTTGCTGCTGCAGCTAGATGGAGTAACTCTGGGTAGATACCCAAAGCATCACCATTGTCACACAGCATTTAGCTATGTGAACTTAGAGAAAGCCATTCCTTGCACTGATCATGAAAACAGATTCATCAAGCTACTGTGTTTTCATACTGAAATTGACAGGCATTCTTTGTTGCAGTGCTGGGCATTTGAAGGATCCTTCCACTAATCAAGTACCCCAAGTGTTGGGTAAACAGAATTCTTATCATACACACTAATTACATATAATTAGTTATCCGGACTTACTTGAAATATATGTATTACTTTATTTACATAGTCACAGCCCTTATCACAAGTCTTTTGATGGTTCTTTGGGGTCTTCAGTGTCCGGTGTCCTTTTCAGGAGGGTGTTCCTCAACCCCCACTTTTGAGTAAATGTGGTATTATTGTTTTGCTTTGTCAGCCTTGCAGAGCTGAGCTGGCATCCTGCTCGTGTTTTGCATGACTTCTGTTTTGCCTAAGTTACATCTTTTATCTACTTCTCCAAGGTTTTGTGGCTCTATTCTCCTGTCTGTATCAAGTCCTTCTGCTCTCGTGCTGTCTTCAGTCATTCATGCAGTTTCTGATTTTAGTGGAGTCTATAATTTCTCCTGTAGTTGTTATAACTGTTTTTAAGTGGAGAGGTTAGAGTCTTTGTGGTTTTGGATTTTTTTTTTGTTTTGATTAATTAAAATTCATATTAAAGAATGAAGGATTTTAGAGTAGATTTTGGCATTTTTAAATGCCAGTATTTATAACTAATGTAAGGCAAGTCAGTAGTAATAAGGACTGTTTAACTTGTGCTACAGGCTAATTACAATAAAAGTATGTACAGATAATCTTTAGCTATTTTGTGGATGCACTGACTTTCTTGTTAAAGAATTGTGTGGGGTCATAACACTAGAAGTAAATGTCATTAAATATGCACAGTTGGTACCAATATTGGACAAGCTGTTGTCAGAGTTCCAACTCTTCAGGTCAGTTGTTGCATCACCAGTGAAAATGAGTAAACCTCACTTAGTGGGTCATGCAAGCAGGAACAAGCTGGGCAGGTGATCAGGCAGCTTTCAAAGCTCCTTCCGTGTCAGTACTGTGACCCAGCAGGGGTTGGAGCAAATAGCTTCATTCCTGGTGGGAGTATGTTTTGAATTGTAGTCTGGCTCCAACTTGGCTGGTCTGTTATCCAGGAACCTCTACCTACTGTGGGAAGATGCTGTCAGTCTAGTGATCTGGCAGCATTTTATAACTTTTGGAAGTCCTAGTTTTCAAGCCAACATATATTTAAGGAACTCTAATTTGGGAAAGAAATTTCTGTGAGTAATGCCTGATGACACATCTTCTTTCATCTCTGGATTTCCTGAGCTCTAAGAATAATATTTTGTGTGTGATGATTTTGATATCTGGACTGTCTCAACTGTGTGCTGTATTTAATGCTGCTTGTGAAATGGACAATGTGAGATTAAAAGAACCAATTAGGTGACGACTGAGTTTTGGCAGTGGCTGCCTAATTAAGAAATCTGCTGCAATGCCTTATTTGAGGGCAATATAATGAGGTCAGGAATTAGGATTTAATGCAAGGGAAATGTGCAATGTGGGTGGGTCATGCAGATGGATTTTGGTAGGGTGATGGAAAAGGTTCCTACAGTCACGAAGTCTAAAATTGCAGTGGTGGTACTTGCCTGTTAGCAGGCAGGAGACGTATTAAATCTGATCTAAATCAGTGCTCATTTTTTTTCCTCATATGAAAATGGCTACTTATGAAAGGTTAGAGGATTTATGGGGGTGTCAAAACGTATGGCAGATGGGCTGGATTAGGATTCATGAGTATAGTAATCCAAATCCTTTCTGCCAAGCATTACAGAGGATCTCTTCTGTTCCTGGACTGAACTGAATGTCCACAATCTGATCAGAGTAACACAGGCTGTCAGGAGTCTCAGAAGAAGAGTTACTAGTGAAAGTGCTTGTCTCAGCAGAGTTCATTTTGAAAGCACTTCCTTTGCAGACAAAAGTCTACTGGGGGACTGGCTATATTATTAAATTAAATTTTATTTAGTTTTAATAAATTGCTGGGATGATTTTGTTCCAAAACCTTAAAGGAAGTAAAGCCAAAATATGTGCTAAACCTTTCTCATTATCTGTGACTATATTAGCACAGAAAGATAAAAGCTATGCAGAAGTAATGAATGTTGAGAGAGGAAAAAAAGGGGAGTGACTTTGTCTTTCCCTTCTAGGCCAATGCTGTGCCTGTGAGATTTGAAAACTAAAAACGAAAAAAAAAGAGAGAAAGGAAAAAGGCATCCTACTTTAAATTGTTGTGACAGACATTTAAGTGTTAGGGACATATTTTTCTTGCCTCTAGATAAAGTCTCTTCTGAAATCTGAAAATTCACACTGCTGTGTCAGTGTTATGCAGGTCATTGCTAACTGTACTTAACATGTAGTTAATTTTAAAAGATTATAAAGCTACTGGCTATTGAAAAGATCCATGTGTGAAATCTGGGGAAGAATGCAAACCATTTGTGTCTGAGGCAGCAACAGGAAATTTGCACTTCAGTCCTGTGGTCAGTTAACTGATTTTAAGAATCTACCAGAGCTCAGTCTCCAGTTGACTAGTGCCATACAGCATGATAAATTGATCTGCCAGAGTGGGAAACCTACTCAGGTATCTCTGAGCTCTATGAATGAATGCTTAGATATTTCATTTGAAAATAATGTAAAATGCTTAAAAATAGTAAAAAGACTTTTGTTACTGCATGACACATAAACCTGTGTATGGATAATTTGTGTTTGTAAAAGCTACAAGTGTGAGGATCCAGGTACTACAGACCTTAAATATAAAGGTTAATTGAGAGGCTGCAAATAGTTACTCCAGCAGTAAAGACTGATTAGCTCTGAGCTACAGATTGTTAATATTTTTGGGATAAAGCAAGAGGCAATTGTTAGTATTTGGTTAACATATGAGGAGGACCTGAAAATTTTTAGAAGGTTTTACTATTATCCATGAGGAGCAGCATATCTGCTCTCACATGATTTTCTCAGAGAACTTGGCATTTAATTGAAAAGTGCAATGGTTAGGACTTCAGAAAAATGAGATTTTCTTCCACTTGTTAAGTAAGTATAAACAAAATAACAAAGCAGCCTAATCAGTCTATGAAAGCTCACTTTTCATCTGTTAATCAAGTTTCACTTCCTTAGTATTTGGGATGTCTTAATCTTTGAAGTGGTATATAGCCTTCCAGAAAAGACTATTTCTAACTCAAACAAAAACAATCATCTTTCACTTCCCAGCTTCTTTCTGTCTTAGCAGCCTCCTCATAAAAGGTTCATAAAAAGGATGTATGAAAGAGCAAATAGGTTACATTTAACATTTGAGAGTTGTTTATATGTATATTTGAAGGAAATTAGTTTGAAAATTATTGAGCCGGAAGGGTAGGCAGAAAAAATTTCATGTAGAAAAATATGAGAATGGAAGGAAAAGTTGAACCAGGGCTATGAGGTTTTACTGTGAGGACATATATGCAAATCCACAAAATCTGAATAATCTTTTTATTCCAAATAGAAACTTAGCTGGGAGTTTCAGTGATAACCAGTTTACATAGCTTTATAACATTGAAAGCATTTAAATAGTTTTGGCAGGCATGGATGAAACTGTATGTGAAGTGAGTTGTGAAGTATTATCCAGCTTACAAATAAAAGTAAGTTGTTTTAATAGGCTTTCAAGGGAATGTAGTTATCATGATGTATAAGATGAAGGTTTTGATTGATATATTACCAAAACATTTTGAATTATCCAGGATGTAAAAAAGCTAGTAAATCAAGCTGGTATTAATATGGCAAATTAAATTTGGATCCAGGCTTTACTTTTTGTATAAAAAATGCCAGCATTTTTTAGATGTTTGCAATCCAAGTGCATGAATGTTTCCATTATAAATTTGATTGTTCCATTAAATTCCATAATGTAACATAACAGAATGAATGAATCTAACTGATATTTAATATTTTAAACTTCACAAGGTGGAACTCTGTAGAAATGTGAACAGGTATAAATTTCTTCCTGATATAAGATAAACTATAAGTTATTATTACTAGTCTGTCTCCTTAGTAGATCTTCAGTAAGCTGTAGAAAACTATTAGTAATTGACCTAAAATGGAGCATCACAATCATCTCTAATTCATGATATTAAGGGTTGAACCTACCCACAAAGGAGAAAAAAGAGTTGTTTTGTAGAAATAAGTTCAAACATTTTACTATGAGGTTCTGCTTCTGAGTAACTAAGTAAACATTGAATAATCATCCCAGTAATGTGTAGTGTGAGATGGAAAAAACAAACCTAACAAAATGAAAAATGATTGACAAAGAATTCTTTCTAATAATGGGGAAAAGATTAGCAAAGCACTTATTCTGTATCTGGAAGTATTTGGCAAATAGGTTTTTTTTCTTTCCTTACAAAAGGCATCTGAGAAACTGAAATATAAAAATACGTATACTTTAGCTTCTACATATAGAGAGCCTAATCTAAACCAGCTTTCATTGAGGGTGCCCATGTAATTGAGAGCACAATTTACCCAAGAAGCAGCTCCTGCTAGGAAAATGTTTAATTATTCCATAAATAAGTGCAGATTCTTCAAGTTGCTAGCATGATGATACTGGTAGATGGAGTCAGCTGCCTGCTTCCCATAATGTTATTTTAGATGCATATGAAGATGTAAAAGATTTTGGGGCTCTGATTATGGTGTGCTTGAAGAAAAACCCCCAATGTATTGTTTAGCTCTGAGATCACAGAATCACAGAATCATTAGGGTTGGAAGGGGCCTCTGGAGACCATCCAGTTCAAATTCCCCTGCCAAGGTGGGGTCACCCTAGAGCAGGCTGTCCAGGAACAAATCCAGGTGGGTTTTGAATGTCTCCAGAGAACGAGAATCCGCAGCATCCCTGGGCAGCCTGTTCCAGTGCTCTACCACTATCAATGTAAAGAAGCCCTTCCTCATACTGAGGTGCAACTTTTTGTGTTTTACGGAAAATGGATTGGGACTTTGAGTAGTAGGTAGATCTGATGGCTCCAAGTGGTCACTGTAGTTAATAGGTAGGAGCTAGAAGACCTAAACATGGGATCTGTGTCTGTTTTCCTCTCCTGCTTTCTTGGAAATTATAATCAGTTCTCTAGTGAAATGCCTCGGGAGAGATTTTGATTAAGCAAAATGGAACTGGAACATCCTTTAGACTTCAAATCTAGCTAAGGCAAACTGGTTTTTTGATCATGGCCAGAAACAGAGAAGGGATCTGGGAGGTTATGTAGGAACTAATGCAAGATTGCATAAATTCCTCTAAAATAAGAGTTTACAAAGTATTACACAACTAAATCTCAAGCAAGGACTGACAGCCCTAAAATGTCTGAAGGCTCAACTTGGATGCATTCTTGATACAGCTTAAATGAAAGAGCCAGTTCCTTTAGTCAACAATGTACCCCAACATGGCGTGATCCAAATTTTAGAGACTGAGATCTATTGTGTTTGTTTCCATTACTGAAAAAAACTGTCAGATTACTGACAGATATTTTCTTGGTTCTTTTTTGTGTATAATTTACACAGCTAAATATCTAGCGTTGATTTATCCTATTTTCTTTTTTTTTTTTTCAGAGAAAGAATTTGACCCTGTTCTTCAGCATTGGTTTATTGACCTCCTGGGGAACTGCACTGCTGGGTGTTCGCTTATACTGGATGGGCAACAAGCCCCCAAGTTTTTCTAATTCTGACAATCCAGCAGCTGACTCAGACAGCTTTCTCACACGTACTTTAACCTTCTTTTACTTGCCAACCAAGAACCTCTGGCTGTTGCTGTGCCCAGATACCCTCAGCTTTGACTGGTCTATGGATGCTGTGCCTCTTCTAAAAGCCGTCAGTGACTGGAGGAATCTACACACTGTGGCCTTCTATGCAGGACTCCTCCTCCTTACCTACTTCAGCTTGAAGGGCTCCAGCAACGAGAGAGAATGCAATGGGAAAACTGTAATGAATGGCAAGCAAAATGCTAATGGGCATAGCTGCCACCCAGAGATGGAGTACAAGACACTGGAGGCGAAGTCAAGCTTTGCATCAAAAGAAGAGAATGGCCTAAAAAAGCATGAAATTCAGAAACTGCAGCTTCCTTCAACCGAGAACATTGTCATTCTGTCTCTCTCTTTGTTAATAG
Organism: Alethe diademata; assembly: GCA_025584955.1. Lineage (NCBI taxonomy): Eukaryota > Metazoa > Chordata > Aves > Passeriformes > Muscicapidae > Alethe > Alethe diademata. The sequence continues at coordinate 42,255,573 of JANRMJ010000077.1, read as the reverse complement.
TGCCCTTCGTTCCTGCCACAAACCTGTTTTTCTATGTTGGCTTTGTAATAGCAGAGCGTGTGCTGTATGTTCCTAGTATGGGCTTCTGCCTGCTGGTTACAGTAGGTGTCAGGGCCCTTTATGTCAAAGCCCAAAAGCGCTTTCTGAAGAACTTGGTTTTGTGTTCCACTGCTGCGTTAATTGTTTTCTATGGACTCAAGACTGTTGTCAGGAATGGGGACTGGCAGAATGAGGAGATGCTGTATAGGTCAGGGATAAAAGTAAACCCTGCTAAAGGTAATTTTTGCTCTTTATGGTGAATGCTTTACTTACTCATGTCTGTCTTTGCCTTTGAATTGTCTGCTTTTACTAGCTACATCCGAAGAGGATACTTTTAAGACATGTCATTTCAAGTTGCAGTGGTATGTGCATTAGTGAAAAGTGGGGAAAAGCAAGAATGTGTTTTGATTAGGTGTTGCAGGTTTGGCATTAACATGGAGAAAAGGAGACCCTAAGGTAAGGGGTTACTTTCTTTTTCAGAGGTATTATTTCTGTATTTTGAAATTAGAGATGCATTATTAGTATTATAGAGCCCACCCTGGTGTTTTTCTGTTTGGAATCTGGTATTATAGCATGCTAGTGAAGATTTTTTGTGAGTTTACAAAATGTTCTGTTTTCTATGATTAGAAAATACAAGAAATAGTAAAGGACAGCATCAGGGAAGTGCTGTTCCTTTATTTCACCTGATGCAAGTAACGTCAATGCTACATAATAAAAATGAGGAAATTAGGTCATATAATTCAGCCTAGGAAATGACTATAGTTCCCCCTGCCTATGAATACTGTAAAGAGTTATTGTCGAATACTTATGCCTTCCTGTTCATGTGTAAATATCAGCTATTTGTAACACTGCCCAGCCATGTCTCAAAGGTTATATCTATGCTGTAATGAGATGTGACCACAGCTAGTGTAAACATATCCAAACAGGCAGTAAACCTGCCAATTTAGGTATCAGTAACAATGTTTAGCTGTGGCTCTGTGGTTTCAAGCATGTATGGCAGATCCAGCTTGGATCCTGAGCTCCATGCTGCCTGGCTGTACTGCTCTTGGCACACGTGCAAGTTTATATGAGAATGGTCAAAATATCACCTGTCAGTGCAATGTAGACGTTGACTAAGCCTTCCTTATTCACAGTTCATCAGAACTGAAAAGGGATCAGTTGATTGTTTTGCCTGTCTGTGAAAGAAAAATTTGACAGCACTTAAATATTAGGTTTTTTTCAGTCCTCTGCTCAGAAACCCGTTATATGATGTGAAGTCATCTGCTGATAGAGTTGTGCTTTTTGGTTAGACAGTTATATCATGCCATAGTCTATAAGCTGTGATAATAAGAGGCAAATGCAGGTAGTTACTGTGAGCTGATAGGGAGTGAAAAAGTAGATTTGGCAGATTAAATGCCTACCAAAGCAGCATTTTAGTAGTTTGTCAGTCTGATTTTGTAACTCTTCTTTATATACTTTCTCGCCCTAGGAAAATTACTAAACTTGTTGCTGCAGTAAGTGAGTTTTTTTAAATTGTGAACCAGCACATCCCATTTGGTTTAGTTTTTTTTTTTTTTTTTTTTTCAAAACTAGTGCAGGAGAGCAAGGAATGAAGTAACTGAGCAGTGAGCCAGTACACCAGAGTGATTATATGAAGCTCTGAGACTTACAAGTTTAGTCACAATATAAAACTTGTATTCTCTAGTCATTAATAATTGTCTGCTTGCAATGAGCCAAATTTTGTGATTAAAAAAAAAAAACAAAAAACTATGCTAGTTTTTGCCCAATAGTAGGATTGGCTGCAGCATTGTCTGGAAATCAGACTACTGGGTATTGTGCTCCCAGGAGACAAGATGAGCTATTTTCATCATACACATCTCAGTATGCACAGATTCATGTGTACATAATCGTCTGGTTTCTTGCCATATAAGCTGACATTAAGTGTGTTGTAAGATGTGCAAAAGCAAAGACAGTATGTCAATGCAATGATATAGACATGACTGAGCTGACTTAAATAAATCTGCTTAAAATATCCTGTTAAACTTCTGCTGAATATTTACTAGCCCACACACATTGAAACAAGACTGAGTGTAAGAACCCCTAGCTAATGTGACTTGTCACCCAACTCTGTTCATTATTGTGAATATTTCTAAGATTATCCCTGGCTTTGACTATGCTAATTTTATTTTCTATTTTTTATACAGTCAGACAAGCCTGACTGGACTAGACTGGATGCCAATCCTGCCAAAGCATTAGAAGATCAGCTATTCAAACTACTCTTCAGTAATTAAATGAGGTTGACACAGGAAAAACAATTTATTTTTGTTTGCCTCTTTTTTCTACTTTTGTGAATGCTAGTGATAAATAGGCTATTCAGAGAGTGGGACAATGGGCTACTCAGTCAAATGGTAGAGTAGGCTAAGTGTTTTCCTTATTTTTAGGCTACTAAGGGGAGGCTGTCACTCCTCATTTCTCTGCCTTCCTCAACTCATAGCAAGTTTCTCCTCAAGAGTATTTTCTTACTTCAGAAAATTGTGGAGTGGTTGGATCATTTTCCCTGATAGTCTGCTTTTGCTCTCATCTCCTGCAAAGAGCTGCTTCTGAACAAAAGCAGCTTTTGTCATAATCTAAAAGCAACAAGGTATCCCTTGAAAAACTCACAGTGTGGGTACCGATAAAGAAGTAGAAATCTGTGAAGACCAGATTTACTAGAGGAAAAAGATGAGTGTTTTGTTCAGGATCCATCTGTATTCCGGGCTAGCAGGGTGGATGCCACTGATGGCTGAATGCTGTGCACCACTGAGCTGATGTGCTGTAGTCATCTGGGCATTTGCAAGGCAAGCTTTTAGCATGGGTGCATTTGTGTACTAATGTGGCTGAACTGCTTTGGAAATGGAGTTGTCTCATTTGGTGATGGTTTATTATCAGTTCCTCTGTGTTGTGATATGTGTAAAATGATAATCTCATCTGCTGCTCTGGGACTTTCCGGCAAACATATTCAGCAGCTTCTCCATCTTAAATCCTCAGTGAAGAAATGGGTTATAATCACCTTGCAGGTACTTTCTTGTGGTCCCTTCAGGGGTACCTTGCAGGCAATGCAGACAGAGCAGTGTTCTGCTGCAGGTGAAAAAACCTCTACTCCTGCGGGCAGCCACAGCCGTTCTGCAGTTTACATTTCTCCAGGCTGTTTTTGTCAATCACTGACAAGGTGGAAAAAAATACTCAAAAGCATGCGGCATGGATTATCTCTTAAAAAAAACCTGAAAATACACTGTGGGAGAGTCAAGTGAGAAGAAAGTGGTGAAGCTGACTCCAAACTACCCTGTGTGTGCCAGCTTTCCTGGCTGCCTCACTGTATGGCAGGCAGCTGCCATCCCTTGGCTGAGGGAGTCCTGGTGAGGATTTGGGATGCCTTAGCTGCATCTTTACTGGTCTTGTTCTGCTGTTTTCGTTGTTAATAGTATTTCAAATACCTTTAAAGTGGTCCAAGAAGTACCTTGTTACAGTTTGTCAGCACTTGAGGGAGAAATATGCAAGACTGACTAATTTAGTTTATGCATTCTGAAGTGGATGTATGCGTGTTTTGACCATAGGGAGGGAATGACACAAGTGTTTCTCTGTTCTGCCTTCAACTTAATGAGCAGCCCAACTGATATAAAACCATTCTCATTATCTGAATGTTCTTTTACAGCAAAGGAAGCCTCCCAAAATGTAAAAACAAACAAAAAAGTGGGTGGTAGCTGTCACGTCTTTTTCAGTTACACTGAAGGTCATTCTTTGGTGATGATTACCTTGTGTTTAATATAAAATAGTAATGACACACGAAATAATTATGCTTATTATGCCTCATTAACTCTAGTTTTCCCTGTGGTACCAAAAATAAGCTTCAAATAGTAAATCTTCCTCTGGGTCATTTCATACCTTGCAGTCCACACCTGAACATCAAAGATCATTATGATATATTTCATATTTTATATATATTTTATATACAGACATTGATTAAAGAAGTAGAAAATAGAGTGGCTTTAACTGCTAGACTCCCACAGAGGTGTTAGTTGCTTGATCATATTTACTGATGAAATTTTAGTCTCTTGGTACCATTGCATTTGTAAGTAGGCTTTGATGATCCTTCCAGGAAATAGTTGACCTACTGCACAAAGTGGATTCTTAACTAAAAATTCAGCTAACAGTTCAGTGGGGAAAAGCAGTTACTATACTTTGTACTAAACTAGGTAGAGAAGCCATATTTACTACAAACAAAAAAGATGCAGTAAAACATCTTTTTCCCTTATTATTATTTTTGTATCACTACTGATGGCTGGAAACCAAAGGAGATTAAATATCTTAAGGTACAACATTCTTCAAATATGCTTATTATTAAGAGCTTACATTATGCTGACTAGATCTCCTCTAATACCCTTAGAGCTTTGAATAGCTATTGCTGTGACACACAGCTTGTTGTTCACTATACATTTTTTTATACCTCATAAATAGAGTGGTGTGTGTCCTAATAAATACCACATAGGACATTTAAAAATAGTTTGAGCATTTAGGATTGCATTTCAGGGTTTTGGTGTGTATATTCAGGTTTTTTATATGTAGCTTGTCAGTAAAACTCTAAAACTCATGTTTGGCCCAACAGTCCAAAATATTACTCTGTACAATAGTTATTTCTTTTTCCTTTGGCTCATTTAATGTCAATAATAATAAAATTAATGGTGTGATTAATATATCATTGCATGGAATAGAAAATGTAGGTTTGGGGAAAAAAGGCTTGAGAGAGAAAATTATTTCAGTGCACAAATTGTCATATAAAGCATCAGGTTTTAAATATATAAAACCTGCTGATACATACACTTAAAACTTTTGCATATTTTCACTGTTAAGAGATACCAGTGATACGAGCATACCATCTGGAG
>JANRMJ010000077.1:42216014-42250536 GCA_025584955.1 Alethe diademata | reverse complement strand
GCTCATTTAATGTCAATAATAATAAAATTAATGGTGTGATTAATATATCATTGCAAGAAAATGTAGGTTTGGGGAAAAAAGGCTTGAAAGAGAAAATTATTTCAGTGCACAGATTGTCATATAAAGCATCAGGTTTTAAATATATAAAACATGCTGATAAATATGCTTAAAAGTTTTGCATATTTTCACTGTTAAGAGATACCAGTGATACGAGCATACCATCTGGAGTTAGGTATTCATGAGTTAGTTTTAATTTTGCTAATGAACTCTTTTTTAGTCTTTGAACAAACCACTTCAGTGTCAATTTTTCTTTCTAGAATGGAACTCATATTACCTATTACCATATTAGAATTTTTTTTTTGATGATTCATGTTTGTTTTAAAACCTCCCTGTATTTATGGCTGTATAATATCCCTCCTAAGCCACTTGATAAATATATATCAGAATGTATAGTCATTATGGTGATTCTTGACGTGCTTTTCAGTTAATATTTTTAGAAATTGTCACAGAAACATAATAACAAGTAATCATCCATTTTCCCAATATCTTTGCCAGAACTTTCTGATTCCTAGTCTTTTTTGACTAAATGTTGCATGGATATTTTCATTGACTTCTATAGTAATTTTCAGCTTTAGCTACTTTTTGAAGAAGAAATTACTTTAAGGTATCATCTTTCAATGGGATAAAATGTTTCCAGCTACCAGTAAGAACCTTTGTAACAGCTACTGTATGGCAGATGCAATTATCGTACTTAGGTAACAAAATCATAGGTTAGAATTGCACATTAAAAGTATCATTTATAATATATAATGATGTGGCTATATAAGTCTGTTATATGAATTATGCAGGATATACCATGATAAATTTAGTGTCTCTGTTCATAACAAAAACATCAGAATATGAAGGATAAATGTTCTACAGGGTTCTTAAAATAATTTGGAAGTACTTTTTGTATCTGCTACTCTTAAAAGCTTGTTGTGGTTTAGGAATACTGCTCCCCACCCAGACTCTCCCAAATGCTCTCTTTCTTCCCTGACAATGGGAATGGGAGAGATCTTGCAAGTGATGGGAGAATAACCTTAGGGTCTGGCCATGCCTGCCAGGGTAGCTGGGACTACAGGCACCACTTTGCCTGGCTCCTGTAAAAAAATTAACTCAGTCCTGGCCAGAACTAGAACACAGCTTGGAAGGAGTTGGCTCAAATGAACCACATAGAATTGTTTGAAAGTTAAATAAAAAGCCTGCTCCCTGAAAACAGTGTAGGTCACTCTAAATGGATGGTAGTGCCACTCTGGATCATTAAACAGTGTAGAAGGAATGGTCATTTGTAAGTTGTTTGGGAAGCAGCCATAATTATTTAGGGCATTTGAGCATGCCACAGGCAGCCCACTCTCAGCAAAACAATCTGGTTATGCAAATATGGTGAAGAGGTGAAGGAAAGTGATTCACAGTTCCATTCAAACTCTGAATTTATTCTGAAGTGAGAGTGTTCTCTCTCCCAGTTCTTTAGAAGTGCTGTAATTTCCTCTGAAACCCAAATCAGTGTGGGATGTGATTCTTCTTCAGCAGGATATGAGAAAGCCTGATGTTCTTCCTTTATATATGTGTAGATGCCTGGAAACAAGGATTTCTTTTTTTTTTTCCTCTTGGAGTGTAGTACAACAGCATCTCTAATCTGTGAATCTTAAAGTGCAGGGGGATAGGAAAGAAACTATTCTTAACTAATAGTTAGGCTTTTTAAAAGAAATAAACATGAGACATTGAGATATAGGCCAATCAGACTGTCACTTCTTCCACTGTCTTCCCTGTGGTGCTCTGCAGAAATCATTCAGCAAACTCATCTGGGCTGAAAACTACAGTGTAGGAAAAGAAAAAAACAAACAGGCCCAGTTAAGGAGGAATCAGCTTTAGCAAGATGAATTTTTGTAGCATACCAAGCAAAATGACATAAGTTAATTTTCTTTGCCAGAAAATTATAGATTTTATTTTCCAGTTTGATTAAAAGAGAGACCTTTGGTCCATATTTGTGTGTTCTGCAGTATTAGCCTGAGGTTTTTTTCAGAGAGTGTTACTTTTAATTAGAGGAAAAAGAGATCCTCTGAATTGGTTCTCAAGCTGAGCATGTTTGTTTAAGTGCATTAGATAATCATCCAATTGTTTTGTCATTTTGACTTTTTTTCAAAATACGACAACTTGGAAAAATTCCTCTTTATTTAAAATTTTTGCCATGAATTAAGTGTCATCATTTTCCTACTTGTAATGGATTCTGTATCAGTACATATAAAGGTCCACTTACATAAATCTGGTAGAGAAACTAAGCTTTAATATGGACAGTACATATATGCCTTTTTATACCACTTGTGGTAGGATAAAATCCCAAAGCAGATAGATAAATACAAGTGTTTTAAGATTTCAAATAACCCTCCTTTGTTACAGGGGGTTTTATTTAAGCCTGAACTGTCATTGTTGCCAATCTTCATGCATCCAAAAAGTAAATGATGGCTGATGCAATTGCAGGATGCACAAGAGGCTTGTGTATAGTTATATTTTAAATTGCAGAAAAAATCATGAAATAGAATGACTGAATTCTCAATGCCATTTCATTCTCTTTCTTTAGATGCTCTAGAACACTCAACTTTCCTTTGAGGTCTTAAAATACAGAAGGCATTTTGAATACGGACCATTAAATATGCTAGTTAATAGTTATAGTGTCTTTAATTAGCTTCACTGATAAATGAAGGAGGTAATTTTATGACCTACCTGCCTTCCTTCCTGCTACCTATATTTTCACGCCAGTGGAGGTATGTTTCAGCTGGCAAAGCTTCACAGGCTCTTGTATTGCCTTTCTAATTGATTTAAAAGAAGACAAACCAAACCAGACAACTTGAAGTGTTACGAAAAGCCTGCTGCCTGGATATGAATCAGTTTGTGTTTTCCAAATCTGACATCGTCATTTGAACACATCTGAAGATTCTCTTGGTTTGACAAATGCAAGTACTGATTTTCTTCTTGCCGTGGCTCCTCTGGGATGTTTCCAGGACACTGTGCTCACTGCTCCCCTTTTCTGGAGAGAAGCCAACAAGGATCCATCTGCTCTTAGCTTGGAGGACCAGGGCTGACATTTCAGCACCCTGCCATTGCTGCAAGAGCCTGGCTTGCAGTTTATCACTTGGAACATAAGTGATGATTTTGAATGTATCTTAGATAATTTTTTTTGAAGCCTACTGTTAAGAAGGTTACATAATTTCACAAATTTAGTACATGATTGCCTCTTTGCCTGAGTCACTGTGAGGCTTTGAAGAGTTCCTCAGGATTGATCCTGAGATGACTGGGATGCACAGACATGTCCTCTTGTTCTACTTGTATTTTTCTGCTCCTTTGTCCTCCTTTCATTTTTTTTTTTTTTGCCTACTTTATATCATTGCTTCTATAAAATCCAGTTCCTTATATAATGAGAGTTTCAGATCAGCACTGTTCACACCTCTGTTCCTGACCATTGTGAAGTTTCATGGAATGGGAACTTCGTGGCAATAATGTCTTACGGTGTTCACACACTTGGAATGCAAATTTAGCCAAATTTAACCAAGCTGTGCAAAGGTGTGACTGGGCTCTGCTGTGAACAGAACAGTGAGTAGATTAGATGTTAAAAGTACTGTGGTTGTCCTTTTCTCATTGTTTTCCCTAATTTGGATCAGTTTATTGTCTGATTGATACCATACTCTTCACAAAAATCATTTTAGCATGTGGAGGCTGTGGCAGAACTTGATTGGCTGTAGGGTGGTAGGTAATGGTGAAACCAAAGAAAACTAGCAGCTGCTCAGTCTCATCTTTCAGGTTCATGGAGCCGCCAGAGTCACTCTGCTATCCTTTGAGGAGGAAGAGTTAATTTTCTGTAACATAGAGGGTGAAGGGGGTGTATCAGCAGTAGAACAAGGCGTGTGTTCACATTCATTTGCATCAGGGTTCCAGAACTGAGAAACAAAACCAAAGCACTGCCTGCCAAATGTGAGTTGGTTAGTACCCATGCTGACACGTTGCTGGATAGTTTTCAAAGCAGTGCATAGTTTTCAATTCTGTTTTTCTTTCACCTGCTGTCATTACAAAAACCCTGCAATTGATCAACAAATGAACTGTTGAACAGATGATACAAATAACAACCTTAATAAATAGAAGAAGAATGTAAAAGTTGAGAAGTGATAGATTTCTAACACAGTCTGTCTCAGCATTACCACATATTCACTGATAAAAAAAAAATCAATGTGCAAAGTAGATTAAACCCATAAATTACAGTTATGTAAAAACCATTATTCCTTTAGGAGACAAGAAATTGGACAATTTTGTGGTTGAGTTAGCAAAAGGAGGTAACTTGATCAAAACATTCTATTAACAAGTTAAGTTTTTAGAGGAAAATTACTGAAAATTGTATGCATGAATTTATTGCATATTTTGAAAAAAAAAATCATTATTTCTTTTAAATAACAGGAAAATATAAACACCTTGTACAAGCCATAGTACAGAAATTGTGCAAAACCTGTCCCACTTTGAAAGTAGCAACCTGTAGCATTTAGATTAATTTTTCCATTTTCAAACCACGTAATAAACATGATGTAGTTGTTCTTCTGGCTGTCTTTGTGAGTGGTAGTGGCTCTGCATTGCAGAAGAACTGTTTTAAATGTTGAACTGTTTTCATTATGTTTTTATGAATGTGCAGTTGAGATTTCAGAGGTTTTTTTGGGGAAGCCTGTCATTCCTCTGTTGGTGGAGCTTTCCCCCTTGAAGAAAAACGTGAAGGCTCTTCTTTCTGGACCAGCGTTGCTTCATCCTTAAACACTATTGAAGAAAAAAATAGAGATTCTAATTGTCATGCATTCACTTATTTTTCATAGACAAATCAAATAAATGTATAAGGATTTTAAAGAAAGAGAATGTAAACTGGAACTGCTGTTTCTGATTTCACAAGCTAAAGAATAATAAATAATACACAAATATCTGTAAAGCTCCGTAGAGGTTTTCTTGGCTTGATGTGCATTTTTCTGTGCACTGAAGTTCTAGTTTAGAACTGCTGACAAGTTGATTACAAATTACTGAGCTGTTCCATAAATACTTCAGTCTTTGCTCAAGTAGTTTGTTTTACTCAAATAATAATTTAGTTCACGCTCCTTAATGCATTCAGCAATTTGTGGATTAACTTGTGTAAGTCTGATAGCATAAGGTGAGAACAGTATTACCAAACTTCAGTAATTTCATGTGAATAGGGAATGTCTTTTTTAAGTCTTGCATATTTTTTCATTAGTTTTCAAGTATGTTTTCATAACACACAAGGAAAGGCAGCATTTTCCTTTTCTTTGCTATGTTATTTTAAAATGTTTACCAGGATGAATTTGAGTGATTTAATAGGCAATTCTAGTTGGATTTTTTTCCTCTTCGTGTTTCAGCAGAAGTGTTTGGACAACAGATATATTAATAGAATGGCAGTTTCCAAATAGATTTTGTTATTACCTCATTTTTTGTGGATCATATAGGGGTGCCAGGTAGGAATCAGAATTTAATACTTTGGGTTATCTTTGTTAATGATTTGCAATGTTAATTTTTTAAATTTAAGCAAACTTTTGAATCAAGAAATCGGCATGCATGCTTTTAACCCATCTGCTCTTCTATGACACTTTGTTGCTTTATCTTCATTTCACTGAATAGCATAGCATGATCTTTGATTCAGTATAAAGGAAACGTTTATGTAAATGAAGATGTTTGTAGACATTCATTTCCATTTCTCACTTGTTTTCATAGTTCAGTTGCAAGCTGAAAGTTTGCTAGTTTTCTTTAGAAAATGTGCTTCTTAAATCCAGGTAGATTAGATTAGACAGTGTTGTTCTTGCTTTGCTTTTGTTTGTCTTGCACTCTTCCAGAATGAAAGTGCTTAGAGAAGGTTTAATATACCAGCCTGGTATTTTTCAGTCTAGTTAAATCTTAATTGTCAGTTTCACTGAGATAGTTGAGAAGTTAAATATGTTAAACATGAAAATAGCATTTGTTATATTTATTTTCATTTTGAACACACTTGAATGCTTGAGAACATGACCTACCCTCACTGCGAGGTGGCATAAACGCAATCTTTCAAGTTTGATAGAGGTCTAGTTGGACATGGCCAAAATTATAACACCTAAACAACGATTTGTTCTCCTACTTAGCGCGGCATAATTTTTCTGCTATTTATTTTTTAAAAATCCCGAACAGCAAACATAAGAACAAAATCCCTTTAAAAAGTTTCATTTTTCTGCGAAGACATGTAACTAACATAGGAGTTCTCAAGCATTAGGAGATTCTTCAGTTTATAATTGACTTATGATAAAGCTGATGAAATTGATTTCGTTTTTAATGTGCCCATTAATATTGAATATGATCTATGGGAAATTAAGTAATTAAGTAAAATTTGAATGGACTGACTGCTTTCTAGGTGAGATGCGATTGTTACATTTGTTCCCATGCTATGATGGAATATTATTTCTTAAAGGCCTGGATCTGTTTTGGTGTCATTGTTTGTGGACAGAGAATTAAGCAGCAGGCAAAAAGCAAATATTGCAAAGTTCTTTCATTCACAACTTCCTTTTCCTCTTATGCTGAATAGGGCCTTCAATGTGGGGAAATTTGAATTTTTAATTAAAGATTAAAATGTGGGACATATATACACTTTAGTATCTTCTGAATATTAAAGGTTCCCTTTTGCAACTTAGCAAATATATATATGAAAAATATTGATAAAGAATAATTGGAATAAACATCCATTCTAAATTACAGAATTACTAACCTAGTTTATTTTTCTTTTAAGATTTTTTTTTTCACTTTGTACATATGGAAAGTAGTTGAGTGCTAGAATTTAGTTGGAATCATAGGGTGGGCTTTTAACACGGATGTGGATTCACTAAGGTATAACCTTGCTTCTGTTTCTGAATGTGCCCATAGTTGAACCAATCTATTACAGTTTTGAAGAAAAAATGTTGCTTAAGACATGGAAGTTTAGAATTTTAAGGGTTTTTTTTTTTTTCCCCCCCGAAGGTTAGTTGCATTACTTAAGACAAAACCAGGAGTGAAGTTCCTTGAGTAGTTCATGTAGCCTCTTCTCCATGTATGTACACCATCTTCTTTTTCTCATATACCAAAACTCAAGAGGACATGGTTACTGGAGATGTTAGCTATTCATAACTTCTAGGGTGTATGAGTATCATCTCTATACATGCTCCATGTAGCTTCATCACTAGTCAGATCTAGATCATTCTTCTAACTAGCTCTGTATTTAAATAGACACGAATATTTATATCAAATTTATATAGCTTGAATAAATGAAAAGACCTTGCTTTTCATATTTCCATTAATGTTAAATTGTCAGTTTATCATGTTTTATGTTTGCTATTTTCTGCTATTGTCTCTCCTTCTAGGACATCACATAAGGTTAATAATTCACAGTTTTATGGGTTTAGACAGTCTAAATGGAATAAATTTGAAATACAATAATGTAGATTAATTATTGATTGATATTAAAAGCTTGATGTATATTATGTTGCAAAATGTAAATTAAAATATTGTCTTAAAAATTATGTTAATTCAGATAACTATTAGAGCTTAAGGTATGGAATGAAGTATAGAGGAGAAACTATTACACTGAACAGTGTTGCTAGTGTCTTTCCAGTCTAACAGATTAAATGATGAACAGAATCATCATCCTATGCATCCTTTCATTTACTGAGCTTCAGAATGGTTGGGAGTAAACTATGTGGTAGGAAATTGTTATCAATAGCTCAAATGGTCATTGATGTTATCCTCTGTTATGGGAGATTAGAGTGAAAACAGAAGTCCCTATAGATTATATGGAGCATGCAGTTATGGGAAACTGCTTGCTCATTTACTACAGAAACAAAATAAGGTTATGTTTTCACAAATTAATTTTAAAAATTATATGTAAGTTTGTGTTTTTCTTCCAAGGGTTAATGCCTACAGGCTGGCTAGTCAACTTCACTGGTACTTCCAAAGTGTCTTCTCTGGAACAAACAAGGAGTAAAAAGGAAGAGTAGTAGTAATGGAGAAATTTGCATATATGCTAGTCAAGTGTAAAAGTTGAGTGAACCTGAGAATAGTTTTAGCAGCTGTATTTGAAAATTACGGAATGTTTTGTGACTTTTGATTTATTGATCAATAAATATTGATAAATTATTTTTCACTAAATACTAGGGTAAAATGAATTGACTCACAGAAGCGATAGTTTCTTTTTTTATGTAAATATTACCTATATTTTCTTTCTTTGGTTTACAGAATATGTTGTGCTCAGTTGAATTACATGGTTTTAATGAATTTGAAATGGATTTATTAATTTTTTTCCCAGCAAGGACTAGTTTTATTTTGCTCAGAGGAAATTCTCTGTTTGCTGCTGTTTCCATCCCTGTGGTAGGATGATTTTGCAACAAACCACAGCAGCTTGAAAGTGATGCAATTTCTGAGGAAAAAAATGCCTATCTCAATTATCAACCTACATAGCAGTATTATATTAAAACTACCTTGACATTTTGCATTAGTCAGAACTGATGCAAACTCCTGGAAAAAAAAAAGGACTTGAGTGAAATATCAGAGTTAAGTTGCTACTTAAGCTAATGTTTAAGTGCATCTGGAGGAAAGAATATTCTGACATATATTGTGTTTGGTGGAAAGGACACACATCGTCTTTTGATTGGTTTCTTTCATTTAAAAAAGTATCAAAGTAGAAATTTTTTTATGAAACTTTGCATTTATAAGCATAGTGTGGGGTGTTTTTAATGTTCACACACACTGTAATTGTAATTATCTTCCTAGATTCTGAGTAACAGAGGTTGTGCTTTTATAAAATGTTAGTTCGAATTCCTTTTTAAAGTAGCTTTTGTGCCACTCAACAAAACTACAAGGAGAACATATGTGGAACTTTAAACACTTTTTTTACCTAAAGCCTTTATAGATGAGCTATAAAAGCACATTTTTTAACATAATAAATTGTATGGAGAGGGACAAAATGTTTTTCTAGTAGAAAAAAAATGCATTTTAGTGATCTGTGTAATATGTTTATATCCATATGGCATATTTTTAATCCTAGTTAGTTGCCTAACCTTTCTTTCAATTTCTGTGTCATATGTCAAATTTTGGTACTTCAGTGAGGACTATGTCTACTCTGGTAAATTTTCTTGCTGTTTAGAGTCAATAGGCTTAAAAAAAAAGGTTAAACCTAGAAAGATGCCTCAGTTCCACATTTGACTCTGGAGATTTTTATTTATAGGTACTATGAAATAAAATGATCCTTTCCCTTTGTTACAGTAATTTCTAGAGACTTTTTTTTTGTAAAAAACTTCCTTTTCCCACCCAAAAGCTATATGCATGCAGAGTGCATGTAAATCACCTCTAAGAAATGTGAGTCTCACAGTAAGATGCAGAGAACCAGAGGGCTGGGGGAAAAAAATAAAAAAACAACCTCCCCTCCTGTTCCATAAAAATAGTTTCTTTGTGGGTTTGTCTCCCTGAGAAACTTCCTGATACTTGCATACTCCGTCATGTGTAATTGGATTGTAGCTCTTTCTGAATACTGTTTTCTCCTCTTGACAGCATGGGGTAACCTTGGAAATGTTCTCAAGAGCCAGAGCAAGATCTCTGAAGCTGAAAGCGCCTATAGAAATGCCTTGTACTACCGCAGCAACATGGCTGATATGCTTTATAATTTGTAAGTATGTGTGGCTTTCCTGGGGTTGAATTGTCTTTGAAACCTGTTGTGAATAGAACTACTGATTTACTTGCTGGAAATGGAGACAATGTTATTTGTTGCTCTGTAATAGTTATTTCATTAATTGTGCTCCTTAAACTATGGGGCGGACAGGATTTTTTTCTTGGTTAACTTTATCGTGTATGCACATAACGGGTATGGACAAGGTAAACTTACAAATTTGTTTGCTTCAAAAGAAATAAAAAACCCCTACACTAAACAAAGTACCAGTAGATGAGTTGGTGAGCTGTAGCCCTCCATCTGTTTGAGACTCAATTAAATTGCAAGGTGTTGTTTAGACTTCTTTTTTAAGTCTGAATAACACTTGGTGGGCAGAGTGGTTGTAAGCCCAAGCATAGACCAATACCCTTCCCTTAGCTCCAGTAGTCTGAAACATTTAAACAGCAAATTATTTTTCTCCTGTGACTGACTTCAGAGCAGCATAGATTAAATAAAGTTTAATTACTTGAACCCTGTTGTAGGTGAGTAAGAGGATAAGTAACATGAGCATCAAAATAATTGTTCATCAGGGGAAAAGGTTTCCCATCTCAATAATGTACCAGATCAGGAAGACAGAAGCGAGCATCGTGCCAAGCTTTGTCCTGAGGTGGGATGGTGCTGTGTGTCCCATCAGGGAGGGACTGATTCCCTGGCTGTCCCAGCTGGGTGTCACACCTGTGCCCCTCTCAGCACTGCTTGTCCTGCTGGCCCTTGCCCTTCCTCCCCCTCCTGCTGGGACCCAGGCAGCACAAGCCCTCGGAGCAGCTCTGCTGCGTGACAAGCTGGTCACCTCCACCAGCCACATGCTCTTGTTTCGTGATGTGTGTGGGGGACAGAATCCAGGTGACTGCTATTCCATAGGCAGCTGGTTGAAAATAATACCCTGTGTGCAGCAGGAAAATGTGACTGTAAGATAAACAAAACATGCAAAAACTGCATTCAAATAGTAAGCCTCTTCAATCAGTCAAACAAAAAATAACATTCTGCCTGTAAGTATAGTTTAACATGACTGCTTATAATATGTGAAAATTAAGTTTACCATAATAGGGTTTTTTGCTAATTTTTTCCTTGTTTAAAAAGGAAGTTGACCATTTCATTAATTTGCCTTTCAGTTAAGCAAATGAGTTGAATTATTGAAACTTAAAATAACTTAATGATAGAATTTCTGTTCCAAAATGAAATCCGTGCTTTATAATATGTGTATTTTTTACTAATCATTTAGTTAGACAAATATATGTATGCACATAATTTCCCTCTCTGTTAGGCAGTGAGGAGTATGAAAAACATATTTTTAAGAGGAATCTTCTGCTCACATTTAAAAAATAACTTCTGAACTGAGCAGAAGATTGTAGGAAATAAAGTGACAAGATTAATACATGTATATTTCCTATATGCTATTTGTTTTGAAGGTGAAAATTATAACTATTAAATTTTTTGTATGCCTGTACAGTACTTTAGTTTCTTACAGTGTTGTAGAGAGAAGCTGCAGTTCATACCAGGGTAAGAAGAGGAAAGGGGGCTTGACGATAAAGACAGGGACATAAAAGAAATCAGATTTTTTCAGTCTTTTGGCTGTTCTCAGAATAAGCTGCTAGTCTTCCAGTTTTCCATTGATACACAAAATATATGTCTATTAACCTTCATCTCTGTTGAACAAAAAAGTTTTTGAAATTCTACTGAAGTTGTGTGGAAGAATTTTAACTAAAATTCTGGTTGAAATATATATGGCATAAGTAAAGTTTAATTCTTAGCCTTTCTACTACTACATGGAATACAATAGAATCCCATATTTCTTAAACAAGCTTTACAAAACCCTCAGTTATTCAACAGTAGTTGGAAAAGCTTGCATCATATTTTCTTTTCGTAGGCTTTATCAGTATGAAAAATAGATGGTAAATGAAGTGTCCTTTGATATTACACAAATGAAACAATTCTTTCCAGCACAAACACTCAAGAGCTCCTTTGCAAGTTAAACCCATCCTTGGCATGTAGTTCTGTGGGAGCCTTTTACAAAAATCTTCTGTATGGAAAATGTGTCTTTTATGTGCTTACAAGAGGCCAGCCAGTTTTGCTGTTTCTGGTTCGCTATGTGCCTTTGAAACTAAAACAATCACTCCATAGAACTCCTGAAAAAAATATCTTTATAGTTGTTTAGAAGCACTGTATGCATTTCACGTGTTTCTTATTGTTTCTAAGCACTTATGCCTTAGTATTTGATACAAATTAATTGGCATGTGCAACTCAGCGTTCACTCATAGCAATAACGAATCCAAGTGCTCTCTGCTAAAGAACAAATTATTAAGTTTTAACTCACAATTTTAATGGATAACAAACAAAGAAAGAAACTACATAAGCAGAAGTGCTTGATCTCTTTCCTTCTTCTTCTATGAATTGAAATGTTAGGTTAGTTTAGAAGGTGACTACTAATGCATTAACATCCAAAGAATTTAACAGACTAGATGAATGACTGAATTCAGTGCTGTATTCTTGGTTTTTGACTTATACCTTATGGCTCTGAGTTACAGCTGCTTTTGCCATTTAAAAAAATTTAAAATGCATTAATGCATAACTGCATAATCTACATTTGAAGGGTTGCCTGGTTATGAACATGTTATATTTGTGTTCTCAAAGCTATGTAGCTCTGCTGATTTCAACTAAATTTCATAGGGTAGTAAATCAGCATAAAATGACCTTTCTCTGTTTTTTTTTTTTAACTGAGAAAACCATACATTTTAATACTGTGAAGTACCAAGGACAGAGCTGTAGAGAAATTATAGTTTATTCTTTCAAACAAGGCCACACTCAGTAGATTAAAAACAAACTATTTTAGTTTGCTTTGGCTTTTTAGTCTTTGTTACCTTATGATTGTTACGTAAAGTTTGTGGGGCTTTTCGTATTGTTTCAAATTGCTTATAGTGCCCAAAGTAAAATTGTTTATCAGTTAAAAGACAGTTTTGCTTATAGTATTTCACTTGTATTTAGGCCTGGCTGTGCTTAGAGTATTTTTTTGTCATCCGCATAGTAATCTATGTTACCTTGAGTTTCTCATGTGGTTATAAGGATGTTCTCAATCTGACATAGGTGTTGAATATTCCTTAAAAATTATACTAATTGCTTGAAATGTTGTAATTTTGGAGTATACAGTACCCTAAAAAATATGAGTTTCTAGCAATCAGCCATCCCCTTGCTTCTCTCCTGAAGTATCTCATTTTCCCTTTATTGATATAACACTGTGAGTACAAGTTCATTATTCAAATAATTTAATTTCTTTGAATAAGGTGGGATTATGAATTTCCATAAAATTTACATTGGAAAACTTACAGTATTATATCATTAACTGTGGAATTTTTTTAATGTTTCTGTTAGAAATTTCAGAAATTTATTGAAGACTTCCTATCCTAGAAAGTGTAGGATTGCAGTGTTTTAGAAGCAAAGTTTAATTAACTCTGCATCCTTAGGTAAAAGTCATTATAAGCAAAATTCTTCCTTGCCTGTTGTTGTTAGGCTTTATATGTTGGAAAATGTGTTCCCTGCCTTGTAAGGGTGCTGGCATAAGAATCTCCTTATCAGAGACAAAAAACTCTAAAAGCAGTATGACCTACAAACCTGTGCTGAACTGTCGTTGAACTTTCCCTAGATAAAGTTCCTGCAGCACCCACCTAGTAGGAAACAGGTCAAGGTTATGGTTCCTCTTCCTTGATAGCCCAGAAGTTTTTATCGTTCAGGATGTTGAGTTAAAAAGCAAAGAGGATGTGTCATCTGGTGTCTAAGTACTAAAAACTTTTGTTTTTCTCAGCTGTGAATGCAAACTTGTTTAAAACCTGGAATTAGTATCTACTTTGCCACTAGTTCTTCCTCTGTCAAAGACAGAAGTTAAAATTTGTGTCTTGCTGTAACCAAAGATGTCTTGATAAAATCCTGCTGTGTTTTGAGACTAGCTCTTGAGGTAGCACCCAAAGGTCACTTAGGTGACTGGTGGCTTCCTGCAGTGCACAACTCTTCTCTGGGGCACTTTGTAGAGCTTATATGAAGTAGAGATGGCTTTCAAAGTCATATTGAGAGGTGAAAGGCATTCAGTGACCTAGCTACTCAATTACATGCCTCAATATTTGAAATTGTGGGCGCTTACATAAACTTCCACCATTTTATAAATTTAGGAGAATAATGGTTTACATCTGCCATTCAGTTTCAAGAAAGTCCCCTCTTGTAGGAAGTTCTTTCCAGCTCTCTATCTATAGTGACTGCTGGGGCATATGAGAGGGATTAGGCATCTGGTTTGAGGACTGCAGACACAGCACAGCACTGCCCATTGTCCCGAGCAGTGAGAAAGACAAGAGCAATGCTATTCCTCATCCTCATTGAGCAGCCCCCTCCCTCTGCCAAGGAAATTGGGTTGTGCAAGTTGATGTGGTTCTGAAAAGGTAGTATTCCCACCAAACTGTACCAATAACAGAAAAAAAAATGGAACTATATTTGCTGACCAATTTGCTTGCATTTGGGAAGCTCTTCCCCAGATCTGGGAGAACATAACAGTTTCGCTGTGCTGTCTGAAAGACTAGAGGTTGTTTTGGGGTGATAGTTTAGTTTTGTTTTTTGGGTTTTTTTTACTACTGGAGTGATAGATTGCTTAGTGAGCTCTGCAAAGGAAATGGTTATTCTCTGTATTTTTGAGTTCTTATTGATAAAAAAAGTATGTTTTGTGGTAGCATCCTTACCTTTCTACCCACTAGTCTTGCAAATGACAGTGAATGAGTTGCCTTAGGCAAAGCAGATCCGCCCTTGCTGTGTGACTGGAGCCACATCTGTGTTGGGAATAAAAGAGGATTTTCTTCTATTCCTTTCTTTGTTTGCCAGTGCAGCATTTAAGTAGATACAGTCCTTTGTAGATAATCCCACCTGAAATCAGTGGGATGAATGTGGCTTGAGGCACGGAAGAACCCCAGTCATGGCAAAGTAATAGCTAACAGACCCTGTATTAGTTGTTATAAACCAGTAAACAAAACTGATTAAACTTTGTTTCAATGTTGTACCTGGGCTGAAAATCTTATAAATATTTCACTAACACACATTTGCTTTGACAGTTGCTGTTCGTGTGTATCGTACTTGGCCAATTTATGCCAGGTTTAGTCACTGAGGAGTTTGCTTTGTAAGCAGACCAGCTGACTAGAATAGGGCTACCAACAGGAAGAAATTATTATGAAACTTGAGAAAGACCATAGACCTGCTTATTTGTATTCTGTGATTGCCTTCTGATCTCTGAAAACATTTTTGTGCCATTAATATTTAGTGACTTCTGGTCAAAACCAAAGTAGAGGAGGAAGAAAGGAAGATTTTTCATTGTTGGTAAAGCAAGATAGGTAAAAGTTGGCAGCTTAAAGAATCCAGGAAGGTTGCAAACAACTTATTTGAGGGGAGGTGTTTTCCTGCATGAACTAAATGAGCAATTCTATCTACAGAAATGATGTGCATCATTTCCAGATATTCAGAACTTGCTTTTCATTTTTTTCTTTTTATTTTTCTTTCTACTTTTAAAAAAACAGGATTCTGAGCCACTTCCTAAGTCACTTGGAGAAGTCTGCTACTCCTGAAAGCAGCCAGCACATATCCTCCATTTCGTAAATGATTAACACCCCATGTAAAAGTAGATGGAAGTAATGCAAGCTAAAAAAATGAAAAACCCAAAAACCTGTTGTAAGGTTCCAGAATCTTGCTACTTATGATAGTTAGAACTTTTCTCCTCATTAATCCTAAATTAATTCAGGACCAGTTTATAACTGTGCACTGTGAGTCCTGTGGTTTAAGTAGCTTTTTCTTTTCCAAATACATTTATCTTTATGTATTTCACAGTATCAAAGAAATATTGGAAGGGACCACAGTGGGTCATCTGGCCCAACCTCCCTGCTCAAGCAGGGTCATCCCAGAGTATGTGGCACAGGGTCGTGTCCATACAATTTCTGAATATCTCCAGTGAAGGAGACTCCACAACCTCTCTGGACAATCTGTTCCAGTGTGTGGTCACCCACACAGTGAAGAAGACTTTCCTCATGTTCATTTATTCTTCCACGGTATTTGTCTTACTAAACTATAGAAGCCACATTTTTTCCAGTTATGTCAGTAAACAGTCTTTGCACAGAAGTTGGATATTTCATTTAGCATTTTCATTTTTCTGCTTTACAACTGGGAAGGTGAGATGGAGAGAATATAACATTTTGGAAGTATCAACTTGAAGCAACTGTTCCTGCGTTTTGGTTTTTTGTGGGGGAATTTTGGCAGTTAGACTTTTTTATTTAGTTGGTTTGGCATTTTTAGTAACTGTAAAAAGTTAAAAGTGCCAGAAAGACTTTCAGGTCTTCATCCAAGTTTATCACTTGAACTTACTCTTTTGTATCAAGCATCCTTACTTCAAGAATGTTCTTTCCTTTGTTCATCCTTGAGTAAGAAAAAGGAAGGCTTTATATCTTTGTAACCACAGAAGTTAGATACATACTCAACATGTGTCAGTTGCTCTGCTCCACCTCTGGCTTATGTCCAATGCTTCTCAATGTATTGTGATCTTTCTGCTCCTTCTCACCTTTGCCAAAAATCTCCAAAGAGCAGTTATGATTTTGCAGTGTAAGCAAAGAAGTGAAAGGTACGTCAAGAACAGATCTGCTCCTGGCTACAGTGGACATTCCCTTATCCAGCCAAGTGCCCTGGCCACTGGAAGGGATGAGGTACTGGAATCTGCAGTGCCTGCAAGGTGTGAACTTCAGCTGAGGGATGTTCTTCCACTGCATCTAGAGAAGTCAGCTTTTTCCTGACTTTTTTGCTTTGTTTAATTTCAGACTAGGACTGGGCACTCATAAATCTAGTAATGTTTGTACTGCCAGAAGCTGCAGTGAAAACTAGTGATCAATCAGGACAATTTTCACAAGCAGAAGAGGCAGTTTCATGCCTTGTAAGATTATATTCTTCCTCTCTTTCTTCTTCCAAACTCATAAAAAACACAAAATACTAATTACTAGGTAGAACTCAGCACTCAGTCCTTCATCTGAGCTGCTTGGGTTATATACATGAGAAGGAGAGGAGGAGTGAGAGACACACACACACTGACAGACTGACAGTTAATGGAACAGCTTTTAAAAGGAAAACGTCTTTTGGAAGAGAAGTTAAAAAAATACCCACCTCAAAGTCTCAAGTAATAAATCAAAAGTGTCAGTATTAGAGCATGTAGTGAATGCAAAAGATTCATTCGTAATAATTGCAAATAAAAGTTCTTTTGATCACAAAACCACAAATGTGATACACTTACCAAAGTAATTTGTTTTGGTGAAGTTGACCGATTACTGTATTACTTCTCTCAATATGTTACATTATTTATTCCAGAACTATAATAAGAATGGAATTTCTTAGATATTTTTTTTAAACTGTGTGTGAGAATGTTTTTGCTTTTTAAAAAATTAAGAAGCACCTTAAATGTCAGACCATGCACCTCATTTTTTTCCTGTTAATTCTCCTGCTATCAATAGCAGACAGGATCAGAATACCATAATTAATCTTCCTTGAAGTAAGGACAGTGTATAAAAATTTTTAGAGTAAACAAAATTCAGCTTCTAGAACATTTAGAAAATGTTATTTCTATTCTGATGATCATACCTCTTGCCATTTGCAAGATACTTGACATAAGTTACAAATCTTGGTGCCATGCCAAAAAGTATCCTGAATGTATTCCCTCTTTGCTTGCTTTACTGCAAGTACCTACTAAATGTAAGTTCTGTTAATATTCAAAATTATTTGCTGCCTAATCTGAAGTTATTTGGGAAACAGTTTCAAAGTGAGGTCATGTGATGCTGATAGAATAGTATAGAAGAAAAAGGGGATATATTCCTCAATTGTTTTAAATCCTCACCCACTGACATGAAGCAAACAACATAGAGTGTGGCTACTTAAGCTAATTGCCCTTCTCTTTTCATCTCTTGAAGTTTACTGGTTGAATTCAGAAAGTCTTCCTGAGATGTTAGAGGGAAGTAAAATCTTCTCTGATTTGAGACTGGAGATAAAAGAATACCAAACTCTTTGTGGTTCAAAAGGCTATCAGCAGATAAAAGCAAAGAGGAAGAAAAAAAATTGCTGTAGATTAGGGAAACTGCAAATAAATATGGTACTGCTTCCACCTTAGAAAAACAGCTATGTTTTCTCCTGTTTTTTTCCTAGTGTTTTCCTGGATATTTTGAGTTATATGACAAAGAATGTTTAGCCCTGGATACTAAGGTCTGAGTCTCCACTCCAAAATGACTAATTTTTAAGGATTTTTAAGTCATTCTGGTTTTAATATATTTGTATATGCTCTTTTTCAGTCTTCTGAAACTTTGGAAAACTGTAATGCTTTGGGCCTTCATTTAAGCATACAGTATACATTCATGTCAATGATGTCCAGACCACTTCTCAGAAATTTGTGGGTAGCTGGTATAAATCATAATTCAAAAGTATGTTTGTCTTAAAAGCTAAATTAAAGCCCATCTATTATGATGCTGGAAATATTCAGTATAGTTTTTAATACCTCCTCAGTTAGTAAATTTGTTCAGAGTGTAGAGAATACAGGAAAAAACCAGAACTGTTGCAGGTACTTGCTTACCTGTACAGTGAATAATCTAGTAAAATTACTCAACAAGGGAGCGAGCTCCTTAACATAACACATGAAGGGCTGGGTGCTTAACTTCATAAGGCATTTGAAAATGCTTATTTCAGGTCAAGAGAAGAAGCCAGGCCAATAATGAATGACTTACAAATACCTCCATCATATTCTATCTACTATAAAAAAGTCTTGCAGGTTAACATTTTCTCGACTGAGTAAATGAATCTCCTGATTTCCAAAAAAGCCCAAACTATCCTGTTTAACATCTACTTTGTTAAAGCCATATGGATGCACCTGATGTCTATGAATCCATCTTTATACATGGAATAATTTTCACACTGAACTGTTAGTGAGTGCTACTATCTCTGAAATACCAGTAAGCATATTTTTCTTTGTTACTGAAGTTTTGTTTTCAGCATTTGTTTTCAAGTTACTCTTTGTA
The DNA here is from genome assembly GCA_025584955.1 of Alethe diademata. Taxonomy (NCBI): domain Eukaryota; kingdom Metazoa; phylum Chordata; class Aves; order Passeriformes; family Muscicapidae; genus Alethe; species Alethe diademata. The sequence goes on along the minus strand of JANRMJ010000077.1, from coordinate 42,231,711 downwards.
GTAACCTCACACCTCACTCTTTCTTTTCTTTTCTTTTTTTTTTCTTTTTTTTTTTCCCTAATGCAGAGGATTACTACTTCAGGAAAACAGCAGGTTTTCAGAAGCATTGCATTACTATAAACTGGCAATTGGTAGCAGACCCACACTAGCTTGTAAGTATTTTAACTATACAGGCTTGTATAATATTGACTATAGTTTTAGTAGAAAATTTTCCTACTGTTTTATAACGCTTTCTTTTTTTTTCAGAAGCTTTTAAGTCAGAAAGCAAAAGGTGAAATTGTGCTCTTGAAAGCAAATGTTTAATAGTAAGCAACTACATTTAATGTGGTACAAGTAAGAAGCCGATAATATATTAATACTCAGCAGCACTACTGGAACTTAAAATGCTTCTAATCTGGGGTGTTGAGCCACAGATACTACTGCCCAAATTTTCAGATTCGTGTTCTCTGTTTCTTGCAGCCAGTCCCTGATATTTATGTGAGTGAATAATACAAATACTTTTTAAGTCTTTTCATTTTTTTTTTCTTGCCTGGGGAGAATGGAGAATAATCATTCGGGTGTTGCCAGTAATAGATTCCAAAATTTAGTGGTGCTATTTAAGATGGCTGAGACTTTTGTACATTTGGTATTAATCTTCTCTGTATGTATATATGTTTTTATGTGTACGTATATTTTTGGAATATTTCAAACAGTGGTGCTATAAGCTTTATACAGTCCTAAATAGAGGAACGAAATTGAACACGCTGCCTAACCAGTGATTCCTTCCTTCCTTACTCAGTCTTCATAGTTACCTCCTTCTTTCCTTGTCTTTGAAATTCTACCTTTTATATGTTCACATATGTTACATGTTCACACTCACACCAATGAGTGATCTATGTTATTCAAAATCCAAATTAGATCACCACGGGATCTCTACCAGGTACTACTTAGAATTGAAGCAGTAGATATAGTATAATAGAACTCCATTAAAAGAACATTTTTCCCTCTTCACAGCTGCCTATTTAAATACTGGTATCATCCTGATGAACCAAGGGAAGACAGAGGAAGCCAGGAGGACTTTTGTGAAGTGTTCAGAGATCCCTGATGAAAATCTGAAAGATCCTCATGCTCATAAAAGCTCTGTTACCAGCTGTCTTTATAACTTAGGAAAACTTTTTCATGAACAAGGACACTATGAGGTAAGACTCTAGATTTGTATATAATATATTTATTTATAAAACCTTCATATATAAATAATGCATACTGCTTCCACCCAGACTTTCAAAATATATCACCTGCATGAATTGTTTTGATTTCACCAGATCAAGATTAGCATTCTCTACAGGGAATATTTGCTCTCTACAGCCACTGATGCAATGCTATTAATTAGCAGAATGATGTTCTCATGTCAAAATCAACATTAGCAGTGGTCATATCTGATATGTGTTAGTTCATTGGTTTTGGCTTTGTACCCACAGCTGCTGTGCCAGAATAAAACCTGATTAAAGGCCAGTCAAGTGTAGAGGCATTATAATTCAAAACACAGTAAGTCCATCTTTAGCTGGAGAAGTGCAATTATGCTTGCATTTAAGTATCCAAAAATAAGACTCGGTTGAAATAATTTAAAACTTTGGTGATTAAAAACATTCCATTGTGTGTTATTTTCAGATATCTTGACCTGAGTGGGTTGGGTATTTTTAATGTAACAATAAACTGCACCCATGCCATCCCATCTCATTTACACATGCAACTGTGGCTATTGTGACTCCTCTCCATTTTCCCTGATGAGCTTAGCTGAAACTGGACATTCACTTGAGGTTTGACCTTTAGCAGTATTTGAAAGAAATTCATTCTCTCTTTGCATTGTCAGGCATACTTCAGAACAGGAGTTGTGAGTGTTTTTGATCCATGTAAAGTGTTCCTTACCATGACAGTTATGTCAGCTGTTTAAGATCAGGCATGCACAAGCTGGACAGACTGCCTGTCTTCTGTCTGCTGCATCCAGCTCTGTCAGATGGAGTTACCAATTGGTTAAAATACAGACAGCTAATGCATATATACAGAGAAGAGAACAGCAGCATGTTGTCTGCACAGGAGTTCAGTGCCTGCACGATACAAGAGCTTTTAAGAATGTAAAACTTCAGATTTCTTCCTGGTGGCCATTGCAGCCTTCATACAGCTGTGACTGTTTGATGCAGAGCTAACAGACTGACCAGCAAGCATCCAAAGTGGTGAATGAATAAATATGTGATCAGGTAGTTCAAGACACAGCATATTTGCAAAGGGATTCCAGTTTTGGCTTTCCTGACTTTATAGCTCATCTCATCCTTTCTATAGACCAGACTTAAGTTGTGAGGATTATGCTTTGTTATTATTTGGCAGTAGACAATGGTTTCTTTATTTTTAGGTCACTTAGTGTAGTTAATAATCAGAGTGTCCTTTGTCTGCCATTTAATAATACTCCATATTCTTTTACAGACTGTAGAATTTCATGTTTATAAACTTACCAGTCATTAAGAGGTATGAAAAAATGTCCTTGTTACTTTTGCCCGGAGAAGAAGTTGCAATATTTGAACTAACTTGATCTCTTGTCTATAAGTCTCACTGAATTTGGTAAATTCAGGTAAAAGAAAATTTCTTAAAAGGATAAATTTTGTAGTTTCTGTGTCATTTTTGATGCTGATGTGTTTTCTCTATACCTTTCATTTGGGAAAGGAAGATAGTTTTGTTTTACTGTGTATGTGAAAGGATGCTTTTTAAATGGGGTTTTCCCACATGTGTGTCTCTTTTTAGGAGGCCCTTACAGTTTACAAAGAAGCAATACAGAAAATGCCAAGGCAGTTTGCACCACAGAGCCTATATAACATGATGGGTGAGTTCATTGTTAGTGTTTCAGAATGATATTTGAGGAGTCAGGGTGAAACAAAAGACCTTGTCCAGGCAACTGGTACTCAAATTAATGAGCTAATAAAACACAAAAATAATTACCTTCAGTACAAGCCAAACTAGATTCAGAGCTTAAATGCCAGCAACTGCAATGCTGGATAAGGTACAATAAATGATGAGATTATTAGACACTGGATGCCTTTAAGAGTGTCAATGCAGCAGTTCTACATTTAGAATGCATGGATTAATATTTTTCTTTGTCTCTGGAATCTCTCATCCACTACTTTGGAGGCCCCATGTGCCCACATATGTATGGGTGTTAGATGTTGAAATGCCTTGTAAACCAACAAGGCAGACCCACAGCGATAGTTGGACTTTTTTTTAAGGTTGTGCCAAAAACTTATTTCCAGCTAATGTGCTTTAGTTTAGATGCCTACAATGAGAGAATTCTTCTTATTTTTCTTCCAGGACCAGCTATCTGTCCTTCAGAATTTTAAGAGTCCTTTGAGTACTGCTAAAAACCATCAATTTATCTGTGAGGTGTTTTTGTTTAACTTCAGTTCCTCATATTCTTCATCACATTTTTATATGGGATACATTAAACAGATAAAAGAAAGAAAATAATATGAATTATTACTTATAGTACTCAGATCTGAAAACAAGAAGGCTGGTTCTTATTGTTCCAGAGATGCTTGTAAGTGCAATTCTCTCCCAAAGCTCATGTGTTTCTGCTAAGGAACCTCAATTTGGCCCACTACTCTCTTGTTTGGGATAGAAAAGGATGTAAGAGCCTTAGCTTTAAAGTAGTTCAAAGTGGAGCAATTAAAAATATCTGTGGAAAGAATTAGGATCAGCAGGAAGCATATGGGGTTTTGTGTGGTTCCCCCCTGCCAATGTCACGTATACAAGGGAATGTATTGGTTGATACTAATTGCTTTTACACAGTTCTTGACTCCTTATTCAGGAAAGACATCTTTTATTAGTACCTTACAAGTACTAGGGCACAGGAAAAAGTAAAATTGTAGTTGTAATTGATGCTGTATGTTTGAAAAATGTAAATGCTAGATTAAGTATTTCTCTTGCCACAGTGACAGAGTATCTCATGTCAGTCTAAACACTTTCTTAGCAGTTCATACAATTCAATGGAGAGTTACTTCTCCCTGAACACTAAGCTATAGCAAATTAATGCCTATAGCTAAAATCCATAAATTGCATAAATTGATTATTACATATACTTCTGCTCACTGTCAGTCTTAGTGAAATTATTGTTTTGTCAGTTTTTATTTATCAGCATTTGCTGATCAATTTGGTGGTGGTATCAACAGTCACCACTGTGTGAATTAAACCTCTGCTTACTATTAGTGTCCTATAGTGACTGCTCAAATTCTCTGAAGTTTGATTGTCCTCTTTAGTGTAGATACATTTTTCATAATTCTTATAAAAGTGTTCCTCAAAATGCAGAATTGGAAAGCATAAACCAGTGCTGTTTCTAGCATGTAATACTTGTCCCATTGCAAAGCAGGCTTGGGCTACCCTTTTTCAATGAACAGATGCTACCTTTAAAACCACTATAACCTATAAATTTATTCAGATTTCTCTTTTTTTTTTTTTTTTGGCTACTTTTTTATGTTCAGGAGGCCTTTCTCAATTTCCTTAGTAAGCACAGTCTATGATGTCCAAGTTCACTCTGTTCCTGGGGTTTGCATTTTTCAACTCACAAAAACACAAAGACTAGCTCAGTCCTTTGCCCAGGCTTGGCTCCTGCTATACTTCCTCCCTTCTCTCCTTAGCCCATACTCTAGTTTCTGCTTCCTTTGAGCTGCTGCCAGCGCTTCATGGATGTCCTGGTGGCATAGCAAGACATGGTCAACTGAGTGTACCTTAGCTCCTTGTGGAGCTCTGAGAATTTCAATTTGCCATTAACATAAATTATATTTGTATTTTGATTGCCGTTGTGATGGCAGCTTTTGCAGGGAAGACAGAACTTGCTTCACACTGGTTGCTGAAGTGTTGCTTATAGGTTATGCTGCAAAGGTAATCCACGAGGCTACATAAAGTTGGGTAGTGACTTGAATAGAATGCAGTGCAGCTGTATTAACAGGACTCAGACTGGTTTGTTCAAAGCTGTCCTCGATGTGTCTAGATCAGCCTACATGGCTGCATTTAGTCTCTCCTACCTGAGATGACAAGACAGAGATAGGTAGCTATGCTTCTTTATAGTGTGGAAAGAAAACCATACGTCTGGGGAGTAATGAAGCCCTTCTGATTTAGGCGTCTATGTAAGATTATACACATAATCCCTGCAAGCATACTTCTCCTCTAAAAGGAGCTGACTAACTTAGACTTAGTAGCTCGAGTTGGGTGAGATAAATCCTAAATACCTTTTCAGTCATCTCTTTGCTTTGTGTGTGACAGGAGAACAAGGCAACTGCATCCATTATCAGGAGTGCATCCGCTTTGCAGCTCATACTGTGTCACTGAGTATCAGAAGGCTGCCTGGAGTGTTTATTTCTGTTTTGATGTTCAAGAGAAAATTATAAACATGTTCGCTATAACACTTTCTTTGATAAACAGCATTACATAAACTTGTCTGCCCACTTCTTGCCTTTAAAAGGGAGACTAGAGGAACTGAAATACGCCAGTCCTGTCGCATGTGCTTGCAATTGCATAAACCTGACTGAGCTGTCCCCACTCCTTGTATGCTCATTGCTGGGGAGGAAAGGGGAGAAACTGGGGAGTGCTCCCTATCTGCCTGGGAAGTAGCAGAAGGAGCTAGTCTTCCCCATCTCTTTAAATGTGTAAGAAGTCTTCACAGCTTATCATGAAATCCAAGAAAAGTCACAGTTTGAGGATTAACTGCTGTGGTTGTTATTGTGATGACTGTATTTGGAGTCTCTGGCAATCTCTTTACTTGGTTGAGTGGCACACATACTGCTACATACTGGCACGTCATATAAGCAAACAGTGCATCCTCTGATTTTTAATAACTGCTCATTCATGTAATTGAAGATTTTTTTGGAAGGTTTTTTTTTCTCCTGTATGATGTACATGACCTACTTGAAAGAGAATAAACAGGAGATGAACTGTTTAAACTGAATCAGGTTTGAATTCCAGCACTCTGAGTGCAGTAGCATTAACACTCCAGCAGTGCTAAGCCTTTACACCACCTGCTTTCCCTTTTGTTACACTTCTTTTCCTGTGCTTGCTTCTATTGGCCTTTTGCTCTGACAGCCCCAGTGACTCATTCCTCTGGTGTGTCAGTCTGCCTGACAGACTCTCATCCTTTAAAACACTCTGTAACTTGCCTCTTAATGGGAAAAAGAAGTATTGGGGCTCAAGAAGCAGGCATCCATTTGACTTTGCATTTTTTTTCATAGTACAAAAAACATGGCTGTAATACCAGCATCAGATGTTCTAAGTTTGTGCATATGAGAAAGTTGCAGGGAAGATTTTGGTCTCCTGTTGCTGTGATTTATTTTGCCAGGTGTGCAACAACTCAGCTAAGGAAACCATATGTTTCTCTGGAAATGTATCAAGAAATAAAACCTTTTCCTTTTTTTTTTTTCCTTAGGAGAACCCAAAACAGCTAAAAATTGAAACTTTAAAACTAGAATCAAAATAATTATTCAACAAGCTGTATCAGGTTGGCTTGGTATTTATTTTCTGTATACCATATTGCTTTGATGTAAATTAAAAAGTACATGCTAAGGTTACACAGATTAATTTGCTTGGCATGGTAGCTTGCACTACAAAGACCAGAGTCCAGCTCAGCTGTATTAAATAGGTAATATATTTTGTTTAAAGTTTCAATTAAAGCCTGAGGTCAAAAGATAAAATGGTCCCTGTGGGATCTTGAACCCTTTAATGCCAATATTAGGATTGCTTAAGGATCAGCCTCTGCTCTAGATGTCTTTTGCATTCCTTGAAATCTGATATTGTACAGTTGATTGTATTACATTGCTTTTAAAACCACACTAGCCCACCTGCTACAGTAATTCATACTCCTGACAGTTAAGTGGTGTGAAGTGGACCATGGAGGCTTTATTTTAATACCAAACAGTAACAAGAAAGATGGTGGGGTGGCATTGTTCGGGCTTAGATTGGCAAGATAGTGTCATAAAGACAAATGTCTTGATTGTACTTCATCTGCCCTTGCTAACTAACATCTGCATATCTGTTTTCAAATACACGTCAGGCAAAGCCTTACAAACAATTTTTATGAGAAATACAAGTCACAAAAAAGCTAACATTGCAGGAGTGAATACAGCTCACAATGCACAAAGCTTAAATTTCTCCTTGAGAATCTGCTGGACTGCACACGGACAGAAAACAAATCATACACAAGTGTACAGTTCAGAAAAGGGGAGCCAGATTTTACATCTGCTGCAGAGGTTTCATAAGTACAAAGGCTTAGCATGCAGGGAGACTTTCGGTGTTGATGATTATAACATAGCTATCACTTTACTTGATTATGCTTTTGGGTGGATGTGGCTGTTTCTACAAACCTGTTAATATTGTTAAGGCTCCTATCCCATTTACCCCTTGTTCCTATTAGATGTTTTCTTATTGAATTATTTTGAAATAGTGTTTAGAACTCCAGGAAACCCTTTGGTATAGATTTACTGTGCATGCTAAGCAACACCTAATTTATAAGTTCCAAAGATGATTAAGCTGTGAAATACATACCCCACATCATAACTTATGCAGAGTATGGTACCTGCACTTATCTAAGCTTTAGTCATCAGTGCGCTTCCTATGCAGCTCATGAAGTTTTACTGGTAATTTCTTGCCAAGTGTACATTACAAATTTTTTTTTTTCTTTTAAAGCTAGCTTGGGTAGAAAAAGGGTGGTTTTTTTCTTCCATATGTGCATTTTATTGTATGTTCCATGGAAATAAGAATGGTGTCCTCTCCAGTGGTGATGGGGATAAAATGCTGGGCTACCTTCTCTCTCCCTTCCCACCCTCATTTTGATCCTTTAGCCCTTCCCCCTCTGAGACTTTGCAGACTGTTTTAGTTTATATCTGGTGTCCAAAGCTAAGTAGCTAAGTGCTGCATCCAGCTGGCAGCCAGTCCCTGGTGATGTTCTGCAGGGCTCAGTATTAGGGCCAGTCGTGTTTAATATCTTTGCTGATGATCTGGATGAGGGGATTGAGTGCACCCTCAGTAAGTTCACAGATGACACTAAGTTGGATTGGGAGTCTTGATCTGCTGAAGAGCAGTAAGGCTCTGCAGAGGCACCGGAACAGGCTGGATTGATGATGGGTCAAGGCCAATTGTATGAGATTCAATAAGGCAAATTGCTGGGTCCTGTACATGGGTCACAACAACCACAGGCAGGGGGGAAGAGTGGCTGGAGAGCAGCCCAGAGAAAAAGGACCCAGAGGGTGTTGGTCACCAGCAGCTGAACATGCACCAGTGTGTGCCCAGGCATACTGGCTTGTATTAGAAATTGTGTGTCCAGCCAGACCAGGGAAGTTACTGAGTCTCTATTCTCTGCACTGGTGAGGCTGCACCTTGAATCTTCTGTCCAGTTCTAGGCCCATCATTACAGGAAGATATTGAGGTGCTGGAGAATGCCCAGAGAAGGGTAGTGGAGCTGGTGAAGGGTCTGGAGCCAGTCTTAAAAGAAACGGCTGAGGGATCTGGGCATATTTAGCCTGGAGAAGAGTCAGGAGAGATCTTATCACTCTCTTCAGCTACCTGCAAGTAGCCAGCTGGGGGTTGGTGTCTTCTGCCAGGCAAACAGCAATACAATAAGAGGAAACGGGAACAAACAGTGCCAGGGGAGGCTGGACATGAAGAGGAATTTATTCACTGAAAAGGTTGTCAAGAATTGGAAATGGGCTACCCAGGGAAGTGGTGGAGTCACCATCCTTGGAGGTGTTCAAGAAGTGACTGGATGTGACACTTGGTGCAGTGATCCAGTTGACGTGATGTTCAGTCAAAGGCTGGACTTTGATGATTGATGTCTTTTTCAACCTAAATGATTCTATGTTTCCAAATACGAATCTTCAATCTGATTGCAGTGTCTCCTGTTTTTTTGACTTTGCTTTGAGGGAATCAAGCTGGGGAGGAAGCAGTGGATTGCTGGAGATGGTAATTGATTCAATGTTTGAGAGCATTTTCAGGTGTTTTTTCCCCAGGTTCCCAGATTTTCTTAGTTTTATCTCTTTGGACTATTGATCTATATTTTCATGTGAAATGCTTGAATTTTCTTAGGTAATAGTTTGAAAAAGCTGATTCTAAGGATGAAATGCATTTTTTATTTTAAATATGCAGGGTCTTATATGAGAATAAGTATAATCATAACATTCACAGACCAAAAATATGTCCAATGATGAAAATGGACTACAGGGATCCCAGTTACGCATGGTTCTAATGGAAAGTGCTTCTATTAATAGAGTTTTAAAGAAACCTATACTGGCATGAAAATGAAATTACCTATCTTGTGTGAGCTCAGTGCCTCTGTCAGTGTCTTTCATTGGAAGCCTTTTTACAGCAGGAAACAGCTGTGCAATGTCCATGCTGTCCCATGCTGCGACTGATGTTATTTTGCCCTTCATTTATATCTGTTTTCTACTTTAGGTATTTTTCTCCAAAAGTAGCTTAGTGATCTAATTAAATCAGATAAGGCTTTGCTTCAGCTAATTGAGGCCTTTAAGAATTTGTTCAGCCAAAGTAAATGTGGGTTTACTCCCATCCGTCAAAAACCCTGGCAAAATGCAATAAATTCCTTGAAATCTCCAAAGAGATTATTCTGTAAAAGGAAAAAAATCGACCCACAATATGCTTGGTCTGTGCAGAACTTGATGCTCACTATGTTCACCTGCATCAGCTGTTTCAAATAAGATGTGTATGCACTGTGTATTTATAACCAAAACTGTTAATCTGTTGCAGTATATCTTATACATAAGTATAGTGTAATATCAAATTGTGCTTCCAGATTTATTATGTTATTTTATGCACTGGTACCAAAGGGAAAAAAGAGGGAAATGGTATATCTAGAGAGGTGCATTTATGGTAAGCACATCTGCCACTTTAATTTGGACAAGAAAGCTGCACAGTCGAATTATCAAGAACACAGTGGTATTGTGACACACAGGGACACAGACCTCTCCATCATTTTCTAATTGTTTATACTCCCAATTAAAACAAATTATGGACAAATTAAATTTAAATCCTGATGGAATGTATATATTAGAGATTTTTATTTTCAAAGGGCATCTCCATCTTCCTTTGTGTTTTGACATCTAGTGTCTTGTCCATGTCAAATTTTATGTTTTCTGTATTACAGTTTTACCACCCCGAAATTTGAGGGGCAGATAATTAGGATATATAAGGATGATGCTAGGCAGATTTACCCTGCATTGTTTCCTTTATGGAGATAATTTTTCAATTGTCTATTCAGCAGTCTCTTTTGGAGTCCTAAAAGGAGAGGACCATTGGAGGGACATACCTTCTTAATCTGAAAGTATGGGTACCTTACAGCTGTGGAGGTACAGTGCTATTACATCCACGGTACTTTCTGATTAAAAAGTGTGACATGCTCCTTACCAGGATATGGCCTTTGCTTGGTATTCTACGTGATCTGAAACAGAAAAAACATGAAATCAGGACATGAGAGGTTAAGCTAGAACCATGTAACATACATTAATGCTACATAATTTTGCATTTTAAGAATACGTGGTATGTATTGGAAAACCATGTGTCCTTTTTTTCAATTTTTCTTTTTTCTTACAAACACATTCCACTTAATTATCAAGTAAAATATTAGCCTTTAGGGAAAATGGCTGCTAGCAAGCTAATATTTTATTAGCATCCTTATTTAATATAAATATTTAAAGTTTATTGTGATTGTTAAGGGGTTTTAGTTATTAAGTGTCTGTTAATTATTGTTAATGCTATGTTAATCAAATACAGTTAATTATAATTAATATCCTGGCATGATTTTATTGGGGAGTTTTTGGCTGGTTTATTGTTTTTGTGGGATTTTGTTTAATTTTATTTTTAAGGATTAATTTTAAATTCCAAGGATTCTGAGGAAATATGGAAAATACTGTTGGTGAACGGTAGTTTTGCTAGTAGTCTATCTTTGTGTCAAATAAAATCCACTCGAGTATGAGGATTTTCATTTTGGTGGTGTAAATCTAGCTAAAAGGTATCCCATTTCTGAGTTCTTTGAAAGTGTTAATAGAAATGTTAATGAACTTTGTATGCAGTTCTTTAAATGGTGTTTCAATGGCATATTAATGTTTTTCTTTCACTACGTTAGTAAATGAGAATTACAGTTTAATAATATATGATCTTTTTAGCAGAATAAGACAAGAAATGGGTTCATAAAACTCAGAAAATATTAGCTGAACTAACCCCTGTGAAGCTGGAAACAGTTTTGAAATACTGACTGGCCCCATTTTACAGTTGTCTCTTGAATTTATTAACACCACTCATTGTGCAGGCAATGCTGCACATGTCTGTGTTGATACAGATTAGGGACTGGAAATAACCATTTATATCTTAAGGTTTTCACTGCCATGAATTTCTTTCTCTATTGTTGTTACCTCTGTTGAACTTTACAGATCTGACAGGTTTTATTAATAAAGTGTCCTTGTGTGATCTTTCAGATCTTTAGCATGAGATTTGAAAGATTTTGCAAAAAAAGTAATTGTTAAAGTAAATACAGAAATCTGCTTATGTGTTAGTTTGCATATTGTCTGCCAATGGACACTCTTGTTATCTTTCTAATGCCTTAATCATTTGTGTTTCAAGTTTATGAGAATACATGATTATAAATGGCAAATATTATTTTTCTTTTTTTAATCTCAGACACACAAATGCATCCAGAATTACAGAAATCAATCCATGCGTGATTTCTCTGACATTTTGTTGGAAAATTATCTCAAGGTGGCATAGCTATTATTAAATTGCATCAGCTTAATGCATAAATTCAGTTGATTGAATTAATGGTTCAGTTACCTGTTGCTTGATTCTATTCTGGGTTTTGAGTGTGGCTCTGGTAGGACCTGTTGTCAATTTTCAACTTTTTCTTTCCTTCATTTGAAAGATGGAATTAATAACAGACTCCCTAACAGTGCTTCCTTCTGTAGTAATCTATGTTCTAATTATTTATAATATAGGAATTCCTAATACAGGTTCCTCAGAAAAAAATATTAAGTTATAGAGAATTACCTGAAAAGAGTCACAAAATCACACAATCAGCTGAGTTGGAAGACACCGACAAGGATCACTGAGTCCAGCTCCTGGCCCTGCACAGCACTATCCCCAAAAGTCATACCATGTGCCTGAGAGAATTGTTCAGACTCTTCTTGAACTCTTGTCAGGCTTGGTGCTGTGACCACTTCCCTGGGGAGCCACTTCCAGTGCCCAATCACCACCTGGGTGAAGAACTTTTTCTTGATACCCAGCCTAAACCTCCCCTGACACAACTTCAGACCGTTCTCTTGGGTCCTGTCACTGGACACCAAAGAGAGGCCATCAGTGCCTGCCCATCCTTTTCCCTTCCAAATGAAGTCATAACTGCTGTGAGGTCTCCCCTCAGTCTCTTCCAGGCTGAGCAGCTCAGGTGGCCTCAGCTGTTCCTCATATGGGTTCCCCTCAAGGCCCTTCACTATCCTCATTGTCTTCTGCTGGGCACTCTCTAATAGTTAAAGATCTTTCTTCCATCATGGTACTGGAAACTGCTCCCTCTCGAGGTGAGGCTGCCCCAGCTCAGAGCAGAGGGGACAATCCCCTCCCTTGCCTGGCTGTGATGCTGTGCCTGATGCCCCCCAGGCAGGGCTGGCCCTCCTGGCTGCCAGGGCACTGCTGACCCGTGTTCAACTCACCATCCACCAGGACCCTTTATGCAGCACTGATTCCCAGCCTTTCATTCCTCAATCTGTCCGTACATCCAGGGTTGCCTCATCCCAGGTGAAGACTAGCACTTGCCTTTAGTCAGCTTCATATAGTTGGTGATTTCTCATCTCTCTAGTTTGTTGAGGTCTCTCTGCAGAGCCTCCGTACCTTCAGGGAAGTCAACAGCTCCTCCTAGTTTTCATCCGTGAAGTTCAGGGAAATAGTTTCTTTCTTTACAGTTTAATATCTAGATTGGCATCTTACAGCTTTGTTTCTAGATACCCCACTCAGAAACATGCTCAAAGTTTTAGGAGTTGCATTTGTGAAGTAGCTGCACTCTTAAAATCTATTAAAAACTGAATTTGCAAGTGCTCCAAAATTTTTAATCTCTTCTATCAGAATCTATAATGAAAAATAGATGAGAACCTTGGATCTATTTGATGTTTGGCAGTGCGTTCAGACTTTACTACCCACAGATAATAGCTCCATCCCTTATGGCTGCTTACATTAAAGCATCTTGTTTAAATTGCTTGAAACTCTGCCAAGCTGTAACAGGTTGGGGTGGAATTTTCCACTTGAAGAAAAGAAAAGGACAATATGGATTCCTCATTTCCTGTACGCCAGTGAAGCAGGGGCCTGTGGGAAAAATAGTATGCAATCAAATAATTAAACATTCTGCATTGAAGCATGTGGCTAGGGAGAGGAGTTGAAGGGAGCATACAGCTTGACTTCTGACTCCTCCTGTCATTTCAGCACTTAATGACTTTGTTTTCTGAAGATAAAGAATAATGTTATGTTCTTTATTTGTGAGTGCTGACATAGTGAAAAAATCACATGTGATGTTACTATCACTGTGTTTGGTGTTCATATTCTTTTGGGGTTTCTTACCTGTTTGGATTTTTTTTTTTTTTTTTTAAATTTACCTGGGCATTTTTGGAGGGAATTGTTCTGTCTTTTTGGCCCTAACCAGCCCTAAATAGCAAAAGAATTACTTGAGTGCTTCTGTGTGTATAATCAGATATCCAGACCAGTGCATGAGTATGAAATGCGATGCAGATCTTTGATTTAGAGCAAGTAGACTTTTTTTTCCAAGCAGGGATGCAAGCCTCTAAATATAATGAGCTTGTTTGAAAAAACAATCATGTTGGTTTCCCTCAGCCTTGACTCAGCATGACTTCAGTCTATACATCATGCTCATTTTATCTGTGGTCTGAAGTTTGGTTATTTTGCTTGCACCACACCCTAACTCCTGAAACTCAAAACACAAGTGCCAATTTTGCCTGCGATCCTTCTCCTCTGGTGACAAAGACAGGAAAAAAAAAATCTGACTTGGCCTTGTCCAATTTTCTATCATGAAGAAAATCTTCCGTAGCCTCTGTAAATATTCAAGATAAAGACATAAAGTATCTCCCATGCTATGAGTTACTTGCTTTTCCCCTTGAGAATCTTTTTCTCCCAGTTTTGGGAGTGTGGTAGTTGGCTTCAGTCTTGATTAAAGAACTTTGGTCCCTCTGTCTCCCTGGTACCTTCACAGTTATTAATTTCCATGTAATGCAGAACTGGAGACTGGGACTCACCTGGAGGGAGCCTTAGGTGATCTTGACTTGAGTCAGCTGTAGTCTCTTGATCCTCCAGTAGTAGCATTTGATAACCTGTAGCTTCATAATTTGTGGAAGATACTTAGTCATTTATTGGAAATGGATCAGCTGCTGGGATGATGAAATCCGGAATCTTCAGTTGGCATTTTCAGACTGTCATTGACCTAGGCAAGGGCACCTTTATATCGAGTCCTTGTGAAGGAGCTGTGTAAGTGCAGAGTGTTAATCTGAAAGCTGTTATTCTTCACCATTACCTACTTGTTTCATATTGATCATTTCCAAACTTTGAGAAATTTGTTTGCTTCTTGAAGAAAGAGACTTACTTGCTGTGTATGCTAAACTCTTTCTCAGAAGCTTCATGACTACAATTATCTAACACTAATATATAATACATAAAAAAACATATAACAGGCTTTCTGACATTCCATTCATATATCGTTCGTCAACCTTGCCTGCCTCAACCTCTCATTGTAAAGGATTTCACTTTGAAAAATGTCCAGTTTCAGTCATTTGGTATGTGACTTCTTAAGATTAGCAATTTTAAAATAATGGATGCTATGTTTTAATTCAAACAAGTTGTGGCAGATGATCTAATATAACTACATTCAGAGTCTTGCCCCTCCCTTCGATATAGTTTCAGGACTGTTTTCTTAAACATCCCTAGTTTTTGAAAAAAAATTAGGTTCATGAGTTATTATGATTAAATTATTTTTATGATTAATTTTATGATCATGATTAATTATGATAAAATTAACATTTTCCATTTTCTCATTGCTATTCCATGCTTTGCAATGAAGACCGATGGAAAAGAAGTAGTTTTTCTAAAGTAGATGTGGTAAAATTTCTGTTACTTTGAGACTTTTGACTGAAGCTTAGCAGGTGGTGCTCTCTCTGGCATTTGTTTTCCAATAATGGTTTTCATCTCAGCTATGCTATTTCAGCCCTAATGAGGCCTTTAATCTCCTCACTCAAGTGTCTCCAAGGCTTTTTGTGTCTGGGTGTGTTTGCAAGTGTTCAAATCACTTCACTTTCTAGATCTCTGCACGTTTAAAACATAGAAAATTATGAGATAAATTATGGAAGCCTTGAGAAATTTGTGGCATTCTCAGTAGCATTTGTTTGACCCTGCAGGAGAAGCCTATATGAGAATGAGCCGGCTGCCTGAAGCAGAGCACTGGTATGTGGAGTCACTGCGATCCAAGAGCGACCACATCCCAGCCCATCTCACCTATGGAAAACTGCTGGCTCTGACGGTGAGTTTATCAGCACCTCCTGGGAAGTGATCTCAGGTCCTTTGAGTAGGTTGGGTAAAGGGATGGGAAGGTGTTACATTCGCTAGTGATTTCTTCCTAAATTCTATAAGAGGAAACCAGGCGATG
>JANRMJ010000077.1:42199584-42215526 GCA_025584955.1 Alethe diademata | reverse complement strand
TTGTTGTTTTTTTTTTTTTTTGTGAGACATTGCATCTATTCTTGAGATAGTACCAACGCTGTGCTGGAAAAAAAGTTGTAATGGCGCAGGAACTTTGTCATGCACAGTAAGGAGTTCTCTTCTGAAAAAGCCTTTATTATCAGTTCTTTGAATGGCAAGTAATGGAATTAATTCTGTAAGATAGTCAGGATTTGACTCATAGCTGTTGTAGCAGCATATGGCGAGGTGTCGCCTATACTTTGTGAATAACATCTCATGCCTTGAATTTACGCTTCCTTAGGAGTATCTCTTTGAGCATGTGAAAGGAGCTACTCAACTATTACGAGCTAATTATAAAAAATTAGAACTCTTGGACTTCTTTATTTCTGTAAAATTTGCTTAACTTTTGACTGCAGGTGTGCTCGTAGCTTGTAACCCCATATGATAGATATAGCAAAGTGCCAGTCCCTCCTTGATATTCACATATTTTGAAGATGAAAATAGATTTCTGTTTTATTAATTCAAATAATTCTGTTTTAAAACTGCCTTCCATTTGTTTTTTGTTTCTCATTCCCATTTCTCTTTTGTTCTTATCTATTCTACATTTGCTATCATTGTTTACTTTGATGTGTTCGTGTTTGCTTTCTGTGCTCTGCTGATACACCTCTGTATGGTTCTTGAGTCCTTGTGCCTCAGTCTGAATATTCCTCAACCTAAAGTTCCTCAACTTTTCACCTCGTGATATGCTTTTTCTATAGTCTTGATTGTGCTGTCCAGTCTTCAAGCAAAAAATGTCTTTTATCCAGTGGAAAACAACAGATCATGATTAATTTCAGGAGATCTATTACTGTTAAAAGTATCTGATTTTGGAAAAGAGGAAGGAATTAAAACAAAAGTTTTATGTATGAGTAACAGGTGACAACATAGTTTGAAAGACTTAAAAATTGTTATCATATAATTATGTTATCATGTTATGATAAATGTGTTATCATGTAATGTTAAATGCAGAGTTTTATTGAAAGCTTCCTGGAAGGGAAGGTTTTAACTTGTAATGGAAGTCAAGGAGGTAGTGTTATATCCCCATTGCCTGTCAGCTCCACATCCTGGAAAGGCTTTTTTTTCTTTTTTTTTTTTTCTTTTTTTTTTTTTTTAAAAAATTTACAGTTACTGTTAAAATTGCTGGGATATTGACAAATATGTGCACCCACTGTTTATCTTCTTCTGGAATAGAACTACAAATAGGTTGTACAAGAAAATTTCCTTATGTGCCTTGCTTTTCTAGCAGATATCTCTGTATCTTGCACCTAGGAATAATAACAGAAAGTCAGATCTTTGACATGAAAGTGCTAATTTATTGGAATTGCTGTGGGGAAGTGTTGTGGTTTAGGAATAGTATTTCCCAATTTAGTGTTCCCACTGTAGCACTCCAAACCACACACTGCTCTCGCACTACTTCCCCTCCCTCCTGCTGCAGCAGGCTGGAGAGGAGAATTGAAGGCACAAAAGGTAAAGACCATGGGCTGAAATAAGAACAATTTACTGCAAACAGTAATAAAATAAGAAAACAAATAGTAAGAGCAGCAGTGTTAGTAGCAAAGTGTATGAGAGAGGCAAAAGATTCAGATGAGAATGCTCACAACACAGAAACCCTGGACAATATCCAACCATGCCACCATGCTCCTTGATCCAGAAGCGACCCCTTTACCCCTTTCCTGGATGGGGAGGTGGTGTAGAACAACCTCTAGCCATGCTCCCTCCTGGCTAGTGCAAAAATGAACCCTGTCCTGGCCAGGACAGGAAGTAAAGAGTTTTCTTAATAAAATCAAAATGTTTGTTTGTTGGTTTGTTTGTTTGTTACACACACACACACACACACTCCCCCTACCCTGGTACTCCTCTAGTTAATTTCTTGCACTGCTGAGCGTGTGAAATATGAGGTCTGTTACGGTAGGTCTTGCAGTGGTTTTGGGAAACCAGGTCTCACAGTTTTCTTCAAAATAACAAAATCCCCAAATCCAGTAAGTGTAGACATATTGTGAGCCACTAATTTATTTTGATTAATTCTGTCCCCTCATTATGAAAGTGCAGTTATAGAATTAACATTTAATATTATTATCTCAACTTTTAGAAGGAAAAATCTGCTTGAGTCATAATAGTAGAATTGAACTATTTACGTTTCTTTGGGGATGTAAATAGAAGATATGTATGGGGGAGATTGTGCCTTCAGCATCTGAGCTGTGTTTGTGGAAGAATGTGTCTCAGCAAAGAGAAGAACTGTATACAGCTTTGAACACTGAATACTGCACTATGATAGGCAATAAAATACCTTTCCTTTCTCAGCACAGACTCGCTTTCCTATACTTGCTCTGTGCCATAATTGTGGTCTATTCTCCTCACATTTGTTTGTTATTATCTCTTGGCACTTTTTTTTAATTACTTTTGCTTCTCATATTCATGGCAATAGTACAGAAAGGGTTGATATCCATTCTATTGACAGCAGTATAAGCTGAAAAGATGGTGCTGATGTCCTGTTGACTTTCAGGACTTCATAAAAATATAGCAAGAAACATTATGATGACAAAGTATTTACAGATGGCACAATATTTTTCTAATGGTTACTTCATTAGTGAAAAATAAATTTCCTTTATCTTTTATCTATTGGAAATTGGCATTAATTCCAGTTTGTTCTTTGAGCTGCAGGTCTGAAAAAATATTCAGCACAAAAATGGATGAAGAGATTTGGCAGTAAAATATGTATATGTGGGTTTTGTCTCCATTTTGGTCACTTAATCAGTTTTGCAGGTTACTGTCTGCTCAGTGACTCACAAAATGAATTTTGTCTAGTATCTGGCACACTGAACTGTCCGAGTATTAGTTCCCATTGCAAATATATAATTGCTGTAACTGACATGCTTCCTGGAAGTCTTCATAAACTTCCTTGGGATTTAGATTAGAGCTATTCCCCTTGGCATAGTTATTTCAGCCCAATCCCAATTTGAGCTACTACTGTGATTTCTTCTTCTGTTACGCTTTGCTACCTGGGTTAGTGATAATTTTCTCACAGCCTGTAAATTTAGGGAAAAGCCCACTTCAGTTAGTTTTTGGATGTTAAAGAGGAGTTGTGTTAGAGGCTTCTTTGCCATCTTCTGTTGGAATCAAACCTTTGAACTTTTTACAAACCTGTTTCTGAATATAGGTACTGAGATAAAACTGTTAATAACACTTCTCTGTGTCCCTTTTCTAGGAGAGAAATATGAGAGATGAAATAGGAGACTAATGAAGTGAAGGGTGGATGTAGGTGCTAATATAGATAGAAAATTTTTCCAGTGAAATTGGGGGTGTAAGGGAGGAGAGAAGGTAATTTCCAGACAAGTTCCTAAATTCCAGCCAAAGGTAATTCTAGTATAAAACCCCCTAGCAGTAAAGTCAGACCTATAAAGTTCGCAAATTCAGCTCTGTTTTACTTCCTTACTTTAATTCCAAAGAAATGGCTTAATTTTAACCTCAGCTTTTCTGTCTTCTCAAGTCTGTTGCCAATATTAATGCTTGCTGAAAGCAGCATCATATAGAATCAGAGATTTATTTAGGCTGGAAAAGAAACAAGTAATGCCCAAATGGACTTGGGCATGCTGCTGTATATGCAGGAAAAACCAGACCAGCTAAAGAGCTCCAGAGGAATAGCTAATGAATTTGCATTCCTGTTACCTAATATCGTAAGTCACAAGAATTTCCTAGCTCCTATATTAGTTCATGTTATATGTTTATATCTAAGAATTATAGCTCACCAAGCTACAATTTTCTTGAAAATATGTTAGGACAACATAATTTAGTGGTTGAAAGTCATGATTAGTAGCTCAGTTACTAGAATAATTGGAAAATAGCCACTTATCTGGGGCTTAGGTTTGTCCTTGTTTCATATTTTTGAAACGACACGTAGCTGTTTAGAACTGTAGTGCTTTAGCATTATGTGCTTTTCATACCTTTAACTTGCTAAGCTGCTTAAATTACTTGAGGAATTTATTTTTCAATGTGACATGTTAGTTGACATAGCCAATCTTCTGGTAGCTTCGTACCGCAGCATCTGAGTTTCATCCCTCGCTTAGGTAATTTATTTCTACATTACAAAGAAAAGCATAATTTTTTAAAAGGCTTTAAAATTGCTAGACTCCCGGCTTTGGGATAAAAATGAGTCTGTCAAAAATGACAGTGCCAGGTGATGCCTTGAGCATCTGCTGTAATTCATTTTCCATTATATGAGCAGACCTTCTAGAAGAGAAGGCATTGGCTGTCATGCTAAAAAAATAATTTGCAAGTTTAGGCTTTTAATTTTTTTTTTTTCCTCTCACTTTAGTAGTCATAAAGAAAAGACTAAGAAACCTTCCCTCCTAAAGTCTGGCCTCTCTGCCATCAGTCAGTGGTTGGTGGTTACATAGTCTGAGAAGCTTTATTTCAATTAAAAAGAAATGTTTTTAAGTTTTGTTTTATCTGTTTTGAGGGAAGTTGATCCCACAAATGACCCTGCTTAGTTTGCAGTAGTGGCTCTAATTGCTAAAGTACTTAGGGACAACATTATATTGTAATGTATAGTGTGTTGCATCTAGGAGTTACAGGCTTTGCTATATTTCTCTGGAAAAAATTGCAGTGTTTTCATGCATTTTACATGGCTCCACACAGTGCTGTTAATCTCCTATTTTTTACTGACTTGGAAAATTACCCAAAGTGCTGTAAGAAAAAATTTACTTTGCCTTGTAAAATTTCAATACTGGAGCTCCAACTATTACATTCAGCAATAATCATCCTAGAAGATTCCCTATAATATAAAATATTTTATTTTTAAGTGTTCTCTTCAAAAGGGGATTGGGAAAAGGCAGTCATAGATATGATAGAGACAGTGTTTTGGATTAATATAAAAGTAACAGGATTGTGACATTCAAGTATCAACATTGAAGTTTAGTACTTTTCTTAAAGTTTTGAGATAATTGCACCTCAGTGAGTGACCATATTTTTGCCTGCAATTGATTGTTGCTTATGCTTCTGACAAACAGAAGGCCAGTTAGGTATCCTGCCATTTTTGGTTAGTTCTGATATTACTCAGTGTTGCTATCAAATACCCTACAGTATTCAGTAATTGGTGTAGCGCTTGACTGTCATCTCAAAACAAATATAAATAAATGACAACGTAGAAATAAATGGACGATATGAAGAACAGAGAAGAATGGGACAGCAGGGGAAAAGGAGAATGGTGTACAATGAATAGACTAATTCAACATTTACTGTTCCTGTAATTAGTTGGTGTTGGTGTTTCAGCACAGAAAGGAAATTTGCATTTCTGTTGAAAAAATCTGTCATATTGTCATCTTTAATGTCAGTGGCTCATTGCTACTTTTTTTTCTGTCTCTCTAGATTTACACTAATGGGAAGAAAGCAGGAATGAGGGAGAAGAGTCATGATGTCAAAAGAATTGTGACTGTCTTTAAGACATAGCAGTTGAAATGCTCTATGTTAAATCTAGTCATGATCTTCTAGAACAATTTCTTGTTTTAGTAATCAACTCCTTTAAAGCAAACAAAAATATTTTCAGTAATACTTAGGGGACCAATAGATGCCTACACATAGAGAAATCTTTAATTAGTGAAAAGGCATTTTCTGAACAGGTCAATTTAATTAGATCAGCAAAGCTCTTAGGTATTTTGTTTTGGGAAACTATATCCTTTGGCTGTTAGTACTGCTTCTAGGAAGATTTTTTTAAAATGAAAATTGGGTAAGTCAGTTAAAGTCACATAATGAGAATATAAAAATGACATTGAATCCATGAGAATGCTTTGCCTAAGAAATCAAGTTAAGCCAAGCAGTAGCCAGTACTGCCTTTTTGTCTTGTATTCAGTTTGTGTTTAGAGCCTGGCACAGACACTATGAGCTTTCTTGACACTTGAAATCTGTTGAGGGTTGAAATTGATACATGCCCAGTTTGTATTTAGTTCTGAGTTTGCAAAATGTGAGTTGTTTTCATTTTTGTCTCCACCTTACATGCAATTCACTTGCAGAGGCTAGAAGGAAGGGGTTTCCCTCTTCAGTGGGGAAAATCAGGTTTACTGACTTCAGAAGTGTGAGCCCTTTTTTTAAAGGTTTGGTTATCTGGTGTATCTGGAGCTTTAACACCTCCAGTCTGAATGACAGGATTTCCGAACTACAGAAGTTTCAATAGCTGACATCTATTGCTCTTGTATTTCTTCAGAGGCTGGCTGCATGCCAGAAGTATTGCATCCATAGATATATTTTCCGGTCCCCTTAGGACATGTGTTTGGCTGCATGCCAGTTGTAATAGAATTAATTGTAAAACAGAATATTTTCATTTAAATATAGCATATCTGTCTAGTTCATAAATGACTCTGGAACAAGTATTTAGGCACATAACCCCTGTCTAACCTCCTTTAGAGATCTCATCTTCGGTATCGTGTTTCTAAGTTCCTGTACAGGAAAGGGAGAGCCCTAAACTTCTCACTTTACTCAGCATAAATTTAAAGCTTGTTACAGAGAACATCACTGACACAGGATGAACTGCTTTCATGAAAGAATCACAGACCACTTTGGGTTGGGGAGCAACCTTAAAGATCATCTAGTTCTAATCACCGAAAGAGAGGTCTTCATTGTTTCATTGCATGGTTGAATATAGTTACTCTGTGTGAAGTAATTTTGTCAGTAATCATGGAAAAATAGGCCAAATTTACCTTAGAAGAAATTAATAGGACTCAGTGAAAAAAGCATGTGAAAATACTGAATTTATGTTCAGCTGGCTAGCCAGTGAAAAATGACCAGATATTAATACAGTCCTTTATCAGAAAATATAAAATGTGGTTTAAGACTGAACAGAAAAGAAAGAGACTAACCTGGAAATTTACTTCACATTTCATTGCATATTTTTGATACAAAATGGTCAAAGCTTAATGACTGAAGTGGACATGTCAGTAGGGGTTTAGACAGTAAATAAATCACAAGGCATAGAATGAAATCTGTTCTTTAAAAGTTTACTTGAGACTTTACACAATATTTCTTGGTTCCAACAGTGATGTAATGAGACTAGACTTCTAGACTTCAAGTTACCACAAAAGAAAGACTAAAAATAGATACATCATTAAAAATAAACACCAAACAAAAGAACCCACCACAACAGAACAACTGAAAAAAAACTTCCAAGGGGAAAAAAAATTATGCCTACATTTCTTTTTTATATTGTTTTGAACACTTTAATAGAACAAGAATGATTTTGGTGATAGGGGATGTATAAACCAAGAAAATGGATGTCAAATAGCTTTAATATATTATTGATTAATTTGACAAATAATACTTGAAAATATCACCTTAATAGTCTCTCAATCATGTCCCATGTCAGTAAAGTTTTGAGCTGTGCTTTAAATTTCTAGATCTATGTGTCAGTTCATATCCAGTGATGTCACATTCAGAAAGGCTTAAGCTCCAGTAGATTCTTGCCAAAGTCCATGGGCACTGTTTCAGTCTCAACTCTCTGATTATCATGCCTTTAATTTTCACTGTAGATGTATACTCAAGAAGACAGTTTATGTTACTGTTCTCTCAGTTAACCTTGGCTCATTGAAGAATCACACTGACTTCAGCAGTATCTCAGTGAAGCTAGTAGATGGATTTTTACTTAACAAAAATCTGTATGTGTTTGAAGGAGGAGTAATGTTATATATTAAGATGAAAGGAAACCACTTAAGGTGCAAGTAGAAGATTAAACTAAAATAAGAGGTTGGATTTTTTTGATTCTGCCAAGGCTTATTTCCAAAAGCAGCTAGGTTATGTACTGGGTTATGCAAGCAGCATACAGTGTACTGGATTGTGCATAGGAGGACTCTGGTCTAGGGAAATGACTGGAATGGAGAATGTTAGTCATGACCTCAGTGACAAAGTTATGTGGCTGTGTCACACTGGACAATAATAAGAAAGTTGCTTCATATTCATTAAAAATTTTAATATATGGTAAATTACCTTGAATTGGTAGATAAAGATTTATAGTGTAATCTCCTCCAGAGTAATCCAGTTCATGCTCCCATACACTGAGATGGCTTCTCTGCCATATTTGGTTGTTATTATTTTATTTTAATAAAGATGAGATGAAAAGGCAGGATTTGTCTCCTTAATGCACAGGAAGTATAGAAACTGAGATAAATTTTAGACCTGTGATGTTAATAATCCAAGTCCTGTATATTTCAGTTGGTCTAGCATTTCACATACAAATTGTGGTACAAGATATTTATATTGTAATTCAGAGTGAGGAGGGAAGAGTTGTAGAAATAACAGCAAATGACAGAAAAAAGAATCCCTTTAGCTACTAAGTACTAGATATTAAAGTTCATTTTGAACTTCTAATATTTAGAGCCCGGGTGGAGAGCCTGCCTATGTCAATGACATCATTGTAAGATGCAACTCCATAGTTCCATGTTTCATTAGTCCTGCTAAGTAAAAACTTTTGAAGAATTTATTACTCATTTACTCAGTATCACACCATTTAAGTTGTGTTTTGCCTCGCTTTTGTGAGGCAAAAGGAACTGATTATGAAACAGGATATGCAAGTCTGCAATAACTAAAACATGGAAAGGAATTCACAGGTTCAGTTCAAACTTTTTTACTATCACTGAATAGTCTGTGACTTTAAAATGTTAAATGTTCTAGAGGAAGAAAAACCATGTAACATAATACTTTTTTTTCTCTATTCATTTTAATCAAACTGCCATTAATAAATCTTTTCATAATTCAATCTGTTTTATTAAAAAAGTGAATGCTTGCCAAAAAAAAAAAAAAAAAAAAACAAACCCAGATGTGGAGAGAGACAGTCAACTGCATTTGTGGCATAAATTAAGTTCTTTATGGAATCACATTATTATCATTTAAAATTGGTAAAACTATATTGAAGAATGAAGTCTGTGTCCTACTGGTAAACCCTTGTAAGTTTTGAAGAATGATGAATATTTATGTCATACAAAGTTGGTTCAAATTGCGGAGACCACCTAATTTGTTGAACCACCTTACTGGTTTGCCACTGTGTCATCATAGTTTCCACAGGAGGTTTATTCAGAGCTGCTCAGCTGTATTAGTCTTTCCCAGTTTTACTACCATTGCAGGGTCCCTGGGCCTCCAGCAGCCTGAAGTACAACAGCTGCCTCAACATTAATTTGGCACAGTTATGAGAAAAGTGAGGAAAAAAGAATTGGGGTAGATATCAAAATGCTAATTTTGTCCTCAGCTTTTTAATGTTTTATGGATAAATACAGTCTTCTACTAATGTATGAACTGCCCTTAGCTGGCTCTCTTTCATTTGTTCTGGTGATCGTGGCAGTCATTTATATGTCATTTGTATCCCAGATAAGCTGTATGTCTGACCATATCAGCAAGCACAGATCCATTGTTTTGGTCTCTAGAGAAGAAACAACAAAAACCTCTTGCAGTCAACTGCAAAGAACAATCTTAAAAATCAAGCTCCTGAAATCATATTTAAACAATTAACAGTTTGTCTTCCAAAACTGCAAGCACCTAGCCATTCTGATTTAGAGTCTGCATGATTTGTGGAGAGTGAGGTATTTCTGAAAGCCCCAACAACTTACATGTTAGAAGAACCCTGTATTACTTACCTTCACCTTTTAAACTTTTTTTTTCCTTTTAAATTTGATGGCATTGCTGGAAGATGGTAATCAGGGGCAATTCATCTTTATTTGGGAACAAGGCAGGGGAGAGGGGGACTGATGTTTTCTTTATTAATGGAAAACTCCAGGAAGTTTGTCCTCATTATATGCTTTAGGTCCAGATGCAGTAAGGCAAATATCAGCCAGTCTTCCAAATCAATTATTAAATTGTCTTCATCATGTTCAAGTCCTTTTCTTCAGCAAGGAGATTGACATTGTTTTATGATTCTGTCTTGTTAGTCCCTGCACTGAAAAGCCATAAATATGCTAGTGCGTTGGTGCAGAGGATCTCCATAAGGGCTTGGGACCACCCACTCATTTCTCCTGGGCAGACCAGTAGTTGTCATATAGCACCTTTTCATTAGCTACTGACTTGGACTGAATCTAAACTGGTGACCAAGAGGAGAAAGGTATTTTGTATCCTGTTATTAATCCTCACGGCTGTCAAGTATTTTCATTAAAATTTATGAATAACTTCTTTATCCTTCAAGTAAGTCTGCTATCATATGGTTGTAAACTTACAGTTTTTTGCTTTGTAAAATTGCCAGAGCATGTCATTGTGCATATATGACTCCAAACCCTGCTGCTAGAAATTGGGAGGTTGCCAGTGGCTCTCAATTCCTGCATTTGTATGGGTCAATGTAACATGTAACAGTGAGTATGCACACAAAATGCCTCCCTGCCCCAAATCAGTTTTTTTTCAGCTGTTTAAACAATTATTTGGATTTTCTTGAAAAGTTATAATTTTATTCTCTTATACCATCTGTTTTATTTAACACTGAGAACATACAGAATGGGAAGGGGACAATGTCAGGATAACTGTCAAGTAAACTACGCAGTGTCTGCATTCTGTTGGGTAGTTAAGATGTATATTGGATAATTGAAAAAAGTTGATAAATACTAAGTTTTAATTGTGAAAAAGCCTGATTCTATCAAGCGATTATATTTTACATATTTTGCCACAAAAAATAATGTCTATTAAATCTATGTTAAGGTATTGACATTTTAGCTGTAGACTGCATTAAAAAGGACATTTTACTGGTGTGATGCAAGGTTCCTCACAATGCCAGTCTGCAAGAAAACACTTTGATTCATTTTTTAAAATAATTTTTGACAAATATGAGTAAATTAAAGTGATAGGCAATGTGAACAAGTAGAGCTTTGCTGATTGTTTTGAATCAGATAACTTCGTGTCTTTGTTGATATAATTAAAGATTTTTCTCCCCTTTATCTGTGAAATGACCATTTGAGCCTGTAAATAGCACAGTTCTTTCGATGTTATGTATGCTGGCACCTGTCATCATTGTGTATTGTAGGTCTCCTGACTAGCCTGAACTTGAGTGCAGTATGCCATTTGGAAAGTGCCAAAAAGAGTAGAGCAGTCATATATTTTTGGTGATTCCAGTAAATAAAAATTAATCATGTTTGACAAATGTTTCTGGCCTTATAGTTCTGTAGGTAGAAACTACAATTTTATGACTATATTCAATGAACTGTGCTTTGATGTTCTAGAAATAGACACAGAGTGCAACTGGCTAAAAATAATTGTGTTAGTCTGTTAAGGCAATTATGCAAAATCTGTAGATGTTCATTCTGTCAGTATTAATTATACATATGCTTAGTGCTTCTCATTTTGAAGCCTCAATGCTAGATTTAGTTAAACCATTATAACTTTTGCCAGACCACAATTGCCAGCCATAGACTTAAATGTGCAAAATTGAGTGTTTGATTATCACCTCACCCTGCCAATTGTTTTAATTGATGATTATTTTATTTTGTTCTTGACTATAGTTACATGCTATTTTAAAAAAAAAAAAAATGTGTTATATATATGTGTGTGTGTCTTTACTGCACTAGTAAAAGAGGAAAAATCAAGTCTGGGCTATATGTCATACAGTTTTTTGTTTTGGGCTTTTTGTTTGTGGGTTTGTTGTTTTGTTGTTTGGGTTTTTTCTTCTAAAACAGGACGAGCCACTGCTGTGTAAGAGAGTGTACTCTATCATGTGGTTGCTCCATTTGGTTGATAGGAAGCTTGTGCCATGTGGATTTGGCTTTAAGGAATATGGATTTACCAAAGGAAGTTTACTAAATAATAAGGCTGAATTCGTACTTCCAATGAACATGCATTTTGTGAAACTGGAATCCTGTAAATGTTAAGCCTGCTCATATCTCTGCCAGGATGATCTCTTGAAATGTGGCCTCTGTGTTGGTTTTGGTGGAACCTGGTCTTCATATAGTTCTTGGTGTGCTGCACAACTTCCTTCACTCTATTTTATTGTGTCTAAGACCCCAGAGGGAAATACTGAGAATCTAAAGCAGCTGTAATCATGAACAGACCTCATTATTATTCCTATGTTAACTTGTGGGATCGTGCAGGATGTGTGCCATGTCTGTTTCCAAACCACAAAACTTGAGAAAGCCTATATGGCTGTGTCTGTGAAATAACGCTCAAGGCAACTCAAGAGGTGCAGACCACAATGCCTTTCTTCCACAGGGGTTAAGCTTAACTGTTCTTTATTCTGCAGGCTGCCTATTTTATAGCACAAACCACAGCAGCTAATTTCATGGGGATAGGGATAAACAGGTCACAGGTGTCTTACTGAATATGTGATAGTGATTTGTGTTTGTGTATCAGACTAGACTAATCCAATATCACTGTTTTTTCAAGAGTAATGACCAGTAATGGATCTGCTCTGGCACTTCTATACCATCATGGGCCTATACTGATTTGGTGATTCCAGTGATAAGGAAATCTCTTGACTCAGAAAACGTCTATTCTTTTTACCATCAGTTCTGCTAGGCTTTGGTTTTGTTGGTTTTGGTTTTTATTTCCCCTGACCAATTGTCATATCCTTGATCATTGTCTTTAAAAATTATCATTTCTATTACAGTTGTTTTATGGTTGTCAGGATTGATTTCTGATAAAATCTGAATTTCCACATTAAAATCAGTAATACTGTTTTTTTTTTTTTTACTTTCCATATCAAACCCTAAAATATTTTCTACTTATGTACTTTCATTTGTGGTAACTTTACCTTTGGCCATATATATAGTGTTAATTAGGGTACAAGGAAAAGAAATGGAGCTGCATCAGGGGACATTCAGAACAGATATTAGGAAAAGGTTTTTCATTGTGAAGATGATTGGTCACTGGACCAAGGTCCTCAGGGAAGTGGTTGCAGCACCCAGCCTGTCAGAGCTCAAGAGGTATCTGGAAAACACTTAGTCACATGGTTTTAGGTAGTCCTGTGAGGAGCAGGGTGTGTGAGTGAATGATACCTATGGGTCCTTTCCTACATGAGAACTTCTAGGATTCTGTGATTTCATAGAACCATAATATGCTTTCCCTCCCCCACTCCCCACCAACTTTTTTTTTAAGAGCATGACTAAACCGCTGTCCTTGTTTCCCTTCTGATTTTAGCTTGGCTAAGTGTAGTGCTTGTCCAGAAAAGTAGCATGGAGCTGATGTTCACCCCAAAACCCTTTACAATACATTTTGCAATGTGTTTCTACCACTTCCTTACTTCTTGGACATTGATGATGTTGGGTACATTTCTTCCTCAGTCTGGAGATCTGCACCATAAGGAAGCTGACCACAAAACTTATTGTAGCACTTAAACATTTGTATTTATTTAGGTTAAAGTCTAGTGATAATAGTAGTTGTTTTTCTGCAATGCCTGGAATTTGGAAATTTTAACTATACATTATTGCTTCAGGGTGACACACTGTTAAAATAATTTCACCCACTTATTTTTTTTTTTTTTTAGGGTCGCAAGAGTGAGGCAGAGAAGTACTTCATGAAGGCTATTCAGCTGGATCCTACCAAAGGAAACTGCTACATGCATTATGGTATGTTTCAGATAGGATTTCAACACATATTCAGGCTTGCTGTTAATCTCCCCATGTGATTAAAGATTTGGAAAGTTCTACTCGCAAAATATCTTCTTTAAAAGGAAAGAAACTAATCTACCATATATTACTTCATTGCAGTTTTTCAATCATTGTACAAGGAGAGGTGAAAGTGTTCGTGTTTTGCATAGCTTTCCTCCTATGAGAGGAATTTCAATATTGCTGCCTCTCTGGGAAAGAACTAAGGTGACTTTGCCATATGTCAAAGTTTCATGGCCTGGAATATTATTGTTAACAGTTTTGGCCTGACTTCACTGATTGTTGGTGGGTGGGCAACTAGAAGTTTTACTTCAGTGTGCGTGAGTTCCATATATTGAAGTGTCTTGCAGGCCTTGCATCTACTTCCTTCCCAGCACCTTGGCTTGAAATGGCAAAGCATTACAAAAGGCTTTGACAAGTTGGCTGTATCTTTCCTTTTAAGCCATGCATGTTGCATAAAGCACACAATTAATTTGAAGGTATCTTTGTAACTTTGGATTGTTTTTGCTAGATGTGCAAAAAACATTTCCAGATGTGTTTAGTCTCAGGGAACCAGAATTACTTATCTTTATGGACTCATTCTTACTGTATTTTAAAGCTGATAATGGACAAATCTTAAAATGCAGGCTACGTTGTGCCAATTGGAATGTAGAAAGTAACGTTTCATCTCAGTTTAGGAAGATGGTAGGGAACCACAAAGCACACACTGTATATATCTTTTTATATTATTTGAATTCCCTCTTCTGATTCTACATGATAAAATAAATAAAAATTAATGGGCAAGAGGTAGAATCCATCTCACATAATAACCATGTTTTTACTCTGTGATATCTTTGTTTGAATTGCTTATGTTGTATTTGTTTGGTGCTATGCAGTATGAAATTCCATGTGTTTGATTCCCAGAATCAATCTTTGGACTTAGAACATGTATTTAAATTAGTGTAGCCCAGTGCTGCATTATTCTGTACTATGAAACATTGCAGTTCATATCCTTGTCTTCTATTTATGCCTATAAAAGTAAAGATGATAGGGATATTTGTTCATATAAACCCCATTATTTCAACTGTATATGAGTATTGTGTATATCTCAAGACAATGAGGAAAAGTTGCAGCTGGTTGTTTCTTGAAATCCTACTCAAGATCCTTCCAGCCTTCATTATTAAGAAATTTGTCCTTAGTTATTAGGAAATCTTTGCATACAAATTCCATGATTGGTCTCAACAGTCCATCTCAGCAAATGATGTTAGGATTTAGTGTATTTTATAACAGGTCTAGAATTTTTTTCTTTTTCACTCATTACTCCTCAACTTACTTGTCCTTTCCTGCAATATTCCCTCTGTCTCATTTTTAAGCACCCTATAAACTCCAAGCACAGTTATCCAAATCATCATTCATGTCAGATATATTGACTTCTTCATTACCAGATTACAATATGGTGTATTACAATGTGGAGCATTATTTCCTAATTAAGACTATTCCCTAAAAACATTGGAGAACTTTTCCTTTATTGTGCCCCAGGTTCAGAAAGTGGGTTCTGTCAGAGGTGATAATTCCAACATAAGTGAGGTTCTACTCAGCAGGTTAGGAGTGAAGGGCGAGATTTAGTCAGTGTTTGGAATAATAGCATAGTAAAATGGCATGCTGAAGGGCAATAGACACAAGAAGGTTCTCTCTAACAGTCACTAGGTCTTGGAGCATTATACTCAGGTCTTCTGCATGTGTGTGAAATCTTTTCATAATGTAGCTTCTGATCACCTCACTGATGCAGTGATGTTATTCTGTGTTTATATCAGAGTAGCTATGAGAAAGATATGGTCTGCTTCTGCTTGGCTCTTGTGTCTGTGTAGTACAGCTGATCTCAAATCCTCAACGCTTTGGGCACAGGACTTTATAAAATTTGAAATAAATTATCCTTGCTTTTTCTTTCTTTCCCTTTTTCCTTTCTTTTCTTCCTAGCTTTATTTCTCTTCTCTTTTCCACCTATTTCTTGAATTAATGAGGGCTGTGTGCTGTGTGTTACCAGGGGCATTCCAAATAATCCATTGGAATCTCTAGTGAACACTTCAAGCTTTACCTCTCCATCTCATTAATTTGTTCCAGCACCTTGTCACAGGTACATTCTACATCCTATATGCCAAGAGCTTAATTATGGGAAATGCATCCTTATTTTGCATGTAAGTCTTAGAGAAAATTTTAGAAAATCTTGGAAAAAAAAAATCTCTCTTTTTTCTAAGTATGAAGATATTGGAAGAGAGAATAAAGTACCTGGCATCAGTCCTAAAAAAAACACGTACCTCACAAAGCAGCCAAATGAAAAGAGTGGTCAGCTGGGACATGACAGTGTGTTGATGGAGTAGCAGGAATAAATGGACTGAAG
>JANRMJ010000077.1:42170489-42196163 GCA_025584955.1 Alethe diademata | reverse complement strand
GAAAGGAGGCTCAGTAGAGACCCTATCATTTGATCCACGTATCTGAAAGGAGATTTGGTCTCTTTTCCCAGGTGCCCAGTCACAGGATTAAAGTAAGTGGCCTCAAGCTGAGCCAGGGAGGTTCAGGCTGGACATCAGGGGGAATTTGCTCACTGAAAGGGTAGTTAAGCATTGGAACAGGCTGCCCAGAGAGATGCTGGAGTCACCATCATTGGACATGTTCAAGAAAGGACTGATCCTCACACTTAGTACTATGTTTAGTGAGCATGGTGGTGGACTCGATGATCGTTAAGGTCTTTTCAAAACTAAATGATTCTTTGTGCTGCCTGTATAATATTTCCATGTAGTCGCATTGTTCTCAGTGCTTGAGCTTTGTGGTTTTTCTCTTCATTGACTGAAGAGCAGCCTAGGAAAAAATAATATATTTTTCCCCATGTTTAAGGAAAAACTCATATGAAGAAAGCAATGAACTACTGAAAAATAGAATATCAATGTTGTATTTATAAGAAAGAGAAACATCAACCATGACCTGCTCATGAAATCTTACTAATTTCTTTAGGGGAGTTTTATGTGGATGGTCGAAATGTCACCCTAGTCCACAGGTGAGTCAGTGTTCACTTTAGTGAAATGAATAAAACTCCACAACCCATAAATCCAGTGAATGAATTATCATATTTCTGACTGACAGGAGAGCCAAATGCAGTATATACCAAATGATAAATAAAAGTGCATGGCTTTGCTGCATTGTGAACCCCAGATGCTACGTGGTGATTTTGTATTGAAAAATTAGATCTCTTGATGAGGTAGGGTCAAAGTGAACCAGATACAGTATGTCCATCACTAAGTCACTTCCAAATATACACTCAGGAACCTTTCTGCCAATCACAAAGATTTTCCCATTTTAAATCTGGAAATCCTAATATTAGTATACAATGATTCTGTAGGGAAACTATAAACAAGTTTATGACACTCAAATAATACACACAAAACATATGTGGTCTTTGGAGAAAGGGTTTCTTTGTCTTGACCATGTGCCATGAAATAAGGATTCTGATTTTGGTCTATGGCTTATACCTGCCACTGCAATATCGATGAACGTAATTCTAAGACCGAATTCTTTGACCTGAAACAGGAAGATGTAACTGTCTTGCAGAAAGACTTTATTAAGCTTCTGACCTTTCTGCTCCCAGAACTCTCTCTATAAACTTTAAGAAAATCTTCAGCTACTACTAGCCAACAGTATTTCTTACTTCCAGACTAAAGACAAAAACTGAGCTGTTCAGAACCATCTACCAATTTTAAGTCCTTTTTTTTCACTCTCTAGGCTACTGGTATCATACAACATTAAAAGAAGATTATTACAGACCACTATAATAATTACTTTTTCCAAACTCCCTTTAGAACCAATCACCAAGTGGAATGCAGTGGTGTATTTCCAAACAAGCTAGGTCACTGACCTGAAATGCTGTGGAATTTCCATGCTTCTGGCCCTTCCCTTGGGTTTAGCCTTAAATCTAATCATTCTGGCATCTCTAATACATGGTTGACTCTGCTTCCTCAGCAGAATATAGTAGACTTCTTAAGAGATGTGAAATAGATAGTGCAGATCAGAGACAAGATTAGAAATGTATCTGTATGCTTCTTCCATATTACCAAAATGTAGTGTTTCTGTAGGACTGAAAATGAGTAAGAACAATGCTTGAGGCTTTGAACATGGCATGAACAGTGCTGGGGGCTTCTTTGCTAATGGTCATATGTTTTGACCTGTGTGTACTATCTCACGTGGATTTTTGTAGAGATAGCATGAAGCTGCTACAAAAGTGCAGCTGGATAGTTCTTTTTCAGCCAAGTTTTACATTTCCAAACTTTATACATCATCAGGTGTCTGGGAAATGATAGAGTGTTCAGGATCTTCCTCAGGATTTGTAAATCATGAGATCCTCTGTAGTATATATTTTCATCATTAATCTTCTGGTTTGGTGAGGGCTTCCAGTGATCCAGATGTGGTCACAGGTTTAGTCATCAAGTCCCAAAGGTTTGCAAATTAATTTTTTCTCTCTTACCTGTGATCGTGCTCTGAATGACATCCAGTGGTATATTTAGCACAAATGCAACAGATAAGTTTTTTAGACAAAGAAAAGGGCTAATAAAAGAGTCTTTTTCAAGCCAGTGCATATAATGACATTGCAGCACCCGCTGGCTTGCTTAGTGTTTCATTATATTTTATTTGCATGGAAGAATTTTCTCTATAAGAACTAATTAAAGGGAGAAAGTCTCCAGAAGTCCTTCCAGCAAGAAACCAAGAGTACACATTTAAGATTAAGATGGAATTGGATATAAGGAGCAGCAAAAACTGAAATGCTGCTACCATTTAGGTGATTGTGATATAAGTTACCTTTATTTCTCCTATCACATCTTCCACATTCAGGAAGAAATTTTCTAAACAGGCCTGGAAAATTAGGATGTTTTATCAAACATTCCCTTGCTCTGGGAACTGCTCCTTCACAGCCAGTGAATCTCTTTTGAAACTCTTAAAGGAAACAGTTATTGGGTCATGTCTGTTGACTTTGCATCTTGAAACATTGATTCATCACCTGAAATAGTTTGGAAATCAATTTGAAGACCAGGTCTCTCCTTGTTTCTTCCACTGAATGTAATTTAAATTTTCCATTTTGAAATTTCTGGTTGTATCAGCTCTTTAGCTGTGCATTGCTGCAGCAGAGCTGAAGTTGGTAGTAACTTCAGTGATGGTTCTCCTCATGCCACTGAGAATGTAATTCTGCTCTCAAGATATCATCTGCATTAAACAATATACAATGCCTTAAGTCAGCCAGAATCTGCTCCCTCTTCTGATTTCTGTTGAAACTTGAAATTCTTTGAAAGCACCAGCAGATACTCAGCTTCAAATCCTCAATGTTGAACGTGCTGAAAGAACATCTAGTGAAGTTTATTACAGACAGATTTTACAGTTGAATCCTGGTAGAGACACTTTTCATGTTGTGGAAGTAAAATCTTTTGAAGAGGAAAAGAAGCAGAAAACTTGGTGAGAAATGTATATTAAAAGAAGCAAATTCCAGTTAGGGTGGCATTGGAAGTTTTTTTTTTTTTCATTATTAGTTAGAAGATAGTTTACTCAGTTTTGCTTGGATTACTAAAGATATCACCACACAAGTCTGTCATGGCAACCTAAGTAAATGCAGAACCAGCGGCATTCTGAGAACTTTCAAGGTCATTCTTTTCCAAAGCAACACCAGCAAGATGAGCTATTTTAGAAATCTACTCTGTTCTGGGATGGAGTACCTTTGTATGTTTGCCAGTGAGTAAAAGAGGGAACATTTCAACTAAAAGATTGGTGCAAATTGCACTTTTATCTAGTAAAATAGAGACTCACAGTGCCTGCAAGGAATAGTTAAGCCCATTGTAGAGGAACACACTAATGCCTTTGTGCTGTGAACATAAAAGATTTTTACATGCAGACATATCCCAACCAATTAATACCTTTCTTGTTACAATAATGCAGCAGGACTCCCAGTTCAGACGTATGACTTTTAAATTGGTAGTGCATGTCTTAACAAATGCTTTACCAATGTTCATGATTGTTTTAGGGAGACAATTATATAGGATAGTGAACTGTATGCTTTCATTTATGTGGATAAATACTTTTTAAAAATCGATAAAAATTGAAAATAAACTGTTCTTTTCAATTGCTGGGAACTGGAAATTTTCTGTTCTTGTTTAAATTACATACATACTTATATATTACTTTTCAGTGGATTGCTTATATTGCCCTAAAACTTTTTGGTCAAATATAGACACAGAAGCACTGATAATGATTTGCAATGAAAAGTAAATTTGAACAAGGCTGCAGATACAGATTTCTGGACCTTTAATGTTATTTCTGATTATAGATAGTTTAGGAAAAAATTACTAAGAGGATTATGAAATACCGAATCTCTGATATCAAAGGTCTTTAACAACTCTTACTCTTTAATGACTGCACATTTACTCTGATCTCTTTACTGTCTAGCAAGAAAGATGGCATTTTTTTTAAAAAAAGCAGCATTCCAGGCAAATAACAGTGTTTCTGAAGGTCACATCTTTTCCTGAACTATGGATTTCCCGTTTCCAGTTTAGAAGAAGAATAATGAAGAAATACTCTTTCCTCTAGATAGGAAAAGGTGGTATTTGGAACTGTTTTTTTAAAAGCTGTTGTGATTCCAAAAAACAGTCAGGTTACCATAATTTATGTTGTTGGCAAGAGCTGGAATCGTGACACCTGCAATAAGTAAGCTCTCTATGTGATGTTGGGCAGTGTCTCATAAATCATGAGGCTTGCCAGCTGCTTTTCAGAGGAGAAAATCCTATGTATAAATTTAGACCCACACAAGTGGTTCCTGGATGCAGGGGCTTGCAGATCATACCTTCTGATCCACCTTCAACACCTTGCCAATATTACACCCTGTAGTGCTCTTCTCTTGGGAATACCTCTTTATGGCTTTGACAGGAAAGGTTCAGAAGTCTTTTTTTTAATGAAGAAAGCACAGCAGTAAACTGCCAATCCAGCTCATTCTTGTATGAATTTAGTATATTGGATTAAAAGGAATGGCAGCTAATGTTTTCAAAATGGCATTTTTCTACTTAGGTGCTTTAAATTAAATTGAGATGTGTGAATAAAATTAGTCTGCCTTAGGAGAACTTGGCAAATGAATTTTCAACTGAAAGTTTCCACCTTGTACTGGGTCTGGCTGGGATAGTGTTAACTTCATAGCAGCCTGGATGATGCTTTGTTTTGGATTTGTGATTAAATCCAAATTTTATGTGTGGATAACACACACCAATGTTTTGGCTGTTGCTGAATAGTGTTTGAGCTATGTCAAGGCTTTCTCTTTTTGGGGTGAGACACAGCCTGGACAGCTAACGTGAGCTGGCCAAAGGGATAGATGTAACAGTCCATATAACATCATGTTCAGCAATAAAAACAGGGGGAGAAGCAAGAAGGGTTTTGGCTTCTGAGGTGGCTTTGTTTGGAGACTGGCTGAGCATCACTCTACCAAAGTAGAGAAGTGAGAAGTAGTGAGAAATTTCCCTCACTTTGCTGTTTGCTGTTTTAGTTTTGGGGGTATTTTTTCATCTCCATGTTAAACTGTCTTTGTCTTGATGCAGAGATTTTCTTGATTTTGCTCTTCTGCTTTCTCACTTCACCCTGTGTGAGTGCTTGGATACTGGCAAGGGACAACCTACCATGCACCTGTACACTCAGGCATTGACTTTTTCATTAGACTGAGAAAGTTGCAGCGTATTTTGTTTGTAGTCCATGCAATTAAGGAAATCTTTGATCAGCAACCCTCCTATGGATGCTCTAAAATAGCTTCATGAACTTCTTATGTTATGGTGCCCAAAACTGCACACAATATTCAAGGTGAGATCAAGCCACTGCAGAGTAGAGTAGGAAAATCACATCCTTCAAGTGGCTTACAGTGCCAGGGTACTGTGACTCATGTTTAACTTGCCATCTACCAGGACCCCCAGGTCCCTTTCCATGGTCCTAGCATGAAACCTGAAAACCTTTCCATGGTTTTTAGCATCTCATTCCCCAGTCTGTACATCCAGGGTTGCCCCATCCCATATGCAGAATCTGGTGCTTACCACGGGCAAACTTACTTAGTATGCCTTTAACACCTGCATCCAAGTCATTTATGAAGAGGTCTGGCCCTAAAACGGAGTTCTGGAAGAGATTGTGTATTGAGGATAATAACAGTAGGTTTCATATATGCCTCATCTGCTACTTACCCACTCAGCATGAGTTATTGCCACCTCCAGCACAGGAAATAGACTTGTGTATGGTAATGTACAGTCCTAGAATTGTCCTTTTTGGAGAACTGAGAGTTTTACTTGTATCTTCCTTCTTCTCCTGGCTGAATGTATTAGTAGCACATCCACTTACCAGTGTTTCACTCTATTAATGCAGGGCTTTCATTAGTAAAAGTACTTTAATGTTAACATTCTATGGCTGGTATGCTTTAACATGGACTTAAAGATTAGGGATACTGTTTTGCTTCATTCGTTTGAAGAGAGTTGAAATATTAGTTGGTCAAGCTTATTTTGAAGATTGTTCTTTGAAGAAAATAGGAATTCAGCCCAAATCAAAATATATGAACTATTTTATTTGGTAAATTTACTTGGAGAATTTTCAGATTCAAATTTGAGTTTGTCCTGCTGCATATAAGGCATACCCTGATGTGTTACCCAAAAGAAAAAAAAAAAAGAAAAAAAAAGTAAACTTTTAGGTTTTGTCAGAATTTTTTTCCCTCTAGAAGAAACTTCCATTGAGAGACTTCCATTAACAGTTCAAACACTGATTTGTAATTCTGAAGAAAAATTAATTTCTTGTAGTACAAACTGTTCTTGAACTATGTTTCCTATTTATATTTTTTTCTCTATTTATTTATTTATTTATTTTCCTGTGTGAGAAGGCTTTTTTTGTACATCATCTGCTTTTGGGCACAATAAGCACAAAGCATTGTACTGCGTCAAAGTGTCATACATATTAGAGTGTGGATGTAACTAAAGCAAGCAAACCTTATGCTCTGAATGCAGGAAGGTACCACAATGTTTTTACAAGTTTTGCAGATCTGAATAATTAAGATATAGGAGACTGAGTAAATAACCTGCCAACTCTCCCAAGCTGAAATGTACCCACAGTGAAAACAAAAAGCTAAGAAATCTGCCTTTCATCACTTTTTGTATTGAAATGATTCCTTCTGCAAAGGTCTTTGTTGTCCCAAAGCATCACAGTGTCCACGATGCTCATACAGACCTTGCTAGCTCTGTTAAGGGAATTTTTCGCGTAAGCACACTCCAAGTATGTGAGCAACAGGGAATGCATGAGGAAAGGGGAAAAGAAAAAAAGAGAAAATCCCTTGCCATGACAGGATATCATTTGCTCATGGTACATTGTTCCTGATGAGGCTTGTGGTTAGTGGTGGCATGGCAGAGAGACCTTACTTGACAAAATAAGACAAAAAGAGGAGGATGGGATTCTGGGATGTATAATCACTAGGCTTTGCGATAGCTTTTCCAAACGTACAGTTATGTAGGCACAGAGACTGGATGGTGGAATTCCTAAAAAAAATGGTTGCAAAAAATGTGAAAAAGCATTAAAAGGAGCAAAAATAAGGTTGAGTACCTTCCAAATTCTTTTTTTTCACCTTCTTTGAAGATAAAGTCATTTTTATGGAGTTCTACTGTATGTTTATGCTACATGTTTTGTTTTGAAACTACTGAACTTCAGTTAAAGCTTGTTTAATGCTAAATTATTAATTCTTTTCAGTTCATACTTGGTTTCATAATAATGATAATTTCATTTGTAAAAAGTGAGTCACTTGATTTTAGCCATCTTCTATTGTTGTTTAATTTGAGAGGTAAGTATCATTAAGAAACTTGTAAAAAGCTAACTTTGTGATTCTTTTAGTATTAGTGGAATACATAGTAAACTACTAGTCCATTAGGGTATACGTATATATAATAAAAGCAAATACAACTAAAGCTGAAAAAATGTTGTCATGCATGTACACAAAAATGTATCATTTTATGTGATTTCAGGATATGCTTTTAAAACAAATTTTGGGATATTCTTTGGGAATGTGTTTAATTTGTAGATACTGTTTTATTTCAGTTTGTTCTGAGGAAGCAAATACCATGGTAATTGTATAGGCAGAAAGGCATGTTCTCAAATGGCAGGCTTCTTGGGGTTTGGGAGTTGGGGTTTTTGATGTCTGAGTTTTACTCTATCATTCTCACTTTTCTTAAATTCCAAAAATACTGTTATTACTTGTCATTTATTGCAATTTTTCTACATGGACTATATTTTAAAG
This sequence comes from Alethe diademata, assembly GCA_025584955.1. Taxonomy (NCBI): domain Eukaryota; kingdom Metazoa; phylum Chordata; class Aves; order Passeriformes; family Muscicapidae; genus Alethe; species Alethe diademata. The sequence goes on along the minus strand of JANRMJ010000077.1, from coordinate 42,188,289 downwards.
ATATTGAAATACAGAGCAGATCAGCAAATAACTAAACATTGAATCTGAGACATTGGTTTCTTGCTTGGTTTATTAGTTTGGGGTTTAATTGTTGGGTTGGTTTGTGGTTTTTTTGTGCTTTCTTTTCCTGCCTATACTGTCTGAAGTGTATTTCATCAGTTATTTTCTATGGGCTTATGTTCATGCACTTCGTTGCAGGCCAGTTCCTCCTAGAAGAGTCCCGCCTGATAGAAGCAGCTGAAATGGCAAAAAAAGCAGCTGAACTTGATAATATGGAATTTGATGTTGTTTTCAATGCAGCCCATATGCTCAGGTTGGTGTTTGTTTTGTGCTTGCTGCCTCACTTGATTATCCTCTTCTTTTGGAGGAAAAAAGTCTTTATCGCCTTTGCTTATGCAGAATTCTTTTTAAAGCCCAGCAACTCTTTTGAATAATTCAATATTACTGCTAATAAGATACTAAGAAGTGAAATTAAATTGTTGCAGCATTTAGCACTTTGCATTTCTTAAATTCTGTTTATTCTATCATAATTTCCTACCTTCAAAACTTCTGTTGTTCACAAGCAGATAATGCATTTTGCTTGCAAATGAGAACAAGTGTTTCTTTTGTGAGGAACCTTCTGTAGCATTTCCTTTCACCAGATTTTTAAAATTTTAGTGTGCATAGCAACTGAAAAGAGAAGACCATATTTTTCATCTGGATGTAAATAGAGAATATTGAAAATTTCTGTTAATATCAGTAGGGAACATTATGATAATTAGAAATCTAAATGTTCCCAGGCTGATCATCACTTTGAGATGCAAAGGAGCACTTAGTGTTATTCTCAGAATCTGTGATTTAAAATGTAGTCTTATATTTAATTCCATTCTGTCTGAATAGATCGAAACTTTGGACTTCTATTTTAGTTTTTAAAGCTCTCAGACCTGGTTATTGAGTAACATTAAGCTTCTGTCTGTGAGTATAACATTATCATTAAAGTCACATTACATTAATAGGTATTCTCCATGCTTATTTCTAGGATAACTATCTAATTATTGTCTATTGTCCACTTAACAGCTGTAAGGATACTTGATTTCATTTAAATGGTATCTAAACATAGAAAATGCATGGAAAAGGAAATAAAAAAACGTATTTCATTAGCACAAAAGAGTTATTGAGATAATTTCTCTGCTGAAGATACCTTACAAGGCTCCTTTATATTTTTTGCATTTTAAACAAGAAATGAAAGAAGAAGAAAATAGTATAAAAGGGAAGGTAGAATCAGCTTCAGGCAAGTGACCTGTGTTTTAGAATTCTGGTTTCTATACCATGGTTTTGAAATAAGCCCCAAAAGTTTTGTGGTTTCTTTTTAAAATAACACACTGCTTGTAGATTAGAAAGGAAACTAAGACAAATGGCTCATTGGTAAACAATAGTTTGACCTGACAGAGGTGTATGAGCTATTTTATGGATAGCTCTTCCCTTCCCCATGATTATTTTGTGAACAATATCTCTCAAGACAGAATTCAGTAATTTGAAACATTTAGATTAATATTACAAATTCACAGACAGAAGCATAGCAAGTTAGACATGACAGCTGAATTTAGAAAGGTATGGAGAGGTCAGATTTCTGATTTTACTGAGTGTATAGTAGAAGATTGTTTAGTGGTATGATTGTGTCTGTTATAAAATGTGGTGGTGTATGTAGATCAATGCTATTTTGGAAATAGGGTTAATAAATCTCCTGCTTTCTCTGTGAGCACTGAATGTACCGTTCAAGGTCTTTAAGGCACATATATTTACAATGAATATGAGAACTTTTTGCTTTTAAAGTAACAGCTATGCTGCTGTGCTGTACATCAGCCATGGTTACCCTGCTTGATCTGGTTGGGAGTGTACTGTTTATGGGAGGGCTTGACAAGCAATGCGCTCAGTGATTCTAAGTTGCATTCTCAATTTTTACTGTACGTGTAAAGCCAAAACCTTCAAAAATGAAGAAAATGCAACAAACTGAGGCACTTAAAAAAATAGGCCTGCTTTAGTTTAGCTAGAATCCCTTGTACTCGTTTTGGACACCCAACTGATCTAATTTTTCACTTAATACTCAGCTCTCTTTGTGGAAGATCATGTCTTCCTAATACTCTCTGAGAGTCTAAAATGGTTTGTAGCATTTAGCAAGAGTTGGGGTGGCAAAGCTGAGAACAGTGCTGTCAAGTATTTGCTTAAAACCCCATGTGTTAGCATCTGGCTGATTTTTGTTAAAGGTTTTGATTTTGTTGTCCGTTCACTTGTTCACTGCTTTACTTAGCAATTAATTCAAATCTATTGCTTCTCTAATACTTGTTGGACAAGGGCAATGCATATTCATTTATTGTAACAGAGCAGCTACAAATCCACCAGGAGTCTGGCTCTTCAGAAGCAGATGATTTTTAGGATCTTTAGAGCAAGGGAGATTCCATTGCAGGTGATTCCAAGAGGGAAACAGATACCAAGACACAAAGGAGGAAGTACTCCAACTGGCACAGAGTGACACTGCTAGAAACTGAATGCTAAAGACAGTCATAAATGGAAGGCTGACATAATTTCAAGTAGGTGACCAACTGCTCTTTAGGTACCCTAGAGAGTTATAAAAACTGACTGGTAAGTGAGTAAGAATTTAGAATGAACTGCACAGCTGTGAGATAGAAAATACATTATAGAAGTTCACAGAGCATGAAAATGAAATTACTCTTGTGAGAGACACGGGATAAATTTTAAAGACGTGTTGTGGAATAAGAGACAGAAATTGATATTAATGTGGATGATGCAAGGTTTCCAAAATGACTGCAAGATAATAACAGAAGCTTAGATTTTTGTATAGATTCTGATATTTTTCTTTTTCAGACCACATATTTTACACAGTGATGTATTTTTGAATTAGGAAGGAATCATCTTTCTCTCCTCTCCTACTATTGTTTCCACCTTTAGCCTAAGGAGTGTCACAAGACTCAGAAACATGAAGATATTTCTTGGTTTACAGCTGTTTTGGATGGAAAATAAACATACTGTTCTCTAGCAATGCAATTTATTTTTCTAGTCTAGAGCTGAAATATTTTCCTTTTCTTTAAATCTGCCTACTTGCTGAGACAAAAAAAAATTAAATTAAAATGCAACCTAAATAAAAATTAACGACTTCTGAAAATTTTGAACTGGAGTGCTGCAAGTTCATTTTCATCTTCTTCTTAATATTGCAGCAGAATTGTTAACTGGGTCCAAATGCAGTAGCTGTATTTATAGATAGCCTGTTCTCAGTTTAGCAGTCATAAGAAGAATGTCTGCTCTTCCAATCAGATATTCCAACATTGCTGATTTCCTCTCTTTGTGACTGAATCTGAAGTAAAAAAAAAATTAATTATTTAGTTCTGTTTGAGAGACCTCCCCTTTCCTAATTACATTATAGTTATTAATTTTTTTTCCCAAGTGACTTCTGTAGCAACCCGTTAATGCAATGCAAGATGATTGAAGTCGTCTGTTAGAGGGGTGAGATGTGGGATGAATGCAATTAATTTCTTTGCAACAATCTGGTAACTTTTAACTTGCATAATACTTGTCTGTAAAATTCATTTTCTCAACAAATTTGTTTTCCAGGCAGCTCTCTTCAAGGGTCATGCAGCCATTTGGGTGGCTCTTAAAACAGTATCTGGTCATGTGTTTTACGTTTGTAGTGTTTGCAGCGCTCTTGCTCAGGGGAGTTTGCAGTCTCTCAGCAAAGCAGTGAAGCGTGTGACACTGCACGGTGGCTGCAGCTTCAGTGGCTGAGCCGTGTGTTAACAAGGGCTGCAGCTCACTTTGCTCTCATAGGCCAGGTGAGCTGCCATGAGCTCCTTCCTGTGCGCGAGGGATTGATTATTTCTGGAACGAAGGATGGCAGTGTGGCGGCACCGCCATAAAAATTAGAAACAGGAGAAGAATTTCACCTTGCCTCCACATGAAAACAAATGTAGGAAAAAAACCTCTTTGCTTAAAAACACGTTTTGTAGGAATAATTCATTTTTCCATGCTTTTGTGAGAGGGTTGTTCTGGGAAAATCTCATGTGACATGAAGTTACAGGATGTTTATTGGCTGTTGAAAACTGAAGTCTAAATTAGAGCAGTATTACATGACATGGTATTTATTTTCCAGTGATTTTCTTTTGGAGTATTTTGGCTGTCCAGAATACACTGACCAAACATGGAGTATAATTGCTGATCCAGTATCATAGGCACAACTTAACCCTATGTTATTTTCTGAACAGATTATATTCATCCTTTATATACTATCTATGTTCTTAAATATATATGTGTGTATGGCAAAGCATATAGTCTATGTGGATTTTTGAAAAAAAAAAACAAACTGGATGAATGGTTCGTTGCACAGAGCAGCTGATTATAATTTTGTTTTTACACAAAAAGGTCCATTAAGAATGCCAAGTATCAGCATTCAGCATTTTTAAATAAGAATTGCTGAAGAAAATTTCTTTGTAGGCGTGCCAACATCTATGATGTTACTGTAAAAATCAACAGTCTGAAGGCTTGTACCAAGCAGCAGGCAGGTTAAAACTAACCCTTTCCCACTCACATGTATCTAAATCAGCCAGCATTGGTGGTGTTTTTCTCTTACAATTGCATTCTTTCTAGTGAACTATATAAAAATCGAATGAATGTGAACTGATTATAGCTGGGTGTCAGGAGAAACTAAGAGTGATGTGTTGTCAAGCACATTTATTAGGTGTCATTGTTAGTCAGCCAGAGCTAAATATGGGGAATTGTTTGGTTTGGAAGCTCAGGATGAGAAAATAAAAACTGGAAACTTTTCTTCCCTTAAAATGATATTGGATGCTAGTTTTTAGTGGGTAAAATCAGATAACATTTTTAAGGTGAGTCCTCATGAAAAGATTTAGGGTAGAGGTGAAAATATAGCTCATAACTATGAAAAAGACTATCTTCTGAACCTCTCTCCTTCCTCTCTGCTTTTTTATCAACATTTTATTTAGTATTTTACTCTAATGTGAGTTATGTTACTTTTAATAGTGTCCTTCCTTTATTTGACATTGATCCAGAGCTCTTTACTGCTCAGTGGCATAGGGTTACTGCAATTTCCTACCTCTGTGCCTTTAATTTTTCTCAAGGGAAAGCTGTTTCAGGGCTTAACATAATTAATTTCTAGCTTAGATTTGCAGTGAAAATGGGAGCCAGAATTCTACAGCATCTTAACTGAAGGAACTGTTGCTGGATGTCCCAAAAATGGAACCAGCATTTTCCTCACCAGGTTACTGTGTTGTGCATTCATTTCTATAAATTGTTTTTAATGGAGAAGTGTATATTCAAACTGATTTCAACTTGGCAATTTATGATCCTTGTTTCAAAATGTACATGTGGCAGGAAAGCAATTCATGTAGTTCCACTGGCCTAAAGGGAGGACAGGATTTTAGTGTGTTCCACACTCACGTGCCAGCAACTCTTTTTGGAGGTGAAGTGTACCATTTGTATTTGCCTCCTGGGAAGGGCACCTTGTTTATTGTATGTTATTTCACCACTTTCAGAAGTGATTTGTGTCCTGACAGTTTTGTGCAAACAGGAAAAAAAAAAAAAAGAAAAAGCTCTGTAACATGCTTCATTTTATAGTGCCTTATTGTAAATCCTGACATTCCTAAGTAAGAGATTTATTTTTTTTTTCAGTCGTTTCAAGTGCTATTGATGCCCAGCAGGAGTGATTCAGAAGCAGGTTGAATGAATATTTTTAGACATTCAATCTTTTCTAACCACTGCAACTGCTGAGTCAATGATACATGTGCAAAGTAATTTAAAACAGTTAACAGGTATAAACCAGGTTCTATTTAGCAAATTGTTCGTCATGGTGTGGTTTCAACTTGCACATGAATTATGTGAGAAACTTCAAAGGGATTATGCTTTCTCACTTTCTCCTCCCAATACCAATAGCTGTCAAAATATGTTGTTTGGTGTTACATGGCCTATCCATGTATTGTGGCTATATTTAAAATCTGGGTGGATAGAAACAAAATTAGGGCACAATTTAATCACAAATCATGTAAAGGCTCATGTAATGAATAAGGTAAAACAAGTGCTCAGTTGATTGATACTTTTTGAACTAGTAACTGTTTGTAAAAGCAGGAAAAGAAGGAAAAAACAAATCAAACAGCCAACCCTACGGTCGTGTCCTTGTTTTCTAATGTTTCCATTTTGTATCACAGAATTGCATCAGTAATCACATAACAAATACAAATATGCTGAAGATCTCCTGTCCTAACTCTCCTGTGAAAGGACTTGATGCTTCATAGGAAAATAGCAAGTGACTTTAGTAGAAGATAAATAACCCACCTGAGAGTCCTGCTTGATTGTTCTTACAGATTTGCCATCTTTCTCTTGGTATGTATGTGACCAACTGACTGGTCACATACTGATTGGACCAGTGATTGGACAACTGATTGGACCAGTGGCCAAAATGAATAGTTAAGGGGAAATTAAGAAGGTGGAGACAAAAGGAGGAGAGAGGAATTTGAGAGAGGTGATAAAAAGGGCCTCTTGAGACAAAAACATGTTTGGATTTCTTTGGCAACATACTGCATTTTTGTTTGAAGACATTAAACTACAAACTCAGGAGAAGAAATAGAAACTAAACTATTAGGAGCATGTAGATGCTGGCAGTAGTAAGAAGAAAAAGTGTTGAGCTAATACTGTGCCAGGTACCCAGAAACTCATCTTATTCTCTTGGAATATGAGATTTACATTTAAATGCCTGCTCAGAATTATGTGAGTAAATGTTGAAATCAGAGCTCTTTTCTGAATTAATTCCCTCAATCATGGAAACCTAGTTTTCAAAAATCTTTATGTTCCCTGACTTTTTTTCCTTTTTTTTTGCTGGAATTATAGTGGTTTTGGGACAGAACAAAGTGAGAAACTATATTATGGTATAATATACAGGTTCAGAATTTAAAGTATGTCTGATAACAAAAAATAAACCATATTTTCTTCTGGTGAAGGCTGGTATGTCTCTGTTTTTGCCTGAGATGAGTGTTCAGCATTCTGTATTTCTTTCCATTAGGTACTAATATCATCTAAAAAGAAAATGAAGTAAGCTAAGAGGAGAAGAGGATTTGTGCTAATGGACATACTGAACTATAAGAAAACTTTTAGATTTACAAATTTTGTGCATTTGTTTGGGTAATATCCTTAAACAGCAGAGAGTAGTTGCAGTGTTTAGCTTTTCTCTGTGCTTCTTTAGGTATGGTTTCATTTTAACACGAGAAAAATGAGACGTAACTATGTTGTTCTTTTCCATCCTGATAGACAAGCCAGTCTTAATGAAGAGGCTGAGAAGTATTATGAAATGGCAGCAGGATTAAGACCTAATGTAAGTACCTTCTTAATGATATCCATTATTTAAGTTGATGAACGTGCTATGGTACTGAACCCTTTATGTTGAGGAGAACTTGCTGGAGCATTTGATCTCTCAGCCTGTGTTATATATGTTCTTTTAATAGTTAATTATTGGGTAGTCAGATGAAGCTGTTCATTTGTCAAACAAATCACAGCACTTTCAAGTTGCCTCAGTGAAGTGGTCTAGCCATAAGTCTTACTTGGCTCACATACTTGGAAAAGACTTCTAGATTTAGATTTATTTATCTATGTTTAAATGCATTAAGTTTGGAAAGCTTTTCCAATTCCATATCTTCACTAGTAAAAGAGAATGAAATGCTATCCTATGAGCCACAGTTTAAGGCATTTTTTAATAATATATTAATAATATATTTTTAATAATACATTTTCATCTGTCATGAACTTCTGGCCAACATTGTTCAGCAAACATAAAGATGTTTATCTCTGATGTAGTTGTATATTGGCAAAGAAATATTTATTGTTTGAGCAGATATATGTAGAAGTAAGTGACAGATGCTTTTTAAGAAGGGAAGCTAATTTTCAACTTGCATTGCATCAGGAATTAAAGAAATGAAATACTTTTTGCTTACCTTTTCAAGGTAAGTAAAAAGTATTTTATTTCTTTTCAATTACCTTCACATTTTGAGGAAAAAATCATGAATATAAATGGGACAGAATTTATTTTAGATACATAACACTTTGTCTACGTAATAAATCAAATCTAGGAATGTTTCTAGGAAAATTATAGTGCCAAATTTGAGGCTACAAGTCAGGAAATGAAGTTTAAAAAAAGGAAAAGCCGAAGTTAAAAAAAAGACATAAAAGAGTTTTAAGAGCTAAGAATGAAAAGCAACAACAGCTAAGACTCAAAGCAAGCTAACAAAATATAATAAAAAAAATCCCTAATGACTTACTTATATGAAATTACAGATTTTCATACTGTGTCTTAAGAACTCTCAAAAACCTACTTATTTCATTACTTCATACTTTGTGAAGTAACAATAAAGACTGTGGTTCATAATGCTTCCACAATGCAAGACTTTTTTGCCTTTTTTTCTGAGATGATACCTTAATGTTGAAAGTATTCCTCACATATCTGCAGATTGGTACAACTTTTCTGTGCTTCACTGTATGCTCAAAATGCTTCTCAGAAGCCAAGAAATTAAGTTTTTCGTGTATAACCCTATATAAATATGGTTATATGTGCGAGGTTTCTCAGAGAGCTTTGGAGTGACTGACAGCAAGCTCATAGCAATAGCACTCTAAAGGTTAGGTATTTCTGATGATTTTGATTTCTTGTTGATCACAAGCTTTACATGTTATGACTGAAGTATCCTTTTTGAAGAATAATATTATCAAAACAATTTATTGTATAAACTTTCTTCTAATTTTGATTAGTGTAAGTAAAAATCTAATAGGTACTGGTGTTCAGCTTTCTTCAAAAGATAATTATACTGTTGTGTTCAAGATGATAGCTTAATTTTCTAGCTAAGCGTATGGTTCATGACTTTTAAGAGTATTTTATTGGTGCAGAGTGGGATACTTGTATCCATTTTCACAGCCATTATCAATTGCCTGATGACTTTACAGGGGTATGTCTCAAAAATGTAAACAAAACCAGAAGTAGTCATGCATATTTTTGTTATTGTTATTAATTCTCAAATTTACCATACTAGTTTCAAACTGGGAGGGAAAGAAGCCACTTGAAGGGACTTTCTTGGTGGTAATCAGTCTAACGCATACATGGTAGGACAGAAGCTCCCAATCTTTCCAAAGGAAATCTTTCATTTCATAGGGAATGAAAATTATTGAAGAACTGTGTACTTCATGGCTACATCTGTACCGATAAATTAAATGTGCCCAGAACTATTCTCTAGTGCTGATTGTACCAGCTGCTTAGAGTGTGTCCAGGTATTGTCCTAGAGACTGCAGTGGCCCAGTGCAGAGCTGTGTAGAAACCATACTCACAGCCTGAAAATGCACACAGTTGATTTTGACCTGTGTATCCTCTCACTGTCTTACAAACATGAAGGATCAGCAAAATTATGTGAGTCAAGATGATAAACAAATATCATTAAACAGAATAAGTGCTTGAAGGATCTTTGTTTGGGGTTTTTTTAATCCATCACTAATAGTCTAGAAATATTTCTTGACAGAAAATTCAAACTACTGGACGTATTCATGTGATGTAATATACAGATTCCTACCATTCCATGTATGTAAACACATACCTATATGTATATTTTATGTGCATCTGTTCAGCTGCTAATAGGTCTGTCCCTAAACTCCCCCTCAGTGAGAATACTGTGGCAGCATTGAAGTCTCATTCTGTGCAGTGGATCAGCCTTGTTGCTAGTATAATTAAGTGCTCAAAGGGTCTGTTTAACAAGTCTTCCTTCTTCTGGTGCTTTAAACAGTACTGTTTGATATGAGTGAATTATGGAGCAGAACCCCTCTGCTTTTTTCAGTATGACTTCTTTCCTTTGGTTCCCCAGTCACTTGGCAGGTTCTCAAGTTGGAGATCCATTTCTTTGTTATCAACTTCTTTCTTCCACTGTGCCAAGACAATTAAATTATCACTTACTCTTTAGAATAACTTTAGACCAAAGCCTGGCTCCTGAGAGATTTCCGTCTAGCACAGATTTCCACTCTCTTGTATCTGTTTCTTTACAAATATAACATTTTGTATATTATCTGTAGTATCACTACTCTAAGATACAGTTCTTAAGAGCAGTAAGAGATTTTAGTAATACTGTAAATGCAATCTTTTACTGTTTGTTAGTGACTTTTTAATGCTTGTTTAGCTATTGTGACACAGTTTTGTAGTTTTGTTCTCAGCATTGTTTTCCTTTTGCATCCCTTTCTTTGGTTTTTCAACCATTCTTGTTGCTTTTAGAATTAAGCAATATTCTATGCACAACAATTCCTCATCTGTTCCCTAATGTATAAGGCCTTTGGATCTAGAAACTGCTCTGCTGAGGTTTTCTACACCCGTGTCCAGTTTAAATGGCCATCTGATTTACTACTTGCAGAGATACTTAATTGGCTATTTTAGTGCTTTTTCCAGACAGCAGTCTCCACTCTTGCATTTGTCTCCTAGACAAGCCTTTTTATTTCAGTGTCTCAGAAAGGAAGAACAACAGAGAGCACCAAGCTGCCTGCATGTCTGAGTCACATTCCCATTCAACTTATACATTTTTAGAAAAGTTGTGACTAAGGTAGCTAAAAACATTGCCAGAAACACAGTATTCAGTTACAGAAAATGTAACTTCTCTGAAACTTGCAGGCTATTGTTTTTAAGAAAGCAAGCATAAAAAGATTTTATTTTTGCAATATTGGGGTGATTCATTCATCACTGAATGGTCTGAGAATACAATTTATTTTTTTCATTACAAGTCTTATTACAATGAATAAAAGTATTTTCAAGAAAAATATACTCGGTAAAGGAATGACTGAATACAGCAAAGTTGTGTTAAAATGTATAGCCACATCTTGAATGCCATCCTTGCTTTTGGATACACATTCTGTCTGGAGATGGTAAAAGAATTAAAACACTCTGATACAATAGCTGCACCAGCTGAAAAGGAGTTTGGGTGTAAATTAGAAACAAGTCTGACTGTATTAGTGTTTGAGATATAGACCTAGCTGTTTCCTTAATAATGTCCACAATTGGCCTTATTTACAGTAGGTGGGTATTTATACTCCATGAAAGTAATTTCCAGACAAATTTCAGAAGAGGTGTTTTCTGTAGAACTCAGTGCTGCTTGGAAGATGGGAACAATTTGTCTTTAACTTTATTGAAGAAGCAAGCATTCTCAAGGTTATATCTATTTTAGCTTTCAGAGAGTCGACTTACCCTGGACAGCCAAGGGACAGAGAGGAATCCAGGAAGCAGTTCAGAAAACAAACCTACTTTTATTTGCAATTAATTATTTCTTACAGGACTCTCTTTTCTTCCTTCAATTCTGTAGGCAACCTACAGAGATTAGTCTCCCTAGCCCTTTGATCTTTATGAATGCTTTCCAGAAAACACGTTATTGCATTGTGGTTGTACCATGCTCAAAACAAAATCATTTTATAGCCTTCTCAGTGAGAAACACGTGTTTGTTCTAGCAGTGTTGGCTTGAGTGTACGTTAATCACATTAGTCTAATTTTAACAAATTCAGTTGCATGAAGAAATGAAACCATAAGTTTCTTGCACATTTATATAGTAATTATTTTGAGTGTGAGTATTGCTGAAGAAAAGCTATATTCAGAGATGAATTCTGGGTGCTCCACATATTGTAATCTTCACAAACCAGGAAATTGTTTTAGCAAGTCGTTAGGCACTCTAAAATGTGAGCTTTAAGCTTGCTTTGTTGTGGAAAAATCAGTCATCCGGAAACTGCCTTTAAATTGGCATTCTTTACAAGAATGTGAGATACCGACTTAAGCCTTTGTTCAACTTTTAAGATATCATTTGTGTAATTGAGCTGCATTTCTAATTTTTTAAGCCTGAGCCTGAAGCAGCCAGTCTTTAAAAGCTGCTCTAGAACTCCCACATATGGCCAGTGGCTTTTGAGAAGAAAGGGCACTTTGAAGTGTGACCTCAAGAGTATTAAATGAAAGCGAGCTCACCAGAGCCTTAAGACTTTGAGCCACCACCTTGAGCTGATTGGCTTAGGAGCATTCCTCAAGGAGGTGCCATGACCTGTAAGTCACTACCATCCCAACCACATATTAGTGCTGCTTGCAATCTGGAGCTCATGACAGCTTTAAGCCCCATGTCATCAGCACATTGTCAGATACAGCTGTTTCCACTCTACCACTTCAAAAAGGCTTGATTAAATGTCTTACTGTAACAACATACATAAAGACACACACAGAGAGTGAGGGGGAAAGGAGAAATGTACCTATAAGCAAAATAAATACAATTTCCACTCGATGGTTTAATCATGATGTGGGGGACTAAACCATTTTTTGACTTGAAGGGCTTATGTAATCAGTTAACACAATATCATATTAAAAAGCAGTTTCTACAAGTGCTTCTTTTATTTTTTTTTCCCAACGCTGGAGTACAGATTTCATGCCAAGGGCTCCAGGCTTGCAATAAGCCCTACCTCAAGCTGTCTAACTGGTGAAAGAAGAATGCTAGTGATTTCTACATAATTGACTGTAATTTCATAGGCACCTTAGAGATAACATGCTTTCGCTGCCTTCTTAGAGAAAGTGTTCATAATTCATGGGGTTTATTCATGGCAGAATTTCTAAAAGAAAATACTTCCAATTGTATATACATCTTTAAAAAATAAATGTAGCGTTTTTGTCTTGAAACATCTGTAATCAAGATCTGCTTTATTATGCATTTTTTTCCTTCAATGTTTCTGTGCCAAATTTTCCTATTTGATTTTCTCATGAATTGCCTCACGTAGCTTTACCAGGTTTGGAGCAATTGTGAGGGAAAAAACTTAACTTAAAAAAATAAAATGCATTTTATCAGCTTTGTTAAGGACATGTCCTGTTATTGCCAGGGAGAATTTTCATAAACTTTTTTAAGAGCTTCTGCTATGTTAAGTCTACTGATGATGGCAGTAATGGATGGGTTAACAGATTCTTGCATTGTCTGCAGCTGATCCTCAGCTGACAGAAAAACTGGCTACACTGGATCAATCCAATGTCATAGCCACACTGCTCCAGGGATACAGCAGATCCCTCACCAGTAATGAATCTATTGCTCCTGCAGCTCTTTTGAGCAGGTCTATCTAGTCCCTGTTATTCAAATGCAACTGGAGTGCCTTGCCATCTGTGCTCCTGGTTTCTGGAGCATAGTATGGATAAAGCTGACATAATTCCCTAGAGAAAAAGTATATGTATGGTTTTAACACTATGTATTATTGCCAGTGAAGCATGACAATTTACAGCTGCAAATCCTTGTTTTAAAGTGTTCTGCCTGTTTACTTCTTTATTCAAAATAATGAACACATGGTAATATTTCAGCTTTATCTACTGGTGCTGTGGCATGACCACAGAGCTGTATTTTTAAGTAGCTAGCATTCAGCAGATTCATCTGTTCAGTTGTCTGCCTGTACTGAAAATTGAAAAGTGGGCCCTGTGGAGCAGAAGGAGATTCTGTTGACTGCCCATGTGCTCTCTGAGATGCTCCCAGCTTCTCCTGCTCTATATGAAGGGCGCACTTCTTCCTACTGCCAGCACCAGCTGCTGCTAAGCCTCACATTGTTTAAGGCTTCCTCTCAAGTATTCCAGACATTCTGCCTCAACAATATGAATGGCTGTGGATTCCTTCCAGCCCAGCAGCACTCTTGGCTTCCTGAAAATGCCTCTTTTCTTTGCTCCTGTTGAAGGTGTGAGGAAAAAAGAAAACTTCCCAGGATCCAGTTCTTCCTTTCTTCCTGCTAAAGGCTGAACCAATTGTTACAGGGTGTGCAGGACTTTTAGGCACTCAGATAGGTGCTGTGGCTTCCTAATAAGAAGAATAGGCATGACTGATGAGAACTGTATTTCCAGATGACGTGTTTTTAATAGTTTGAATTCAGACAGACAGGGCTGGGATGGTTAGGCATGGATCAGCTCCACTGGGAGAGGAGATAGTGGAACACCCTTATTGGATAGAGGACATCACTCACTGGTCTCAAAAGGCTGAGAGAGCCCTTTCTTGGTTGCTGTAAATTGGTTAAACTATCCATGTTGAAACACCATTAAAAATTATTCTGAGATTTGATATCAGAATTGCTGTGACATTTTTCAGTCTGCATAGTGCAAGGGTAACCTAGCCTAAAGGTTGTGCAGAATAGAAAAATTCAAGAAAATTAATATTAACTGAATGTAAGCTTCCCTTCATTTCAAGTAGAAAGACTCTTCAGTGTTTGCACAGAAATAGCAATACTTCCCCATGTAAAGAGTTTATCCATGCACAAAGTTTCTCTGCTCCTCCTGAGCTTTTTGAAATCTTATTAATCCCCAACTCAATTTTCTTTTGTTGTTGTTTTGCTTCACCCCTTTCAGGTCCTTCTTGTCTGGGGCTAAGACCAAGGCAGGTACATAATTTACATCCAGCTATTTGGGAAAAACATTGTTTATTCTTTTGAACAAAACTATTTATTTCTGTATTTGCAATTATATTTGTTCACGGCCCTCCAAAATATTTTTATTACACATCTTGGGGGTCTTTGTGCACAATTGTCAGCATCAAGACAGGCTTCCATACAGGCTATTGCTCTGAATCTTAATGTATTCCTACTTCAGCAGAGATTAGTGTCTCTCACCTTAAAAAAAGTACAACAGAATAAACAAAAAATCTCATATAGTGTTTTCCATCCCTGTGATCTCCATCAAGGGACAAAGAAAGAATACAGGCTACTGTAATGGGGATATTTACCTGTACCTGAAGTACAATATCAGAATGAGTTATATAATTTGAAAACCGATTTACTCAGCTGTGGAAAACACTGAATTTCCTTTGGGAAATACATGAGAATATTTATTGCCTTACCCTAGAAAAATAATACATGTGTTTTCTCCTTCATTGTAGCAGCTCTGAAAAAGCAAAGATGGAATGTGCTTTTGGGCAATTATGCAATACTTAAATCTAGTGCTCAATATTGTGATCCATCTTTGTGTAAGATGCAGAGGAACAATCTGGAAATCCTGTCATTACAGTTCTCATCTTCCCTTTTGTGAGAGTTAGGTTGTGGGGAATTGATTTGTACTCTACTGATTATTCAAGCAGTTAAATACACAAATGTCTGAGATCTATTGGTTTGCTAAGTGTAATTTGTAAGCTTTGAAGTTGAATTAAAATGTGTTTAAGTTGCTGTTTATTTCCCATCTAGAACAATTTGTTGTATATTGATATTCTAATCACTACAGAACTATTTTGTTTGTGCAAGTTCTAAATGACTGAAATGAAAATATGTTCAAGTTTCTTCTGTTTATACAGATATTGCACTGCAATACCACCACTGACTTGTTTAGAGTTACTTCTGTTGCTCCTACATGTGAGAGATAAATTGGACTGTTGTGGGGGGAATCTCGACATTGGACTCTGTATGTTCTGATTTCACATGAAAGTATGCAAGCAGCTATGAGCTGTCCTTAGCTTAAAGTTTTCCAAGCAGTAAGCTGCATACAAGAAGCATTTGGCAAAGTAAGCCAGAATCTCATTGTCATGGTAATTCAGAGTGTTTTTAATTTCATTTTTAGCTATAAAAATGTTTACAAATTTCCCATAAATATTAGTCCTTCTACAGTCTAATTATTGACATAATGTATTTTCCAAGTCATTCAACTTCATGAACAGTGAAATGTATAGACATGCTTTTACTTGGCGGGGGAACAAATGTTGGAATCAGGCATCTATATACTAACTCCCCTTTTCTAATTTATTTAACCTTTAGAACTCCATTAAATAGTCAATTACTTTTACCAGGAACTGTTGAAACAGTAATTTTGTGCTAAACACCTAATTTGGGAGAAAGAAACTCTCTGATAATTCATATGCTATTCACTAAGCACATAGGTCATACCAAGTTGACAGTATGTCTGATGGCAATCCCTTCTTCTTTGGTTCTTCCAGTACCATTTGGTGATGTAATTCTCTTTGGATAGCTCATGAATTCTCCATAGTGAAGGCACCAAATAATACTTGAGCTGTTTCATAGTCAAGACTGATTCAGAAATTTTGTAGGACTGCACCTCAGTTAACTTCAATGGAAGTCTCGTTTTGTTGTTGTTTTTTTTTTTTGTAATATGTATTTTCATTATGCCAATTTGAAGTCTTTATCTCATGTATACATATGTTCAGTCCACCATCAAAATTGCTTAAAGAAAAAAAAAGATGTGAAGTCAGCTAGGCCTGTCCCTTGGAGTGCAGATTTGTTTCATCTAGCATTTTAGTATTTTTTATCCACATCCTAGTAGACAGATATTCTTTTTTCCTGTGCTTGCTCTTCAAGAATGAAAAAAGGGCACAATGGTTGTATTTGTACTCAACTGTGATGTTACTTTACTGCATAATTTGAAAACTAGGTTTTTTAAACTAAATGGGAAACTAAATAGTCTAGATTTGTACTACTCAGTTAAATAAAACGAATCATTATGCTTTGAGATGATGAGAGGTAGTAGTTTGTAAATATGTAGTCTCTGCTGAAATTGTGGAATTGAAGATGGTGTATCATGGATATATTTATGCACTTGATTGTGATTTACAGTCTGATAGTAACAGGGCAGGGGATACTGTGCTGCCTACATTAGTTCCTGGAGAGAGCAAGATTGCCTTTGCCTGGTAAATTTGCCCTTGGTGTCAATCAGAAATAAAGTGCCATGAAATAGAGAACTCACACCAGTAGATTAGCATTTCAGAAATTAAACCATCTGTTTGAACTCAATTAAAAGAGAATCCAGCAAGGCTTTTCCCATTAGAGTGTTCTAGTGCTGATTCTAGAGACAATGCAATGGATTTATCACGCAATTAGAACTCTTAAGAATGTGGGTTTAATGCCCATTAAATAAATCCAACAACTGTACATTCTCAATAGGATGTTCGGAAATAAACAACTTACTAATTTTCTTCCTAATTGGTAGTTCTGATTTGTTTCTCAGTCTAGGAGTGATTTTTAGTTGTGTATTGACATATCCTACTCAATTTTTTTCCCCCACAAGTTCTGGAGAAAGTTTCTTTCTCACAGGGTGGTTTTGCTGCAACTGGTCTTCTCCCTGACCCTCCTGCCCCTTCAGGTTGAATGTAATTTTGTGTATAGAGGAGAAATGCCCTGCAGTGAGGCTGGTTTTGGTCTGAGATCTGCCTGAGAAGAACAGAACATTTGCAGACTGCTAGGAAGGGGATGGGTGGCAGTATGAAGTAATTTGCTTTGAATTTGTTTTTCAGTATCAGTTTGAATGTATTTTTGCCTTGGAAATTAGTCCAGAGATCAGATGCCTGCAAATGAGGAGATGCAGTGGGGAGAGGATGGAGAGTTGCTTGTTTCCCTTTTTAAGACTGTCTGTACCCCACTGTTTATTAATTATCTCTTTTGCATTCACATGATTCTGTTTACCACAGTTAGTTTTACTGGAGAGCAAATGTGCATTCCAATGTACCTGTCCTATTGAAATGTCTCCCATACAATGAACAGCTTTATTACTGAGCTGAGGAAGTTTTACTAATTCTTCAGGTGTTCCAGTAAGGATTGTCTTCCTTAACAATAAATAACTTTAATCTGACATTGTGGTTTGTAACAGTGCCAGTTGCCTCAACATCTGGCTGCCTCAAGCTCATTGCAAACAATTTTAGCATGAAAGAAAATATAAACTTCTTCCAATAAAACAGCAACAGTAAATAAAATCCACAATAAAACCCCTAGATTAAATTCCATAAGAAGATTGGCTGTGTCTCTTAGATTCTGGGGC
>JANRMJ010000077.1:42160089-42170472 GCA_025584955.1 Alethe diademata | reverse complement strand
TATGGTGGAGTTTACTTGATGGAGTTTTATTGCAACTCAGTAGTTCTACTTCATTTTTTTCACATTCTGACTGCATTTAAATACACATAAAATTATCAGACATTTTCTGTCCTTTTTGAAAGATCCATGATCTTTCATTAGTTCTGTTTGGAAAATTCTATTCAGATAGCTCCATCGATAGAGTTATTTTGCTGATTGGCACAGAAATTGAATGTTTTACCCATAATAGAGGAAGAAAATTCTCTCTGAACAGAGATTGTGGAAACTGTACAGGAGACAAACCTTTTGGTTTGGGTGGAAAAATTAGCTTGAACAGAAAGTTCACTGGTAGAATTTTCAAAGTTAATTTCTGTGGGATCCTGTGTTGTTCATAGAGAATGAGTGATAGCTGTAGTAAAAATTGAAGCAAAATAACCTCAGTCATCAACTAAAAAGTTACTTAGCAATTCTACTGGCTCTGGATTATACTTTGCTCCAGCCATAGAGGGCTTTTTCTGGCCCAGTTTGGTGCAAGCATCTGGTTTCACTGAATAATTTTTAGCACTAAATTTCAGAGGCAGGAATTGAACTTTAATTTCTTGGTGCTAGTCTCCTGCAAATATTAATTGTCCTCTTGTGCCTTTAAAAGTAATTAATTTAATGCTTGTTAAAAAGGAAAATATTATTCAAATTGTTTCCTCATGTGTCCATTTCTTAAAACATTAGTCTGACAAATACAGAAAACTTCTGTTTGATAAACAACATTTGTCAGTATATGCTGCATCAAGTGCAGTCTTTCAGAGTAGAATGTGTAGATCTCCCACTGACCATATCTTGCTGTTATTGATATTAATTACTGTAAACACATGTGTCACTATTCAGATGTGGTAAATAAGGCTGCCCTAGCTGCAAGTAATTCTGTTTTTTTTAGAAGTCACAACCTTGTAAAAGCCTAGTGAGCAATTAGTGGTCTTAATATTAGTGATCAAAAGACCAAATTTTAGAAACTGCAGCCCTGAAATTTTTAAGCTGTAAGAATAAAAATTAAATCTGTGCACTTACTGTGGAAGTTAATAATTTTAATATGTACATGCATTTAATTGCTAAATACTGTACAGGGAACACCTGCAAGTTACTGGCTGCCAAAAAGTATGGCGTGAATTTTTATGAATTACACAGAACACTGTAATTCAGCATTTTGCAAAGGACCTCTAGTACATGCCTCTCTTCTCAGCTGTTCTCCTAATTCTATGCATAAAAATCAAACTCAAGTCAAGTTTGGGCATAACCTTATTGCATTAGGTAAAAAGCATGGAATTTATAGGAGCCAGATGAAAAAGGACAAAAGGGAAGAAAAAATATGCAATGCCTCAAAATCCTCTAGTGTCTTCGGTAATGCTCTAAAACCCCACTTTCCCTGTGGGCTGTCTTAAAAATGATTGAGCATGATGGAAGCCTAAAAAAAATTAAAAATATTATTCTTTGTGATCAGAGCAGGTATGCCAAGTTGCATAGTAGTTTACACAATGTGCCTGAAAGCAATGCCTTATAACTACAAATACCAAAATAGTTTGGGAAAACATACAGTCATACCAATATTAATCTAATTCTCAAGCATTTAATTCTATTGACAACCAAAGGTGCAAAGACTTGTTGGAAATTTAATGTTCAATTGAACATTTGAGTTGAAATATTGGAAATCTCATTATATTGAGATTCTCCTAACTAGAACTTCAGTTAAATTTTCAAGGCTAGAAATCAACATTACTTCTTTCTGAAACTGCAGTTGTCTGTTCTACTCAAAAATAGAAACTCTAATACAATGTGCCAGTTACAAGCAGCTTGGAAAAGCTCACAATCTTCTCTGTGTAACAATGTATTTGATGAGTATCTGGGTGAAAATAAGTGGATAATGCATTCATTCTCAGCAGACATTTTTATTTTCTAATGATATTTTATTTGATTGGAAAAATGAACATGTTTTAATGCTAATAGTGTGAGTATAATTGTGATTAAAAAGTCTGATGATCTGTACATTTGAGTTTTCTCTGAAGATTAGCCAGTTTTGATTGTGTTAATGTGGACAGCTATTCTAATCAGCCCTGCATATGAGCTGCTGGGGTGAAGTACTTTTTTTTTTTTTTTGCATTTTACATTTCTTTTCAATTAAAAGTGGGCTTTGTCTTTAGACAACAGCACAAAGCCCTTTGCTTTTCTATTTCCCAAGGTTTAGAAAGAAAATGCAGGCAAAAATATATTTACTCACAAATTGATTTTCATTTTAATAAACTTACTTTGTCTTAATAGGACAAAATTCTGCTAGTGAAAGATTTTGAGTAATTTCTATTTGTCATTATAATAGTACAGATGACACTTCTGTTCAGCAAGTTTTACATTTACTTGAAGTACACTTAGTACTTAGTATGCAGAATATATGTGTCAGACAAAGTAAATAAGTTGTTAAGTGTTTTATAACATAATTGTAACTATATATTAAAATAATCACATTGCAGACCTTAGAGCACAGTTGGGTTTCTATAAACAAAAAATGAAGTAATTTGATTTTTTTGTTTTAAATGGAATCCTATAGTGTGAGAAAAACTGGTTAAGATTATTCTATCCTATACCGATGACAACATTTAAGCTGGAAAGCAAAGAAGCTTAATTAGAAACACTTTGAGGTCTGGAAAATGTTACCTTTTTTTTTGCTTTTTATTTTTATACAACTGTAATGTGAAATGCTCATAACGTATGTTCCTCTTTAGCTTTTATTATGGTAATACAAGTGTGTTATCTAAAAATGTCCATCACAGTTTCCGTATAAACTGAGTGATTACCAGGAGACTCCTTAAGCGTAAACCGAAGCAATTGGTGCATGACCATTGGGAAAAAATGTCTAGATACACAGAAATTACAAGTGTAAGTACATTTTTGTGGGATGTTTTCAGCTGTTGTTAGGATCCACAGCCTTTAAGAGTTGTAACACATGCTTTTGTTAACTTGCCCAAATGTAAACTGGCCTACCCTGAACTTACATAAAGGCCAATGGTAGATTGTTTTTCAGCATCAACATGTAACATGTATCCATATATGGTTGTTTGGTTTTGGATAATTGTGTTTTTGATACAATGAGCAGTCTTGGAGGGTTGGCATGAACAAGATGTTGAGGAAAAAAAAATCTCCATTGGCTGGAGAACATTGATAGTAAAATGTCCCCTATTGATGTGGTAATTTGAGAAACGAAGTAGACTACTTGGTGCTTCCTTCCTATGCCAAGTCTAGAACTCTTCCCTAACTCACAGCTGTGGGTTTCCTTAATGATGCTGGATGTCTCAATCCAGAAACAAACTGAATAATTTCATGGCATACTTGTGGATGAAGACTCCCACATGTGTCACCCATAAATAGGAAAAGAGTGCTGAGAAACTCTTCCTTCACTTTTTAATTTCTGGCTTTAAATGTACATATCACGTAGTTTGCAATTTGAGATAGGAGAGTCTCCAGTGTTTCAAAATACACAAGGTTACATGCATACAAACAATTTCCATATATATCCTCCTTTTGCCAGGTGGGTTAAAGTGTCATCTGCTTTAGGTGTCCAGATGAGAGTATCCAAGTGTAAAAGAATAAAAAAACTAAAGAAAAATGTGCATGACCTAATGTTTTTGCAGTGTCATCAGCTATTAAGGTAACCAGGTATTAAATCATTTTGGTTTTCTGCCTTATTAGCATAATATATTATCCTAACCTGAGACTATATATATAAATAGAGTTCAACAGAAACTATTTAAGTACTATTTGCTTTTTAAAATATTTTTATTTATGTATTTATTTATTATTTCTTTGGAGGTCCTTTTTTTTCTGCAGGGTGTTCATCTTCCTTGGAAATAAATAATTTGTTGGTTTGGTGAACAATGAATGAGGTCTCTTTCTGTTTAATTATATGTTAGTAAATAATAGGTAACGTTATTCTATTTCGTGTTAAAAGCATACTACTCTTAAAGATGATGACTAAATCCAAGGATCCACTCCCCTCCAGAACCTTGGCTTATTGCTCTTTAGATTTATATACCTATTTATGTTACTCATTCTTAATGTATTAAATAGAGACACAGGTTCCCTTTGCAGTAGAGATGTTTAGGTCCATTTCTGACTAATACAGAAGTGGAAACTGTGCTCTGTGTTCAAATCAATACTGGCAGGGTAAATGTTTTTCCTCTTAACTGTTTAAGCTGAAAGCTGTAGTTGACACAACAGCGTACTTACTAAAATTGTTCATAAGCAGATTGGAAATTTGAGTGATGTACTTAACTATTGTAGAGGAAAAGTTGCAGAACATTTTTCCATTTTAAGAGCTTGCAAAGATGCTGATTTTTTTTGTTTATTTGTTTTCCAGCAGAACTAAATGTTTTACTGTCTGGTTTGATGACACAGGAGATCCCTTTCAACTTTGAATTTTTGTTCTATCTGATCCATACTACTTTGCAATACATCCTGCCATGTTGATCCAGAATGTTTTTTGCACTAAATTATCAATACCTAGACAACTGACATTTTGTTGTCTTAGCCAGCTTATTGGATATCAGTGTCTTAGTTGTGGTTCATGTACTGTTTGGAAAAATACCAGACACAGCATATGCAAACTGCAGTTCTTTAGAAGCCTTATAGTGTAAAAACCAGGGAGAAACATGAGTCTTTCTCCATAAGTGCTGCTTGGTTTATCTGAGAACACTGGATCACTCAAAGGAAAAGGTCTGCTTCCATGTGCCACTGATGAATTTAGTGTTGTCAATGAATTACACTGGAGAGTAAGATCCAGTTGGCAGCTGTTGTCTCTCAGCATGTTCCTCCCCTGTTCTTCCTTCCACCAGTAATAAAAGTTCAGGAGAAAATTCTTGCTATCACTGTAGGAGGATAAAAAAGGGCATGACAGCATATTTCTTAGTGGCCACTGATCAGATGCACCAATCCACCATGATTTTCTCTCATGACCAGTGAGCCATTCTACAAATAATACTCTGCTGTTTGACTCCTCAGTCATTGTACCTATGTGTCTTCAGTTGTCAAAGAGAAATATCTGAATTCTTCACCCCTTTTGAACTAGAAGTGCTGACATGAAATATTAATTTCTGATTGATGTTTTGTGTCTTTAATTCAAAAGAAATCCTTAAAAGAATGTGTCCTTAATTGCACTTTTTTAAAACAACACACAGCCTTTGTGTTTCTGGTAGGTTGGCCACACTTATTACAGTATTCATTCAACAGTCCTGGGGATGTTTTGAAACATCTACAGTTTTAGACACGGCAGTAATTCCTTAAGAGCAGGATGGATTTTGGCAAGATCTTTTCAGTGACTTGTTTAAATGGATAATTGAGAAGTATCTTGTACTTGTGATTCTGCTGAAGTCAAAATTGCCGTAATTTCCTTAGAAGTACCCCAGCTTCAACAAAATGCACTTTAATCTCAGAATCTACTGCCCTCATCTCTGTGGTGTCATCTGTAAGCAGAGCTTTGAGGAAAACAATTCCAGATTTCCTTACTTGTGTTTGGACTTCTTTGTTCGTACTTTTCTGCCATGCAGAAGGTATATTTGTGCTAGATTAGGTGTTTGTGTGTTTGTTTTTCTCTTCATAACTTCTTTGACCTTGTAGGAGTAAAATTGTCTTTTTGTGTTTGGGATTCTACTTCTGCTATGGCACTTGCTGTGTGTGGAGCCAGAGATGACAAACATGGAGTCAGTTCATCTTCTGTATCATTAAGATTGATTCTGTTTGTGGATCCAGTACTGTATATGGTTATTACAGTAGTGTAATCCTGAAGTACTACTCAGAATGATTTTGAATTATTTGAAGATTCTGTAGTTCTCTAATTTTAGAGAGGAAATTTTGATAAGAATTTTGCATGGCTCAGTGCTCTCCTTTTATTTTGGTACTCAAGGGAAAATTTGAAAAAATCGTCATCAGTGTAAACCAAAACCACCTTAGGCAACTAAATGCTTGCCTTGTGTTATTTCATTATTTTCATTAACTAATCTGTTATTCCTTTGCCCTCCTCCCCATGAGCACCTTCCCCCACCGCCCCCAAAAACCACTAAGGAACCAAGCACACCACGATAAAATGCTAATAATGGGAATAATTCCAAATAGACCATAAAAGCCAGTATTTATAACCTCAATAGAAATGCCAGTCAGCTATTTCTGATGTAAAGCATCTGTCTCCAGAAGGAAATGAAGGCAGGCCTGTTTCTCCTTTCAAGTCTCTGAAGTAGTAGGTGGTGTCATTTGTTATACAGTGCTGCAAGTCCCGTGTTATTGCAGTGGTAGCTGCTGTCTGCCTTTGTTAACATACTGAAAAGTTTTATCAGCTGTCTTTAATAAAAGACAATCTGTGTGAAGAAAAACTACAGCAAATGTCTCCTGATCTCTTATTTTCTGACCATCCTTATAGATGCAAGAGAGCAATGGCACTTATGTAGAATCTTGCAGATGTGCAAAATTTTTATGGCTGTTACAATAAACCATCGATATTGGGCTGACTGATACCCTAGAAAGTTAGGGAGCAGTCTTCCCAAAATCCTGTATACTTCCTTATTTGAAATGTAAAGTTGTTGTAATGAACTTTCAAAACTCACTGAAATGATTTATCAGTTCACATTTTCCATGGATACCTATGTGTAGAACATTAATGGCCTAGAATTTGTTAGGCCTCCAGGAAATCAGAAATGATATGTAGAAGTTGGAAAATTTCAGTTAAAAGGCATGCAGTTTGTTCATTGTATTTGTTTTTGTTGCTTGCTCTTGTGAAATGATATATCAAATTAAAGACATGATGTAGAAGAGTTTCTTAGCTAGGCATATAGTCTTATACATATGATGTTTTTGATTAGTCCCATACACACACCATATTTTCAGGAGGGTATGGAGGAAATGGAGAGGAATTCTGGAAGCCATATGAGACAACTGAGTTATTTCCTGCACAGTAAGTTTTGTGAATGCTGTAGAATTAGCCCTCAGCACATTTCAACATGTGTATTATTTATATGAGTGTTTCTAGGTTTTAAGATTTTTTTAGTCCTCCTCCATTGTAAGCTTTATCTTGGTGCAAACACGCACATAGTTATAATTCAAGTGAGAGGACAGCTTTGTCAATAACTTTAAGAAAGCTCTTTCATTCATGAACTCACATTAAACAAAGAAATAGCATGATTAGAGGGAGTGGACATTCCTACTTACGATTTGAGAAAATTCTCTCAAACCATCTGTAGTCTAAAAATGCATTTGGTATGGGGGTGTTTAGATAGTCATCACTGTATGTGGGAGCTGATTTTCAAGTGTTCTTCACTTTAATAACATCAGTTAGCACCCAAAACATTTGTAATTAGGGAGTATATTATTTCATTACACAACAGTATGCAAGACTGGCACTTCAAAGGTGAGGCTGTGAAAATATGGCTGCCAATATGAGTTACTTGTAATATAGATTATGTTTCAGGGGCTCACTTTCCCTTCTTTTGAAGAGTATTTAACTGATAAAACGATATAAAACCCAGCTGGTGTTTTTTGTTTGTTTCATTCACAGTAGAATGAAGTAACTGACTTACGGAAGGTGAAAAAAATCTGTCAGGGCAAGGCAAGAAAAAGTAAATCTAAAAATTACATCTTCAGATTCCTCTGCATTAGCATTGTGATGTTTGCAATAAGGAGAGCTGAACTAATTTTGTTTTGCTTAATTTTGAAACTCTGTAAGCCATTTGTTCTGAAAATTTGATGCATCACAGTTCTTTATGAATTTTTGTGATGCATATATTAATAGGTTAAAAGAAGCAAGAAGAAAGCTGAAAAAGTATGAATATGTAGTATGAGGATATAAAACATTGGAATTATCTTAAAAACATTTCCACCATAAAATTTATGTTTTGGACATAAGAATTGTAGGGATTTTGTTGAAGCTTGATTAAAAAGGATAAGAGTAATGAGTTTAACTTTGTAGTGGAGAGGTTTGGAGCAAAGGTAAGTCTTCCTTATCGTAATGATTTCCTATTGCCACATCAGTCTGGGAGACCAAGTGCAGTATATATTTTATTGGCCTTCTACCTAACATATTTTCATACAATCATCAACTGGTTTGAGTTGGAAAGGTCCTTGAAAATCATCAATTCCAACCTTCCTGCCATGAGTTCCTAGACCAGGCTGCTCCAAGCCCCATCAAACCTGGCTTTGAACACTTCCACAGCTTCTCTGGGCAACCTGTTGTAGTGTCTAGCAATTTTCTTGATGTTGTTGTCACTGGAGAGCTCCTAAAGCATACCAACAGTATTCTGAATGTGGTATGCCGTCTGGCTTCACATTTTGAATATTATTTTGAATGGAACACTGATGGCTTGAAACACTTATCCTCTGAGGCAAAACTGTGTGACTTCAAAAGTGAATTTTCTTAAAGCTCATTGAAACTTAGATTGACCTGAGGGTGAAAACCATAGTGAACTTTGTGTGGTTTTTTTTCCCCATTTTTATTTAAAATGTAAGGTACTGTTTGACAAATGCCTTTACTGTGCTCTCACTAGGATGTGAATACCTTTGGTACTTGCCAAAAGGTAGGTTAGACTCTTCTGCTTCATTAATGTACTTTTCTGTCCTTGTAATATTTGTTAGCTCCATTGATCAGGTATGTTTCATAATGGAATAACATAGAGATGAAAAAAGTAAAAACAAGCCAAACATTTTGTCTTAGCTAAACATGAAAAAAATTTTAGTAACATAAACTTTTAAAATTATTTGTTACAAAATTTTAATGCTTTTGTTATTAAAATAGCATTTTTCCACCTTTGTTAATTTTACTTAATCATTCATTAATAAATAATTGCCACAGCCTGAATCTAAGTGGATATCCTAGAACCCCTGAATATCCTTAGAACCTGAGAGCAGGCTGTATTTTCTACCAGTTAAATTAAGACAAAGAGGAGAAAGGGATAAATTCCAATGTGTTAACTATTCCGAATGATTATAAACTCTTTATTGGCAATAGGTTTGATTAAAATTAAATTCTTGTTGCTAATTCACTCTTGGGTTACTTTAATTTTCTCTTGAAACCTATGTTATGCCAACATTATCACATTTAAACCTTTTGGAGTTCTGTTATTTTCTCATTAAAGAGAGAAATCTTATGTCTGTAGGCACCAGAGCTTGACCTGTTTAAAACATAAACTACACAGCAGCTGTTCAGAAACTTTTTCTTGTTATCTGTATTTGCTTAAATTACTAAATTGCTTCCATGAAAAATCAGCAAACATAAGGGAGTAATTTAAGTGGAAGAAGATTGTCTAAAAAGAAAAATTGAAAATATTTGTAATATTCTTCCTTCCTTTTTCTTTTATTGGTACCAGTATCCAGCTGCCCTAATGAATCTTGGAGCCATTCTCCATCTGAATGGCAAGCTGAAAGAGGCTGAAGAAAACTACCTCCTTGCTCTTCAACTTAAGCCTGATGATGTCATCACCCAGTCCAATCTTCGCAAATTGTGGAATATCATGGAGAAACAAGGTTTGAAAACATCCAAAACATGATGAAAATTCTGAACTTCTTTTCCTTAAAGTGATTAAACCCAGGAACCAGAACTTCCACACAGCTGTCAGGTCAGAGAACTTGCTGGACTTGACTGCAAGGATCAGAGGTCCTAATTGCTGCTAGGAGAAGCTGTTTTGCTAGAGAAATAGAAAAAGGGAAACTTTGAGGGATTCATGAAGAACTTGTTACACAACAAAAATACTTGGAACAATGGCACGTGAGAGAAGTTATTTCGGTATATTTGATAAACAATTGCAAATCCCATATTGATTACTTTGGGGCAGGTACTTAAAATGTGCACTGGCCTAGAAATATGAAGGGAAAATCACACAGTATACACTAAGCCAGATGGGAGTTAGAGTGGTAATAGTAGGTTAAAGTATTTTGCTGATACTGTAACTCATTAAAATGTGTACTAAATCCAATGTGTTTGCAGTTTGTCTTAATGCTGCTGTATCTCACTTTTGAACCACTTGCTATCCAATTTCACAGCTTATATGGCCCATTTTTTCAAACCTGTCACATGATTAGATGACAGCATTGCAAGTTGTTTACTGAGAATATGCCTGTTACTTCAGCTTGTTAACTTACAGTGCAGTTTTCTTGAGATAGAGTCAAATTTCTGTGAGATAGACAGAATCACCAAGGAGCTGTCTGTATTCTACATCAGATGTAGTAAGTAGGCTGGTAAAAAAAGGACCAGAGGTGTGATTTAGTAATACAAGCAAGAGGGGTGTTTGCCCTCATACCAAAACAGTGTGGTCAGACTGTTATCTTAGAAAAAAATAATTGGTATTATACAATAATGTGTTTGACTCTCTTTACTTTGCTGTCAGGTAA
>JANRMJ010000077.1:42136339-42160079 GCA_025584955.1 Alethe diademata | reverse complement strand
GGACTCTGCATATGATATTTTTGCAATTAGTAATTGAAATGAGATTTGAAAATATTAGTGCTTGGGTAGGCTGAAATGAGACTTCATGAGCAACTCAGAGAAAAGGGAATGTTACGCATTGGTGGGGCTAGCAAATAACTGAAGGGACTCGATTTGATCATGCTTAAAATAGTGTAGATTAAGAGGAATCAGTAATGGTGGTTGCCAGTTACTTTTCATATTGTTGGTGTTTTAAACAAACCTATTCAGATTCTAACCAAATATTAGCATTTTGTTTGTATTCTGACACATGCTAGCAGCAGAGCTGTCAAATATCTAGATATGCTTTTGATGAGGTTCAATTTATTTCTGTTTCAGAATGATTTAGCCTCATTACTGTTTTAGTCTTCAGATTTTAAGTGTAAAAATAATTTATTTTAAATCAAAGTGTATGAAGCTTTAGTAATTTTTTTTCCCCAGGCCATTTGTTAACTGCTTTCTTTCTTTGGAGTAAGTATTATTGCTTGTAAGAAAATGTACTATTTCATTTAATAGCCCTTTGGTACCTGCTTCAGTATTCCTTTTATAATGATAGATAAAGTAGTAGAGCACCTTGAACTGAAGCTTCTTCAGGATCTTCTGTTAAAAACTCTTTATTACTGAGAAGGGGTTTGGGG
This sequence comes from Alethe diademata, assembly GCA_025584955.1. NCBI lineage: Eukaryota > Metazoa > Chordata > Aves > Passeriformes > Muscicapidae > Alethe > Alethe diademata. The sequence goes on along the minus strand of JANRMJ010000077.1, from coordinate 42,159,423 downwards.
TTTTTAGTTTATGTATTCCTTTTTAACTGTTGAGCACCATTCCAAGAAAAACATAGAGAACGCTTTGCTGTATTTATTTATTTATTACTTGACTGCAGCAATGTTACCTGCCATTAACACAACAGTCTCTAAGTGTTGCTATTTCTTTTATTTGGTTTTACTTGCATTTGTTGTGTAGTTAGTGTATGAAAGGGAGCACTTGAGTTATACTCTACCTTCTTGGTCATTCTACCCTTACACTTGGATTTTAAATCTGTATTGAAATAGATTGGGGAATAGCTGTTTCAAAGTCAGTATTGCAGAAAAACTGTAGTTATGTGTGTTTCCTTTTCTTTCCTCTTGCTCACTAAAATACTGTAAGTTGCTAAATTTACAACTGGCCCATAGGAAGGGCCAGAGGGGCAAGATTGTTTGGTTTTGTGGTGTGTGTCAAGTTTTTCTCAAATGATGTTCTTGCTGGAAAAGCAAAATTGAAGGATCAAAATTTGAACATCTGCTTGATCAGTGAAACCAGTGTTAGAATGCAGTGCTAGCTTGAATTTATTCTCCTTCTTTACTGACTTTCTGGGAAAAGATATAGAAATAGGTAGTAACTGTAACTGAGCTTGGTATAGAACTGTGGTATCCTGCAGCTTTATTTGCTCAACAGCCATCAAACTTGGATGGCTTCTTGGTCTTAACCATTCACCAGGTTATTTGTCTCCTTCAACTTGTACTTATTCTTGTTTGGTAATTTTTATTCATTGCACAAAAGGGGGAAGAGGGGAGCACTCCTGTGATACAGTGTCATGCTTGCATTGATAACTGATTTTGTTTGTTTCTTTAAAAAAAAAACAAAACAAGAAAAGGAAAAGAAAAAGAAAAAAGGACTACCATAAATTTACCAAGAATGTCCCTGAATACATTTTTTTAATATAGGTCTGGGCTTGATAACTTTCTTCTTTTGGGATAAATTTAAAACATGTTTAAAATATGTCTCTCTGCTCAGGGATTTGTGGTGGATTATTGCAGACAGTGCTAAAAAAAAAAAAGAGCACAAGACAAGTTTACTAAATTAAAATTTTATTTTTTGAAAAACTGTTATTTGTATAAATTATCAGATTTGTAGGCTTTCCTTTTTGTAGAAATAATTGTTTATGTGCCAGAAAAAAGAATTTCAATTTTGTTTTCAATAATAAAGCATTGATAACTAATACCCTGTGTATTCCTTTGTGTTACTGAAACAGCACTTTGGGTTTTTTAATTGTTCTAATTTAATGAGAAATCTTAATTATTTTATGTATGGGAGAACTGTATAGCATAAGTAAAATACAACCTGTCACATTTGGCTTTCTTCTATACTCCCTTGCAATTAGACTTCAATGGATATTTTCAAAAAGGTTCCCTGAAAGCACTTTTTGATATTTATACTCACTAAATCTAGCCAAAGGGATGTGATAACTATCCTGTTTGATTATTGTATCGAAACTCTACAGGAATAAAGGCTGATTAATATATTTACAAAATATTTTTTATATTACCGTACCAACATAATGTCAGTAAAAATGTTTCTAAAATGTAATTGGCTACAAAAGCTGAAGAGATGATTCCCCTTGTGTACAAGGTCTTTTGCATGTATGAGGTCACCTTTTCCTCCTGCTGTCATATGATGAGTTTTGAATCTTCTGCCTTCCTGTGCAGAGATGTTATGGAACAACAAGGTTCTTTGGCCTTCTGGCTTTCTTTTAATCTTCTATGAACAGAGCCTTCTTAGCTCAGGGCAGCACTAATATTCTTACATGTTCCTCGTTCTGTTGCATTCAGGTCCTGAGCATTGATAGATTTGCTCTATGATTGAAAAACATGCATGGGCATGAGCAGAGCATTCTTTCGGTCACTGACTTGCAAATTCACCTGTCATGCCTTATTTTTATTGAAGTCACACCTCACCTTCAGCCATTCCTTGCCTGAGCAGATGTTGATAAATGGCAGATGATGAATGCAGAGCATGCAAAGAGTCATCTGAACTGTGTCATTTGTTTCTCATGGAAATAGAGTTTAAGCATGGGCTTGAGCTCCTGCCCTGGCACCTTAGCCCTGAACCCTTCTGGTGTGAGATCCTATTTTGTCTGCCTTATGCTGTGCTTCCAGTGTTTCTGTTCTTCCAAGAATCATGCTTTCCGGCAACAGATACTTGCTACATCTCCATTTCTGATGAAGGCACATGAGAGCTCTCTGGTGATTCTTTTAGTTCGGCTTTCACAGATCCATCTGAACTTATTCTCGGTAGCTGGTATGGATGGCTGTATCACTTCTGGGATTTCAACTGGGATAAAGGTAAGGCACTAAATGATTCTGTGGAAGTGTACCAGCTCCTTTGGATCTGGCTTGGCACTGTGTTGGAGGCATTCCCATAGCAGTTCTGCCTGACAGAGGTGAATGCAGGTAGCATGCGAGAGTCACTGCTTCTGGTTCATATCTGCTAACAGGCACCTGCAGCTGAATTACAGTCAGATAGGCTCCCTTGGGTAGACTGATCCTGCAATTTGAAAAGTCCCTGCCTTGTTTCACACAGATACTGAACATTTAATCTCCCTGACATTCAGTAGTATGACATTGAAAGAATGTGGTTAGAGGAGTAGAATACATCTGAAGTTGTGAGGGGATGTTATGAGGGAGGTTGGAAGCAGAGGCAAACATTTTGGGGGAAATTAGTAAACCTTTAGAAGGACAGACTTTATTCCAAGAGCAAAGAAGGACCTCAGAGATCAAGTTATTCTAGGATAAACTATGGGAAAGCATATGCATCAGCCAATTTTTTTTTAAATGCCACAAAACAAAACCCCAAAGCTATATAGACTTGTAAAATGTTGTAAGTTCTTCTGTTATAATAATAAATTGAAACCAAACATTGCCAACAGGAAAAGCTGGCCTTGGAACGTAGTATTATGAAGTTCAGGATATAAAAATATATTCCCCGTTGTGCTGGTTTTGTCTGGGATAGAGTTAATTTTCTTCACAGTAGCTAGGGTGGTGCTGTATTTCAGATTTGTGCTGGAAACAGTGTTGATGTCCCAGGGATGTTTTAGCTATTGCTGAGCAGTGCTCACGCAGTATCAAGGCTTTTTCTGCCCCTCACACCACCCCGCCATGGGGGCTGGGGGTGCACAGGGAGCTGGGAGGGGACAGAGCCAGGACAGCTGACCTGGGGATGTTCCAGACCATTTGGTTTCATGCTCAGCAATAAAACTGGGGTGGAGTTTGGCAGGGAGCAGCTGTTGTTTGGGGAACCATCTGCATATTGGTTGGTTGGTGGTGAGCAATTGTGTTTCACTTGTATCACTTGTGTTTCTTGGGCTTTATATTTCTCTGTAATATTCCATTATTATTATTGCTGTTAATTTTCTTCAATGTATTACATTTATTTAAATTTTAATTATTAATTTTTTCCTAAATCAACCTTTGGTCTTTCTTACTTTTACCTTTCCAATTCTCTCCTCCATCCCACCAGGAAAGAGTGAGTGGCTCTGAGGTGCTTAGTTGCCAGCAGGGGTTAAACCATAACACCCGTGAAAGACTGAATGCGTGACACAAGTTACACCACTTGGTTAGAAAACCTTTAAATTTATATTTATATTCACATTTCAGGTCAATGTTTTTCCCTTCCCTTCAAGATAAATTCTTTATCTTCTTTACCCTGTTGTTGTGCACTGTCACTTTAGTAGTACCACAGTTTGAGAGATGGACAGCTTTAAAGGTTATATATGAGGACGCATTTCAGAAGGGCAGAAACACCACAGTGCACCTTCTGGAAAGGTTTAAGATGAAATAGATTAAATCATTCACTCTTGCTGTACATTCCAATTATTTTGAATATTGTTTCAGTAACTAGCCTAGTTTTGCTTGCTAAAGTTTTTGAGCTTACAGATATTTATGTGTAAGGCTAGAGATTGAATTGTTTATACATACAAATTTCTATCAGTCTGTGTGCATTTAACCACAGATCTATGTTTTAAAAAAATTTGAAATTTCCTTTTGAACAAACGGGTGTGGAAGCCATGTTTTGAGAGGATGTGAGGTTTTCTTCTTTTGATAGAACTGTGTGAGCCTTTGCTTGCATCACTGGTCCTTTAGCTGATGACATTGTATTTCTACATGGATATTATTGGGTTTTCTCTCTTGCAGAGTTTCAATAGTTTAAGTTACAGGCTCTGTTTAGAGCTAGGTAGAAGTGGAGCTTTGATGGCTAAACTTGAGCTCAGCTTTGATTTTGGTAATTATTGAGCCCAGGTGAACAGATTTTTCAACACAATAATACAGTGGTTTGCTGCAACAGGTAATCCTGGAAAGCAGAGATTGTTTGAGTGTCTTTGTTCTTTAGTTTTCTCTTGTCAGCAAAGCATTTTTCATCCTCTTCTGGAGAAATATTTTATTTCGCCTCTAACTTTCTTGAAAACAGATGTTCCTGCATGCCCAGTATTTTTCTTTATTACAATGAGAAATCAGCTTTTCATAGAATTGTTTTCTCTATTATTTGGTCATTATTGTTGCAACCACAACCCTACGTTTCTCTGCAGTACATGAGTGTATAATTCAGTGTATTGTTCCTTATATTAAATCAATTCCCTCTTCTGGTTTATACTGATATGCAAAGCAAATCGTTGCCAAAGTGACTCATTTCTGCACACCCACAGTTTCTGGAATCAGCATTGCTTTTCCTCTCATGATAGAGAATGTTTTGATATGACAACATGAAGATGTAAGATGGTAGAATAGGGCTTTTTAATTTTTTTCAATCACCATCATTCCATAGCATTTTTGTCCTTTTCCTTGATGAAAGACTTTAACAATGATTTAAAACAAACAAACAAATGTAGTATTAATTGCAGTAGAGCTCAGTGAATGGCACTTATGCCTTAAAATTCATGGATAGAGCATAGTGGCTCTGTCATTAAAATCTATTATTTTAATTACTATTCCTCCCTCCAAAATGCCATTTCCCTGTGAAGTTTTAGTGGCAATTAATCTTCTAGCTATATAATTGTAACTTTGTGTTTCTTGATTTTTTAAAATGGAATATGTCTCCTGATAATTCTCGTTAATTGAAAGATGCTTCAGATATTCTTGCATAGAAAATTGTTTCTCCCATCTCCTCTGTTAGCTTTATGAATTATTTAGAGACCAGAAGAGAAACAACTCTCCCTGAAAAGAAAGGCAGAGAAGATCCTTGGTTGAGCTTCTACATCAATTTTATGCTTTTTAGCCAAAAAACAAAAAAAGAATTCTTTTGTTTCAATTTGGTTCGGTTACTTAAAATTGGCGTCAGCATTCTAAGAATAAACTGAATATCATATCCTGGTGATGGGTTTTGCACTTAATTGTGCTAAAGATACGCTTTGCTTACATGTGAACACGTGTGTCCCACTGGCGCCATCACAGCCTGATAATCTTCCTGTTTTATTTGTTTATTTATTTATTTATTTATTCTGAATCAGTTATTTACTGTAATGTTTATTCTGATTGATACGAAAACTTCCTCTCTGACATAGGAAGAAGGAAAAAAAGCCACCTGAGAAGGGATGGGTACTGTTTACGATTTTTCTGGACTGTCAGTAATGATATATAAATGTCAATTAGAGATGAGTGTATAAAAGTAGATTTTTGTTTAACTCAGTGAAGATCATGGTTTTGAATAGATAAGGAATCCTCTGCAAATAGGATTATTAATACTTAGATTTAGTTACTCAAATACTTTTTATACTGATCAGTGTAATAATATTTACTGGAGTTTTGTTGTCCTTTGCTGTTTGTTTAACTTGGTTTTTTCATCGTCATTTCAGTTATGCTGCACTTTTTAATCTCCAATTTATAAATTCAGGTATAAGATTTTCAAATTTATTGAAAAATTACTAATTAAAAGTGTCATCAAAGAGATCATCTTTTCAATATTTCTCTTCTTCTGAGTGAAGCTTAGGAATAAGTATTTAGTTATTTTTTTAGCTTTGTACCCATATAAGTAAATAATTAGTTGTACAAAACTCTCAGAGTTCCACAGAAAACTGACACATACACCTGGGCCCAGATAACTCCAAGTGAAGATAAGGAAACATCTCATCTCTCCCTAGAAGAGGCACAAAATTATGGTGCAGGATCTTCACTCTATAGTTATGCCAGCTACAGCTTGTTAGGACATTTGCCATAATTTTGCTAATCTTGAAATCAGGTAAGCCTGTCTGAGTCTCAAGATCAAGTCTGTTTCTGAAAGAAATGCATAAACCAAATGATGGTACTCCCTAGAACATCTAGGATATAATACACTAATTATTAAAAATGGCTACTGGCAAGAATTACATCAGAAAATTTTCTTTTTCCTGCACCTTTGGAACAGTTACAGCCTTCTGACAAGCAAAGCAGGAAGATGTGGTGTGTGTGGGCGTGCTTGGGTTCTCTGATTGCCTTAGCTGATAGCTTGTTGCATGTTTGTGAAGAGTTGATCTCTAAGCAGGGTATGCTTAGAAAGATTACACAGGGACTGCAAATGTCTTACATAATTTCTGCTATAAATGCCTCTAGAAAGTTTACATGTGTTCATTGACCGTAGGGAGAGGCTGAGCTGGGAGAAGCAGGCTGGACCTTGATGGTTCCCCAAATAATGGCCAGTGAGACAGGAGAGAGAAGCTGACAATCATGCATGGATTTCATGTATCTTATTAAAAAGTATAATATGAAAAGGACCACCTATACTGATCATATGAATTTTTTTCTTTGTGGAGGTAGAATCCCAGCAACCTCATTAGGCCTGAGGTATACAAAATACAAAACTATAGCAAAACGGGACCAAGGCATCCTGAAAGCATTTATAATGAAAGTGTACAAATACAAAGAATTCTTTTTTAAAAAATCAAGTATTATTATCTTGCAAAGCTATGCAGTACCTCAGACGTCTGGCTGAATCTACTGTCCTCATTTACTAGAGGGTTCAAAAACATGTTTTCTGATGGTTTGAGTTTTTTCCTACCTTCAAAATTATAAAGTAGCCATAACCACTCACTAACATCTAAGGAAGAAGCATGGAGGAAATCCCCATTTTAGTCCTTATTGTAGAAATGCCAATTGTTATTTGGGCTCCTAGAAATTTGGGTTGAGTGGGACTACGTGACTACATTTTTTGACAAATCCTAAATTGACATACTCGACTGTTCCCTGCTTAGAATCTCAGGGAGTGACAAGATGAAGATATCATCTCTAAAACTTCCCTTACCTTAACCTTCCTATAACCCCACTTCTACCATTGGCTCTTGTCCCTACCTGCCCTGCTATGTTCATTGCAGACAGTACATTGTACATTGTCTTGAGAGCAGTGATTTGTTCCTTCCAGCTGACTGTAAAGTGCTCTAATGGGACTGTATAAATATAAGTAATTAATCTTTCTACTTCATTCAAGGGACTATAATTAAGAATAACAGGGTACACAAATCTAACTTTTATATAAATTATTTCATTACAGAGTTAATAGTTTTTTAATATGCACCTCTGGTTTTACCTCTTAAATGACAAGAAAAGACAGTAATACCTAAAACATAAAATCACCTCAAACATTTCAGATCAGAGAGACTCAGAAAGCTGTAGAAATGATTGATTAACTTATTCTGAATAAGCAGCATCACTTGGTGTTGGATTTCTACTTTTAATTCAACATTGGAAATGGTATAACCATACTCTGTACCTCGTAAGAGGAATTGAACAGATTCCAGCCATCTGTTAAATTAGACATTGATGATTATTATGAACATGTGGAGCAGACCTGGTACAAGGGAGATGATAACTGTGCATATACCTAAGCCCTTGGAGCCTACTTGATTCACAAGGTTGGATACTCAATTAGAAGAACTGAAGGGTGGGGTTTTTTTAGTGGAGTGTCACTCACTGCAAAGTTCAATGGCAAAGGTTTGCTCCAATCCTTCTATATTAGATACAGTATATCCTGTGTCTGAAATGCTGGAAAAGGTCTGGGTAGTTACGTCTTTTAAATAAATGCTTTAATATGTCGGCACTTTTCTGGAAGTAATTTCCCCTGCCAGACATTTCTGTCTTGGTGGTATTTTGAAAACTGGGAGAGGCAATCAATCTCTTGGAGAGAGAAGTTTTGATGACTAACAAAATCCTAAGAGAAAAAGACATAGCAGTATATGTGACAAACCTGGAAAAAAATAAATAAATATACTATTTCAAACAGGAAATTTCTCAAGGGTCCTTCTGCTTGAGGGCCTGTTCCCAAAGAACAGAAATTGTTCCTGTACAGTTTCTGCTGCTTTCAATGTGCTGCTGTTTTCACTTACTTGGCTTGTAAGGAAGAAATTCTCTCCCCGTTGAAAATGATAATGGTTTTGTCACTGTAGAAAACTGTTCATGATAAGGATTTACTGACATTTTTGTGCTGGTTCTAGTGATTATTTTTCTGATTTCCTACCATGGTGAAAATGACTCTTATACATACTTTGTTCAGGAGCAGAGACATGAAGTGGTCTTTACACAAGAAAGCACTCAGGTACACTGTGTTTTTCTGCTGGAGCTTACTGCCTCACTCAGGCAATATGAAGCTGTGTTATTTAAGAGCGTCAATACAGAAGCTGCTTTAAAGCATCAGTACTGGAGCAAAGAAAGGCTGGACAATCACTGAGTTGTTTTACTGTGCCAGGTCAAATTGTCAAATTAGAAAAAGGATGCTTTGCAAAAGTAATTTTTTTCTTATATGTTTGGGAGAATAAAATTTATTGAAAGATATATTCCTTCCAAATGCCGGGAGGGCTTCTGTTGTTAAGGCAACTGGAGCAATCACCTAAGAACTAATTTATGTTTCAGTTTGTCAAGTGCACGTTTGTAATTATTTCAGTGCTGTACTGAATTAATGGTGAAGCCTGATAAGAAGATGATCTGTTATTCCGGTGTATAACCCCTTCTTCCCCCATTCTGCAAAAACCATTAGTTTTTAGTTGCTTTCAATATAACTTCTCTTATGATGGGCTTCAAATGCACTTCACACTCCATTGAGCAATGTTTGAAAATGGATTTAAAACTGTAATTATTGTACCAGGAACATAATCATGATTGATAGTATGAAGCCAAGTCATCAAGGGGAAGAGGAGGATTCTTAAAGTGAAACTTACTTCTGCTCTAGCAAAATGTAATTGAAACAAAAAGCTGTATTTTCTGAAAATTAGATTAGTTCTTTTACTGGTATTTTTAACACACAAAAAGAGAGAAATCACAAATACAATCATCATACGTAATAAATACCAAACTTCTTGAACTTTTGTGGATTTCTGCAATTTCAAGTTAATATAAAAAAGAGCAGTTTCTAGTTGGTATAAACCAAAGAATCTAGTTGTAAATGTGCTATCTCATGAGGATGAGGGTAAAATGTATCCTTAATCCCTGTTACACATTTCTTTTCTAAAGTCCAGTTGTAATAACTCCTGTATGTTAATAATTAGTTTTCTTTTATCACAGACGTCAAGAACAACCTTTTCCTCTGAAATGCTTTTATGTTGTTAACTTTTAGAGGAAAAATGTGTTCCTCACTTTATTTACCAAAAAATATCCAAAAATAACTTGACTAATAATGTCTTTCTCTGTCCTAATTTAATTTTTTTCAGTAACTGAGTTCTTATGTTTGGTTCTTTTCTACCTTCATTGCCATAGCTGTGATTTCTTGCACAATCACTTGATTTTTCTAAAAGCATCATTCCCTCCCTGATTTTTCTAATAGCCTCACCTCCCACCTCTTGAATAAGTCCAGGTTTTTTTGTTTTCTGCCACAGTGCTGGTAATTCAGCTGGCAGATTCCAGTTTTACAAGGTAAGGCAAAGCAAATAATTTTTTAGCTCAATTGAAAGATTCAGTTGAAGAAGCTGTAAACTTGTTTTTAAAAATTCATGAATCATGTGGCTTATTAGGGGGATGGGTTTTCTTTTGCATCTAAAATGCAGTACTTTAATCTTACCTAATCTTCAGTTTTAGTATTATGAATTGATGAACTTTTCAAAGAACTGTTGGAAGGGTTAATTGTTGTTGTGCATGTAGATTTCCTCTCAGCTTCACAGGGGCTTGCTCAGCTTCACTCTGACTCTGACTGTGCTGTTGCTTTTCCTCTCTTCTGTGCAATGGCAGGAGTGGGCTTTTGGGGAGCTAAAAGCATCAGGGCTTAACGTTCTTGTGGAGGTATAGATTCAACATATTTACCTTAAATGTTAAAGCTTCCCACTCTAAATCTGAAACCCAGTAGTGATGACAACACTTTTCATTACAAACTTGCTTGCTAGATTTACAAACATTGTTCTGGTGCTTGATGTTCATAGATCTTATCATTCAGAACCAATTTACAGAGAAATCAATCACTGTATTTTTTGGTTTTAGCTTTTCTTTTAAAAAAATATGAAACACAAAGCCAACAAACCCGCACAAAATTTGCACTTGATTGCAGGGTCCAAATTTGCCTTTAAACTGTTGTGGTCGTACAGGATGTTTTCCAGCTGGGGTGCAGTCACTGTGAACATGGGCTAATTTAATTTAATTAAGGAACAATGCAAGAAGCTGAATTTCATGCTGGTCACCGTGCATTTGATGTGTCTAAACATTTTTTTTCAGGGACGTTTACTGTATGTCAGCTGATCTACAGTAATTTGTATCATCCATGCTGAGAGCAAAAATCTACTTTTTGGTGAAGTACAAGTTAATGTGACTGGAAGTGATATGGCTGGATCCTAGGCTGACCTAGAATTATATTTGAGAGTGTTAACAAAGCAAATTGACAAGTTCATTTTGTTGAAGCTACTTCTGTATTTGTAGCAGTTGATGTCTTTCGTGCTCACAGCACATGGATGAGGACAATTATTCCATCTGAGAAGCCAGAATGATTGGATCTATTGATAGGCCCCTAATGTAATCTATCACAGTACTCACTCAAGAATGGGTAATCTCTAATCCTTTAAAAAACATAATGCTCAGAAGCAAAACAATAAAGGTATTTTCTTCATTAAAAAGAGGACAAGGAAAACCAAATTGTGATACGATGACCTCCATTTTAGGTGAACTCAGTGAAATCCATTGAGATCAAATAGGATGAGCAGTATTCTGTCTGGGAAAGCCATGAGCATTGCAGAACACTGAAATACACAGATCATTTGAAACTGGCCAAAGAAAAGCTCGTGGGTCCTAATGCAATCCATCAATAGTAGGAGGAATAGGACACATCAAGGACAGAGGATGTCATGTGAGAATGTGTTGCACAACAAAAATGGCCTTTATATTGTATCTGTTTTTCAGTCCAGTGCTGTAATAAGGATTAGATGTTTAAGGTTTTTGAAAGCCAGATGGCTATCACTCAATTAATCCCACACTCGTATTCTGTAGCAATGCCCACACATTGCACTTCCATATGTAGAAAAATCATAGGATCCCACTACAGGCTAAGGCACAGAATTGAACCCAAAGATCCCAGGTTTTTCTTGTTATTTATCATGTCATTTATTCCTCATAACAGGTAATAATTATGAAGAGCAATAATTAAATTTTTGTTACTGTATGCTTAAAAAGGAAAGCATGCTAAAGAATGGATGTTATTAAACAAGACCTGGATTTATTTCCAAGTAAGCCCTCAAAAAAAACCCCACACAAATTTAACAGTGTCTTTTATTCACTAAAGATGAATCAGTGATGACAAACACATGCCAAACTATTTGAATAGTTACCGGCTCTATGTTTGATTCTGTACTTGCTAATCCTTGTTTCATAATGCCTGCAAAGAGGCAGAAAAGGAAATTACTAGTTTTAATTACCTTTATACTGTTGGTTAGAGACAGTTATATTACTAGTCATTGAATCTTGTGGCACTTTTATGTTTCAAAAGAGGTTTCCTGTTTTTCTTACATGGAGACTCAAGATGGTTCTGACTGAAGTTAGCCATTCAAAGAGCTAGAGTGCTCACTAATTGACTTTGGTACTAGATAAATGCATTCTGGAGCTGGAGCTTTACAACAAAAGTGAGTCTGACAAAAATCTTAAGGGAAAGTGTTTGTTTTATGGTGAGAGCAGGTCTGATTTCCCCCACAGGTCTACTCCTCTTGTGTGATTTAAAGATACCTCATTTCACACAACTACACATAATTCAGAAGATATTTGATTTAATTATATTTTAAACTTTTATGTGCTTAGGACTTTTCAAATAATCAATTCAGTTTAAGGGTAATTTATGAATATTAATTCTGAGCTGAGGATGAATTGTTTTTCATACTTACATGGTTGTATCTCAGTGATAACTCTAGCACTGATGTTTGACAGCCTCACTTCTGTCTCCAGTTTGGAGGGCATCAAGCAGTTCATTTTGAATATCAAGAGTGCTGAGATGACACACTGCTGTCCTCATAACAAAGTGGTTTTGAATATGGACAGGACTTGCTTTCTAAAGATTTAAATAGTCTATATTTTTTCCTAATTCCAGGTGTCTGATGTTGTCTAGTTGGGTTTTGACACATATGAGATACTGATGCTTAATTTTTTAATGTTTCATTTAGCCTTTAACATTACCGAGAAATTTGCCATGCCTTCTGTTTAGTGTATTTTTAAACTGTTCTTGCTCCCTTGATAGATTTTTTCCCAAGTGCTCTTGGCTTTGACAGAATTATTCAGTTGGTTGAGAGGCAATCCATTTCTAAAATGTTGTGTTTTGAAAATATTCTGAGTTTAAAATTGCTCAGTAACTATGTTTCTTTAAGAAATTTATGCTCTATTACTTTAAAATACCAAGATTACTAATCATTATGCTGTTCCTTTCCATTATAGTTAATTAATTTCAAACATTTAATAAAAACAATTTGCTTCTATTTCAGAAGCCTCTAACAGAAGAGTCTAAACCATTATTTGACAGAATAGATTTATTTCTTTATGATTAACCTGTTTTTGAGCTTCCACATTTAGAAGTTTCATGACATCTTTCATTGTTGCTGCCTTGTTTTTAAAGTGATGAAGGAATTGCATTTCCCTAGAGCAAGTGACCTTACCTAAACAAAGACTATCAAACACTGACAGGAATATAAAGAAAGGGAAAGAGAGAGGAGGAAAAAACCTTGATGCACAAGCAGTTGAAAGAAACCAGAAAACCCCTCCATAAATGGAAGTTAACAAAATGTTCTACCCACAGTCCGGTAGAAAAACCCCTTGATCAACTAGCATGCATGCAGTTTAGCTTTCTTGTCTCATTATTAGTTTTGCATAAGCAAACATGTTTGCCTCTTGAAGTGGCTGTTTCCTTGCACACTCTTGGATCATGATACTGTGAACAGTACGATGAAGAATTGCTTTCCAAGCAGAGACAGTGTTTAAGGAAGACCAGCATCAAGTAGAAGACTTTGAAAATATTTGGCTGGAAATACAAGGATATGGATGAAGTTTGACTTCTAGCAAGATGAGGCTTATATGATGTCTGTCTATCCTGCTCTTACCACCTTATGATCTTCCTTGGCCAAATTCTATCAAGAGTGACATGCATGTAATTGTTACTAGCCAGAAAATATCCAGTTGGATACAGGAAAAAAAGATTCTGCTATTTTGCTTTCCCCCATCCTCCACCTCCCTCAGTCCTTTTGGGAGAGAAATGTTGAAAGTAAATCCAGACTGGAAGGTGAGAACTTCAGTGTTGGGAAACAAGAGGTTGCACCTTTTTGGACTTTAGGGGATCTGTCTATTAGGCACAACCCAAAGGAAACCAGGCCTCATTAGTTCTGCACTTCACAGGTCTGTTTTTCTAATGTATAGAGGTTCAGTTGTGCTGGCAGGTTTCTCTTCTGAGACTTGAAATCTGGATGCATAGTTTTGGGGTGTACACTGTAAGGTATTTTGGACATGATTTCCAGCAGCAAAGGAAAATTTCATGTAGTGTAGTTGTTGTGTATTTGATATTTTTAAAACTTCCATTTCTTGTATGATAGGCTGAGAAATACTGGCAGTCTCCTCATGCACTGTGTGTTCTGTAGATTTCAATGTCACATTAGGAGCTTTGATATAAGAAAAGATTTAAAACACCACTCACTACTTTATTAATACTAGCATATTCCTTAATATTTTTTCCTGAGGCTATCAGAATATTTAAATGTCCCATCACTCCTGCAACATAGGGAAGGGTCATAGAGTGATAGTTTTCCCATGGCAGAAATGCCTTTGAAGCAAAACAAAGCAATATTTAACACTTCAGAGCAAATGAAGCTCAAAGGCGTTTGCCTTTGTCAATGAGAAACAGCACTAAACAAAATTGCATCTGCCAGAGGAATGCAGACCAGCAAGATGCAATTATGTGTCTAGAAATTTTGAAAGATAATGAGGTTAGTCCCCTATTCTTATACCAAAGACCCACAAAGTTTTTAGAAACCACAGCTGAGAAGACACTCTGTCTTAATTCTTCTTGGAAAGAGAGAATCCCTGTGAAGTTTACTGCTTTATAATGTTGTGCTCAAGGTTCTGTGCAGTAGTTGCTTGCTCAGTTTCCCACTTCCTGCTGCAATATGGGATTCCTGGAGATCAAGGGAGGTCATGAGATCAGTGTAAAATACTATAACAAAAATCTTCCAATAAACGAAACCATATTTTGAAACTGACATCAAGGAACAAACCATCAAAAGCAGTGAACTAGAAACTGGCCACCCAGAAATAGAGTATCTTGACATTGTATCTTTCATCTTACTGTATCCAAAGTTATTTAGAATCATAACAAATGGGGATCTCCTTATTTTATGCAGCTGCTTGGGAGGTGCAAAATTACAGGCTCAATGGTTTCATGGTCCATTGGAATTTAATATTATATTTATTACAAATAGCTTTAAGCACTGGCAATACTACTGTGTTATCTGTGCTTTTTTTTTTTTTTTTTTTTTTTTAAATGACTTTATTTACAATAGTATCTGAGTATGTTCTGGAAGTTCATAAACTGGCCTGAAAAACTGACCTGTAGCTCGTTTTCATTTTCTTCCCAGGGGACAAGAGAATACAAGTGTATGTGAATGACTTGAATTTATAATTAAAATCTGCTTTGTAGATATTGTTCTAATAGTTGGGGTTTTTTAAAAATATCATTAATGTAGCTTTCCTATTCTGTGCTTATACTGGGCATATTTGGCAAAAAAAGATGTAAAATAGCCTCTTAGAGTGGAAGTCAGTGAGGGCTTTGGACCTTTATTATATGAAAATCTATAAAAGAATTTCAGACCAGGCTGTGTAAAAATGTTTTCTGATGCTCAGGCAAGATTTATCCTTGTTTTGCAGTGCTCTGTTGTTCCAGAAAAGCAACACTGTATACCATGATTTTTGTCAAGGGGTTTATGTAAACGTTTTACATCCTAGACATACATATCTGAAAACTTACGAATATTGGCTAGTCTGACCTGAAACTTGACTCTTTCCACTGAAGAAAGCCAAGGATAACTTTTGCTAGTCTCTATGGTTCTTAGATGAAAAAGCATCTTTAGCATTAGTAAACACTTCCATAAGGGCTGGTGATTCCACAACAGGACAAAGCAACATTTTGTTGCTATTCAGACATGGTGTGATGGCAGCATGTGGTGATGAGCCTTCTTGATAAAGTAAAGATCATTGACTTTTTCTGCAATTTGGGAACTGGAAAAAATGCACTGCTTTTATTAGGAAGCCTGTCTCATTATGGGGCTGATTTATATTGCACTCAGTTCTGACTACTGCTTCCAGATCAAACCTGAGCTGTGATGATCTGTGCATACAGTGAGTGTAAAAGTGTAGTTAATTCCATTTGTAAGTGAAATTCAGCAAGATGGCATGTCCTTTAGTAAAGCTAATATTGAGCCTTTATCAGTCACTGGTAATTTATTGCTTTCATGTGCTATATAATCTAATGAGCATTCATTTTATAGTCTGATTACTTAGCAGAGTCTTTTCCACAAGAAAAGAGATGGAAGCCCTGCTGACCACCAGCACTTAGCTTTTGGGGCCTTAGGAGAGCACACATAAATACTTTTAATGGCTTTAGTGTGTTTTCTTTGGGGAGCATCAGAACCAGGCTAAGCAGGATGAGCCAGAGAAAGCAGCTGAGGCTTTGTCTGCGCAGACGGGTGCAGACAGTCACGCGTTTGATCTGCTTGCACACTGAGCTGTCTGAATGGAAGCCAGCTCTGGCCTGGAAGCCATAAAGACATCTTAATGCATTGCCAGGCTGGAGCTCATAAGCCTTACCAGTGCTAGGGCTACTTTTGTTTCAATAACCTCTCTATAACTGTTTTTTTAATGAAGTTGCTCCCATGGTTTGTTCCAACTACTACATAAAATACTCTATGTTAACAGGACCACAAATCACATTTTCAAAGACAGAAAGCATGAAATGTTTTAAATGCTGCAAACTTATCAATAGTTATTATTTGAAAGTTTTCATTTGTTTCTGGCTTTACTTGTGAAAAAACCCATAAAATTTAATACAAGATCCAGGTCTGACAGGAGCATACAGAAGTGAGATAAACCTAGCAACCATGACAGTTGTTCTAGTAAACAGCTAGTGTTGATAGACAGTTTTCTGTTTGAAGTGTCCAGGGGTACTTCCAGTTTGAAGTATGTGTGACAGAGCTTCAGCCTCTGATTAGTGCTCTGGATTAATAACAGGCATAACTTAGACCAGCCACCCATTGTCCAAAAATTCTGTACCCTGCCACAGCTATTCCTCAGTGTGACCATATGTCAGAAGTAGAGATGCCAGAGAAGGGAGACATTGAGCATAGACTCTTGAGGTTTCTTTATAAGGAGACAATGTTAAGTTTTTTTAAAAAAAATCACATAAAAAGGCAGAGAGGATGACAGAGTGAGTGTGATAAAAAACTGTGAGGAAAAAGGATGTGAGCTGAAATAATAAAATGATATTGTCATAACACCCGCAGGCCTCCCTTCTGGAAAGAACAGGGAGTAATTGTCAGGAGCAAAACTCAGTGTGCTGCAAATTCAGTCTCAAACTATCATTAATAATCTTGAGAAATGAGTCTGGAGGACAGAACTGAAACTGGCAGTTTTTCAGAGGCAGAGTCGTCGTCAGCTGTCATCCCATTGAGAGACATACCCTGTTAGGCCTGTTCATGTTGCACTCCTGTCAGAGTGACATATAACATTGCATGTTAAACAAGTGGCAGACAAGACAGTGTGGATGCAAATTGTTCAGCAGATGGCACAGACTACTTTACTTACCATCTGAAGTCAGAAAATAAAGCAAGTGCCATTTTTGCATTCACTCTCTCATTCTTTTCAAATACTTTTCAAATACTTTTCAAATTCTTTTCAAATGGTAGTCTGAGTACTGCTCAGCAACTTCCTTTGTTGTGACTATTGAGACAAGAGGAACTTCACAGTATGATTATAATAGGAGATACGTCAAGTAGAGCATTAATCATGTGTACATACGTACACTTTGAGTGAAATTGCAACAGAATTTCTGAGCCTCACTGAATGAATGCTCTGAGAGTATTGCATCTCCAGATATCTGCTTTGAGCTGTGGATCTCCTGTGGCTCATTGTATCTCCTTTTTTTTCAAAGCTTCACAGTTTCTAGACACACTAGACTTACACTATCCTCCCACATTCTTAATCCTTGAGGAGAAATATTTTCTTTGGGAGCAGGAAAACTAACAGTTAAGCAGCATGATTACTCTTTTCTCTTTCAGAGTTCATTTTCCATCCTTTTGGAATAAATTATGATGTTCTCATTGACTTTGGTAGTGTTGGACTGTGCTCTTACCATGAGCTGGCCTCTTAGGAGAGAGTCATCATCCATCAATTTGGGACAATCTGAACTGAGTAACAATTTCGTATTGAGCACCTTTGAGATACTCCCAGTTCAGTTTCCTGATTCAATCTGCTTTCTTCCTCAAGCCCAAGGAAGGGGCAGTAGAAGACATAGTAATAGCCATTGCTATGCAAAGTGGCAGGATGGGAAATGCCATAATTTCACACCTTAGCAAGAGTTTGTTACTCTTCACACACACGAGATACAAGCTCTTGTCACAGACTAATTAGAAGACATAGAAGTGTTCAGATGCCTCTTTGTCATTCAGAAGAAATCCCAGTGAATGGTTTGAGAAGACTTACAAAGGAAAAGTGAAAACAGTAGCAAATTCTAGTCCTGTAAAGTAGGAGAAAAAAGGAGAACCTCACTTTCATTGGTAGAGTTCATTGTTTTTAGTTATATACATAACCAAGAGCACTATTAAACAAACACAGGCAGTTTTTGCAGTTCTGTAAGAAGTGTTTCATTGCAGGACCATGTAATACTGACTTTTAAGTTATTTCTTGCTACACATGAAAATGCAACTGTTGAGAGATAAGCATTATGTCTTCTTTTACATCCAAGATACAGGAGTTTAGAAATGGGGTAAGTATACCATTAAAATTATTAAAATCATTAAAATCATAGGTTGATTTCAGTGGTGACATAACACTACTAATGCACAAAAATCCCTGATACTGTCATGTGTTTCAGTTATTCGCAGCAGTCCACAAACTCTTCGGGTATTTCATGTGCAGAAATTCAATATTAAACATGATAATTTCTCCATTTTATTCCCTTTTATTCTCCATTTTAATCACCAGAAATGTAACTAAATGCAGACTTATTTAACAGTTTTTTGCTGGGTCACATATTGCTCTCATCTTAACAAAATATGTAATAAAGACATTTATGTTAAAGTCAAAGAATTCCTTAAAGATGAGAGCTTTCAAGGTGTAAGTATTGTAAAATCTTTATCAATGTAAACAAAATTTCCATTTCCTTTTACCAGCAAGAAAATTCATGCACCATTTTGACAAGTCTGTTTTAATGAAAAGTTGTAATAAAATGCTTTCTACCTATAACTACTGATAGAGCAGTAATTTCTTTGTATCCTTTTTAATAGTCTTGACCTTGGTTTGTTATAACTCAGTACATTCCAGCTCATTATAAAACTTTATCTGTCCCTACAACATATCTGTTAATAATCAGCTGCAGTTTCAGTGTTAATATGTTTCGGGATAACATGAAATATATGAAAAGAAGACAAATGGCAGTTGTAATTATTTTATAGTTTACAGGAAACAGCCTGAAATTGTTATAGCTATTTTTACATGGGAAAATTTTGGAGAAGGATATTCGCAGAGGGTGATATAAAACTCCCTACACTCTTGCTGCAATTTAATTGGGAAAGATAGACCTGACATAGCTCTTCTAAAGGGTCCTGCACCTTTTTGAATTGAATATACAGAGAGAGATTGGCCTTGTTAGGATAATGTTAGCCCTTATGAGCAACCCTCATAGAGATTAATAGGGATGAAAGAGAAATAAAGCACTA
Source organism: Alethe diademata (assembly GCA_025584955.1). Taxonomy (NCBI): domain Eukaryota; kingdom Metazoa; phylum Chordata; class Aves; order Passeriformes; family Muscicapidae; genus Alethe; species Alethe diademata. Next base: position 42,140,068 of record JANRMJ010000077.1, on the reverse strand, counting down.
ATATATGTGTAAGCCTCTTCAGAAAAGGTTTTAAATAAATCTTGTTTTCCAAACGATTCCAAAACCTTTACATCCAATAAGGCCTATCCTATGGCAGACTTTCAGTTTCCCAAAATGATGTAATACAGAATCTAAAAGGGATGACACTGATCTCCAGGGGTTTAAAGTCTTTCTGTGTGTTTTTCCATTAATTAAGTAGGTCAATTAAAATAATTAATAATGTGAAGTAAAATTTCACTTCAGCTCCAATTTCCTTAACATGTTCTGGCCTTTCCAAAATCTACCACTACTTTTTGACTGATTGACAGTAGCTATTCAGATATTATGTTGCTGAATGCAGAGGCTAACAAGCCCATATAGCAGATCTTTGAAACTGCGAGATCAAAATACGACTGTTCTCAGGAAACAGCCAAAGAGTTTAACACAAGAAAAACCCCACATGGCTAGTGTGGAGCTACTGCTTGTGTGAAAACCCTTGATGAATGACAGAAACAGCTTGAAAAGGTGCCCAGTGCATTGGAAATATGAGAATACACTCATAAATAAAACTAAGTTCAGATGCTCAGACAGATGATAGTGAAGGCAAACAATGTTAATACCTGCTTTCATAAAATGGATCAAGGAAAGCAATCAAAAGGAAAGATTAATGGTTTTATCCCCAGATTATCTGGAATCAGTTGTTGATAGAATCACAAAGGGTGTTTCAAAGCTCTGTTTTAATTAAGAGATAATCCAGAATAATCACATTTAATTATTTTGTAAAGGTCGTTATGGCTTGTTTTTTTCAGCAATTTAAACAGAGTGGTCTGTTAGAACAGAAGAGAAAGAACATACTGCTTCAGTAACAACATTGAACAATTAATACTGATGTATGTGAGCAGCTGATATTCTTCATTAGAGTATTTACAAATGAAGCTGTCACATTCTTGAATAGACAAAGTATAAGTAATTAAATTGGGTGATTCTGGATTATTTTATGTAATCCAGTGTTTAAGAATGGTCATTATTGCAGAATCAGGCTGATCTTCAATAATCTGTAGACTAGGTAATTAGTCATCTTACCTCACTTGTGTGATCAGGAGCTACTTTTATGCAGGGCTCATTTTCATTGCTACTTCTTTGCCTTCTCCCCTTCTTTGTGCCTCTCAATATCACAACATGTTTTTCTACTGAATATTAAAAGGCAATATTAATTATCCAACAGTAAGGGGAAGAGATTTGGCTGGTATAAACAGGCTCCATTGACTTCAATAGAGCTGTGATAATTTATAGCAAAAGAAAATCATGAAGTAAATTGCCTATTAAAACGAAATGAAATGTATCATTAATTGCATGTGGCATATCACTTATAGCACTGTGTGGTCTAGGCATTTTCTTTGCGTGATATCATTACTATTTGGTAAAAGATCTGAAATCTGCTGTTGGAAATATGGCTTCAAGATAACCATAGTCACTGGATGTCTAAACAGGGTAAGAGGGAGTAGCAAATCTGTTACTTTTGTCACCCGATCTGTGTTAAATATAAAAAAATTGTTGAATTGTTATTATTTTAATGATAGATAATAATAGAGTACAATTAATGAAAACGGCCTTTAAACTTCTCCTTGATTTAAATTTAGTTGAATGAACTTCACCTTGATGAATCCATTCAATATTGGAAGCCTGATTCCTCAGAAAGCCAAGGTCAGTAAAAAATAGAAACAGCAATTGTTTACACCCTCATTTGTGGAACTAGTACTGTGCCATATTCTGATTATTTGAATAGCTTGTTATTTTTACTGGATGACAATTTTGATTTTTCATCAGAACTGTAATCTTAGACACATAAAATTGGGACAGAAACATTTAGCTTTTTAAAAGCAGGCATCTGGTACTAGGATCTAAAATACAGACATGGGAAGAAAATTGCTATTTGCAAAGCACAAAACAACAGCCAGATTGTTTCTTGTTCACTTACTGTGCACAGTGTGTGTTGGCACCAGAATGCAGTAGCTCAGAAATCTCAAACTGTCAGGAAAAACAAACCATGCCCCACAGACAGAATAGAAGGTTGAAGAAAAGGCACAAAAAGGAAACCAGGAATTCATCTCCATTTATCAACAGAATGCTGTATTTGACAACACTGTGGTGGAATCTACTTCTCATTCATGAGTCATGCATTCCCAGTTACTCCTTTTTACGATGCTAGTCTCTTCCATCAGCTTACAGTACTGAGCATGATTTAATGGGCAGTGAAACAAACAGGAGGCACGTCATTCATATTGATGTTTCTTAACTGCATTCTAGTCTGTTTGTTTTAAAATTCTTTTTCATATTAGGAACTGGGAAGGTATGCTTATTGTTGAACAATCCAGAATTGTTTCATATTTGCATGTCTTTTCTGCTTACTTTAGGACAGTTTGGTTTTATAGAATTTTGGTTTTGCACGAACGAGTTACCATTTCTTCATTAGTCTACTTTTTGCTTTTTATTAAACTTCCAGTGAAATTAATTCATATTATACTGCATATTATCAATTTGGAGGTCTGAAGCACGTAATGCAGTAACTTATGTGTTTGTACCTCAGCATTATTTGATAACATTGTAAAGCCAGGGCAATTTTTCACTGATGTGGCTTTTTCCTTGAGAATTTTTTGCTCTGCATAAACTTGTCTTTTTTGTTTGGTTTTGTTTTTTTTTTTTTTTCCCTTTCCTCTGTTCTTTATATCTATCTATGATCTTGCATATTTGCAGCTATGCATAGGTCTAGCACAGGCCAAACTGTCTAGAAAAAAATGACTGATCAATGCAATAGATAAAGTTCTTCAGCATGTAGTCATCCAAAGCACTCATGTCCACTGGAATGCTGCCAGATACTTGAATTGTGGTAGGATGGAATGCACAGAGCAACCTGCACCTGCTGCTTTGTGAATGAGTTTCCTTCCATGGTACTATGGGGAAATTCTTTACTGTTCTCATTCTTTAGCCACAGACTGAATTTTGGTCTTGGACTCTTTCTTTCAAGAAATTGAGTGCTGCACGTATTTTTTGAGTAAAGGAAGATGAGAACCATGAGATGTTGTTTTTTTTTTTTTTTTTGTAGTGCAACTACAAAATATTTAGAAAATATGCAATTATCTGTCATAAGTGCAATTAAACCACAAATTGATAAAAGCACAGATAAAGGTCAAATGTATTTTTAGTACTGTAGTCTGATTTCTTAGACAATAAATGTGCTTTTTAATGAAAGTAAAATGAGTGAAACAGCTGATCTAATTGCTGGATTAGACAACTCTTTCCAGAAAATCTTTGGCCTAAAACTTTAAAATAATTGAATTAAATCACATTAAATTCAATTCTACTGGGTGCCTAATATAATTATGGTTCACATTTATGAATTAATACACTTTGTATCAGGTGTGACTAAAGACTCTTTCTGTAAATATATGTATAAATTTGTTGTTTCAGCTCTGTTTTCACCAGAAATTGGACCCGTTACTGATTAGTGAATGTTGAAAATGGCACTGTCAGATTGGATGGCTGAGGTGTTCAGAGAATGGTGGTAACAGAACTGTAGTTTCACTTCTGAAGGGATTTTCACTGAACAAGTAATCATTCAGTGAACAAGCATTTTAGTTGAGATTAACCCCAAACGGGCCCTTTTTTACTTGGTTCCACATCTGTAGCTTAAATGGAGGTCAAAAAAATTGTACACCTCAAACAATAACTGAACTTACACAACAATGTGGT
>JANRMJ010000077.1:42115087-42126316 GCA_025584955.1 Alethe diademata | reverse complement strand
TGTAATGGGTTATAAAGCTATAAGGGAAAGAAGTAAGTTAGTTAATGCTAAGTGTGTGAATACAAGAGTGTCTGGAGGTCCTAATTTGAGTCATGTCAACAACTTTATTTTTCCTTGATATTTTGCTTTAAATTTGTTGTTTGTACAAAGGTGATATTACTTTGTGCATATAATAGGAGACATGAAGCTTTATTGGAGCTTGATAACATAAGAAATTAGCTATTCCTGAATAATTCCACATGAGAATCCATTTACAAAGTTAATTATGTTGAAAGGGAATTGCATTTCAAAGTGGAATAACTATTGAATTTAGAAAACACTCTTCCTTAATGCAAATAGTTTTTTAGCTGGACTAATGTGGTCATTCATTAAGGTTTTCCTAAGTGTGGAAAATCAAATCAGGAGATTACAGTAACAGATCCTATTCTTACGTGTTCAAAATACCACATATGAACTAATTTATGGATACACAACTGATGCCTACAGGATCTACTGAGTGTGTCTACATGCATATTGTCTTAAGTACTGGTGTTCTGCTGAAGCAAAGTGTATTTGGTAGATATTATCATTCAATTTATAAGAAAGAGTCTTTATGACAACTTTAAAAGAAATTCTGTCATATTAATGAATATCCCTGTGACATTAACTTATCCATTTTTAAACAATTCTCTAGTACCATTATGATGTGGAGAAACACTTCTTGTCAGTTCTGTGGAGATAAACTTGAGAAAAATGCAAATGTAGCCAGCTGTTATACTATAATGAAGTCAATGACATTATAGGGTTTATTTGCATTGCAGTTCTGATGAAACATAAAAAACCAAAGCTCTTTCCAAAGAGGCTGTTGAAGTCTCTGTCATTTCAAGATGTTACCACCTTGGTATGTGTATTGCCATGCATAGACCTGCATGAAAAGATTGCATAACCTTTGGGCCAATAACAGGTTACAGAATACTATTTATCAAATGGGATATTCATGAAATGGGAGCTAAGTTTGTAGATGAATAAAAATATTTTCAATACCATCTACTTTCCATTTAAAAGTAAGTCTGACCCAATGATGCTGAGTAGCAAATCAGCACATGTGCAACCTATCTGGAGCCTTCAACAGACTTTTGTCCACATTTCTGCTGTTGCTGCAAGACAAAAATTATTTAAATGGCCATAGTGGGGTGTGGGGGGCTTCTCCATGTTGTTACTGGGGAATTGTCTGGTATGGAATTGACTGGCATGGATTTAAAGCACAAGGGAGATTCTGAAAAAGTTATTCATAAAGACTTGAAATTAAAGTTTTTGTCCAGTTAATCTTATTGAGATATGAATGGAAGTGGAGTTTTAATCCATAATAATTGTATGTAGGAATCTGAGGGAGAAGTGTTTGGTGAAAAGACCAAAAATCCTCTGATAGTGGTGGCTTTCCTGCAAAGCAATTCACTATCAGTTTGTCTCCTGAATTCCCAATTTCTTTTCACAGGCACAAAGCATAATTCCACCCAGTTCCACAGGAAATATCTACCCAATACTATTTGACAGACAGCAAGAATTAGGCAAGAAATGGTCCTGGTACCTCCTGGTGTTGAGGCAGTGCTCTGTGCCATGCACCTGGGATTGTGGTCCCTGGGCTGGGCTGCTGGAAAACATGTCTGGAGTGGGCTGTGTGAGACTTCCAGCCCATACTGAGGTCTCCTGCCATGGCAATTAAAGAATGTGCGGAAAAATGGTGGAGACTTGTGTTTTCCCCTGAGGCAAACAGCTGGAAAATGTTCTCAGATCTTGTAAATATTCAGGGCTATTTGAGAGTCGATATTATTTTTGGTGTGAAATCTCTCAGTTTTGTGAACACCTACCAGCTTCCCTCTTTTCCAGCACATGAGACAGTTTACCTTGAGGCAGACCCTGCATGGTCACAGGCAGGGAGGCTGCAGGTGTCTGAGGTGGATTGCATGCTGAGTGCCTGGCATATTCAGGAGCAGAGCTTCTCATGGCTGGAAGTGCCCTGGCCTCTCTCCCTGCTGGAGTCCACAGGTTGTGTGCAAGTAATTGGTGAGAGAAAAAGCTGCCCAGCTGGTGAGCTGTGGTACAGCAGGCAGCCTGAGGTGGAGACCAAATTAATAGGTGAGACACAAAGGGAACCACTTCTCACAGCTGCCACTTCCTGGAGCCTGCTTCTTATGTTACTGAAAGAGAAGGGAAACCTGGAAAAGAAGGAAAACTACATCTTGAGCATCTACACCTTGCATCCTAGTATGCAATCTCTTCCTTAGAGATTAAGTAAGCAATATAGGACTGTTGGTTTGGGGTTCTTTTTTTTGGTTTTTTTTTCCTTCCAGGTATGTTCTTTACAGTCTCCTCCATTTCACACGGTCCTACCCTACAGGATTTTTATAATTGGATTTTTAATTCTCCGGGAGAAATAAGACTGGCAAATTTAATCCTAGGTGAATGGCTCGGTCAAAATAGGGATTTGGTGAACAGTTACCCCTCTAAGGATGAGTCAGGATGCTTTAGAGATTTTGAACCAAATGAGAGATTCAGTGGTACACAGATGAGTTTGGCATTCACAGCAGCTGTAAGCAGAGGATCCAGGAGTGTGACAGACAAAATTTGAAGGAAACAGGTAAGAAATAACATCTGATTGCTTGAGCATGGTTTTGAAAGAGATGGCTCAAGATGGTACTTATTTTTAGCTGACTTATGTAAGAAACTTCAAGAAGAAAAGGGGAAGGAGACAAGGATTGTTTGGTGAACTTCTAATAGAGAAAATAGAAATGTTGTAACAAAGTGAGACATTTTCAACTCAGGAATTAGTGGTAGGGTGGATTTTTGGATGAATGAGGATATGATGATCTTTGCTACGGCAGGAATCCAGTGTTGCAGTGCTTTGAAGATATGGTAATGTCAGAGGAGATTTCTAATGTCATTCCAAGCCACTCAGAAGGTAAGGGGTCACCCACAGGCAGAAAAGAGACAGGGCCTTGGATCATTTATAAGAATTGGGAGTGGGCTCACAGGAAAAATATTTGGGACAAAAGATAAAGGATAATCCCCATGATTTTACAGTAGGTTGTCTGAAAGACCATCAAGTATCCTCTCTCCTTCCCTACTAGTCTTCTCTTTAGATTACTGCTATAAAGAATTAGCAAGATCAAAACCTTGAATTAAATTTCAAGTTTAGGGAGATGGAGAAAGTTCAGGTTTAACAGCTCTTGCAGGAGGGTTCTGGGATTTTTGAAGGTCTTCTGGTTTATCATTTCCTGACCAGGAATCCATACAGAATTTAGTTTGTGTGGACAGAGAATATGGGACAGTTAGCCCTTTCACATTCCTCTCTCTGCTTTCTGAAACACAGTATCCTCACACTGTTCTGCAGAAAACTTTTTCCCCTTGCAGAATGTAACTTATAGCTTAAAAAGTAATCAGTTGAAATACAAACTAAACACCCTTTAACATCTGTCTGTTTCTCTAGGTCAATATTTAAACAAGAAGCCTTGAAACTTCAGAGTTCTACTTTGACCTGTAATTTGTATGCCTTGGACTTCATGTTTCTTCGACTTTAAAAGCTCAGAATTTAGAGTGGACACTCTGGACCTCCTGCTGCTGAATCTGTTCACTGAAGTGCTGCCTCAGAGGACTTTGCTGCATTTGCTAGTGCTGGTTTGACATTAGGTATTCAACAATTGAGTGAGTGCACTGTGCTATAGATGTGTTCAGCATCCTTTGTTCTATGCTTTAGAGAAATGAGATGAGCAAGAGGAAAGTGTGCAGCCCTTGCTTTTAATATTTTATTGGACTCTACCTTAACATTTAAAATACCAACATATTGACCACAGAAGTGATTCTCCTTCCCCACAACCACCCACATGCACACACTTCCTCCCCTACTATAATATTAGAAGGGCAGAAGTTCAAATGACCTGATTGTGAAATCACTGAAATTGCACAAATTGAGCAATTGCTCGATAGCAGCAACAGAGTTGATACTTACAAAAACACATCATGAAAGCGAACTTGCAAGCTTATCTTTTACCCGAGGCAGAAGGACTTTTAAAAGGCAGTTATTGTTTTAGTGAAATGTTTGGACAATAAACTTCCAGAAACTGAAGTATAGGACGCACTTTGTTTATACAGAAACCTGATTAGTATTCTTTGCACACCATTTATCCACTGGATCTTGTTGCAGAGCTGTTGACAGGATGTGTTCCTGTGATTGGACAGGTCTAAAGTGACTTCTTTTTTCTTTGAAAAAGGTATAAATTGTTTTAGAAACTATTCTGCTTTGAATGATGTGAATCAACAAAAAAGTTGTTTATTGCTTAAGAAGTAACAGGATAGTGTTCCTACTTGGAATTGAGGGTTGTATATCAGATACTTTTTATTTTATGTGGACTTATAAAATGCTTTTTCTCCCTCTTTAAGTATGAGTGTTAGGACATAAACCATAAATTATCCTTCAGCAAAAGGCTTCTATTATCTATAGGCATAAAAAAAACCAAAGAGGACATTTCAGAATCCACTCCTTGAACATCAGTTGTACAAAATATACCTTGATAAAATAGGATATTTTCACAGTCTATACCAAGCAATGGTGGCATTTTAATAGATTACATTCTTCCCTATTGTCCAGTATTAATTAAATTAATGTTCCTGCAAAATTGTCCATGATATTGGAGTTGAATTTTTTCACGGAAGAGTTTAATCAAGATATTAATTACTTGTCATTAAAAATAGTCCCTGATGATATTTTCAAGAGGAAGAGGGATAGCTCCATTGTTCTAGCTAAATTCCAGCTCTGCTAATTGCACTGTGCTTATCTAAATTATGCCAGCTGTAGATTCTCATGAATGTGTGGATTGGCTGTTAGCGACTGATATGTTCCATCTTCCGTGTTTTCATACCTTGCCAAATTGATGTCTAAAGGCTGAAGAATGTTTTTGGGCCCACTCCACCTCATTCTGTTGTTCGGGAAATGGCATTCACCTTCACCCCTGTGAGAGTATTTCTACAGTTAATGAGAGAGAGAATAAGGTAAGAGTTATTCCTGTGCTGCACAAATTAAATCCAAGCAGTCATGCAAGGTAATGTGCAGCAGCAAAAGAAAAGAAAACACAATCCATTCTCAACCTAGAAAATTAGTCTAAGGAGAAAAGTTGACAACCAGTTCTGAAAACTGTAAAATATAAAGGTTAATAAATATTCAAAGTAAAAGTATGCCTGTAAACTTAATTCCTTCCTCCAAGCAACTGCTTTAAGTTCTTTCATACATTTGGTGTGAAGAGTGAGAAGTAAAGCCAGGAAGGTAAGAGGGTTTCCATCAAATTTAAAGCTATTGGATACTAGGAAGGTTGTTTCCTCTTTCCAGCATCCAGAAATGCACATCAATAGAAGTGGTACACATTTTCTCATCACATGATCTGTTTTCATCCAAGTGGTCACATCTTTCTATCTAGGTGTGTTGGACAAGGTTTACTAGTAATTTCCTTTCTTAATGTATAGGTTGGGACATTTAACTCTCACTTCCTTAATTTTAAAGCATATTTTTCCCACTTGAATGTGCAATTTTAATATTACTTTAACATAAAATTTAATATTACATGTCCATAATTGTAGTAAAAAACCCCAACAATTTTCCAAGGTAAGTAAAAAAGCAATCATGCAGACTAAAACTGTTATATCAGTAAGAGGGAATTATTAGATGGGTGGGTACAATGACCTTGATATCCTCTCTGTAACTGTTGCATAATGAGAAACTTTGAACAGATAGCCCATACCAGCTAGAATGCTTCTATGAAAACATCTCCTTCAAAAATAATAGCAAAACGGTTTAAAACTACTGCCAGGTCACCTTTGCAAAAAGTTTCAGTATTCAGGATATTCACACAGACCCTTCCACGTTTCTCTGTGGTCACTAGAGAAAATACCAAAGTAAAACTGCAGAGGCTTCACATTCACAATATCACCCAGGAGAAGTATCTAGCTGTGTGCCCATTTGAAAAAAAGAAAATTCCACTTTCTCCTGTTTATTCTCAGTGCACAAAGATGATTTTCCAATAACTGGTAAACCAAACCCAAGAATTGTACTGAAAATGTGAGTAGACTCTCTTAAGTCTCTAAAGATCTCTAGAACATTTTAGGCCCTAAATAATTATGAGCAGAAATTAAGCTGCTGTGTCTTCCAGGGATTATTTTCTGTAACAATTAATTAAAGAACAAAAATCTTTATTTCCTGGTAAACATGTTCTTGTTTTTACTAAGCACGAAATTAACATTACCTGGTCAACAGGATAAAAATGATAATAGTTCAGGTGTAACATTCTGCAATATAATTGAATAATATTTTATTCAACCAGTGAAATAACTTGGAGGAAAGGAAAATATACTATATTGTTGCTAAATAGTTTTATCAGTTTTTGTGTTCTTTTGTACCAAATCTTGTATTAACTTTAGGTGCCTTTTTCTAATCACTAAGTGTACCAAACCATTTATGAAAACCCCATGCATGCACACACGTACACACACTGTCAACACTATAATTCCCCAAGTCAAATTCAATTTAATTGAATTATTTTAGCACCTACTTATCAACTGTTTCCTTCTGAAAAACGTGACATTTCCTTCTGTTATGTTCCATGAGGAAAAAACAAAGCTATAAAGCAGCTTCTTTCCATGCATCTCGCTGCCTTATTTTTGTGAAGCTCTGGCAAAAAAAAAAAAATTCCACTTCAAGTTTTCTGATATATCTTCAGAGCTATATCAAAAGCAGAAATGCTTTCATGAGTGGAAAAAAAATGAGTGTTGCAAAAATATTAGTAAGAGATTTTTACTTGTCTAAAAGAAAAAAAAATCTCTCCCAGCCTGAGATTGCAGCATCCATGTTTTTGCCCTTCTCCAAATCTTCACATATGTTAATACTTTAAAGTCTTACCAAATTTTAAGTGATTTGATAATGTATCTCTCTTCCAGAAGCTTGATGTTTTTAAGTAACTAAAACTGAAACATGGAGTGTGTGTCTTCTGGGCTTTTTGACCAAAACAGTAGAAGGGCCTGAATAAAGAAATTGAAAAAAAGATCCAAAAAAAGTCACAGGAAAAGGCCATTTTCACAGCAGTTCAGTCTTCTGTTCTGGACTAGGAATTAATCTATTTCTTCTAACTGGTGAGCTACTGTTTGACAAGGGTTCTGCCCTAGAGCTTTGGTTTAACACAGGGGACTAAATTAAAGTTTTTAAAAATAATAATCCTCTCTGGCCCCCTGACCCAGTGCTCGCCCATGAAGTTGGTAAAAACACTTACAAATTCTGGTTCTTATCTTCCAAAGTCCGTTTTGCCCAGGTAGTAAGTTACAGTAATTAGAAAGTACACAGTTTTGCACTACTGACTTCCAAGTAGAAACAGGTATGCTGTAAAATGCTTTTTAATGATTTATCCTTTTAAATTTTTTATACATATTATGTAGTCTATATTTAGAAAAGTGTGCCATTAATTTGCAATGGGGAAAGAAACATAAAAGGAAATAAGGACTTAACTTTAGGATCTGGACAGTGATAAATGAGCTGTTTGTTACCTGATCCCACATGAAGGAAAAAATTTGAACTCATTTAGTTAAATACATGTCTGTACAGACACAATCACCACTTCTGACAGAGTTTTTAAAGCTCTGTTTTCTTAGCTAAAACATCAGTAGATCAGGTTCTAAGACTTTTGTCCTAATGAACCAAAACTGAAAAACAACCCAGGGCTTCCTGCTAAATCTAAGTAATGAAATTCACCTTTCATCTATATTTCCATTTCAGTGAAACAACCTACTGTTTCTCGAGAACTATCCCTTTTCATATACAGTCACACCTACTTAGCTCTTTCTTCATGAACTTACCACTACCAAACCCACACCTTCATGTCTGGTACTCTGAGGCAGTGACATATTTTAAAGGTAGGGACATACAGCTAAATGGAACTGAATTACAGCTGCTGAATAAGTGGAAGGTCTCCCTGAGCACTACCACACTTTTAGCATGCCTCATCACTGAGTTAATGCATTTTATATCCCAGCCAGGGCAGGTCAGCTGTGTCAGCTCAGCTGTCAGTATGCAAATTATTGCTCAGAGTAAGATAATAACATTTAGTCATGAGTCCAGAAATTTACTATGAAAATCTGAAAGAAAAACTACTTTTACAAGAGGAAGATAAACACAGACTAATAGTTTAACAATCTTAAATCCAAACCATATTTTTCTGATGTAAACGTTAGTGAATGTCAACATGACAGCCTGATACACGTGGGCTTTTTTGTATGCCATACCACATCCATATTTACACCTTCTTTTTTAAATCTAAGTGGAGAAGAGAAGGGATGTGTACTTTTCAGCAGTATTGCCTATTTTACCTCAAGCGTCCACAAGTACCTGTATTTACTAAGTAGTTTGAGAATAATAACATTTGCCACAATATTTGAAGTTCTGTTGTGAAGATTGAGTTCTATAAAATGAAACTCGGCAGTAAAACCACATTCTGATATCTCCTCTTTGAGACTGAACTTGTAATTCAGCAGGTTTATGCTGCTGCCAGTGATTTAAAGCCAGGTGCTACAGCATATTAGAATACTGACATTTTATGGAATAAATGCAAATCAAATGTGAAAGCATAGCTGGCACCTCTGAGTATAAAACATTAATGTTGCTGTTAAACTGGCTATAGATACCAGAACAAAACATGTTTGACAGTGAAGAAAGTCCTTAGGCATTGGAGCTGGCACCATGTCAAAGGGAGAATAAAACCATCTTTCTGTTCCACATGGTTATTGATCACTGGGGCAAAATTTCTGTAAAAAAATGCATTTACTTCGTCAGCCTCTCCCACTCTGTCTTTTCCAACCAGGCCACTGACATCTTTCAAAAGCATGTAGCTTGTCACTTGAAGGCTATATAATGCTTCAAAGGAAATGTTGCACTGGAGAAGAGTCTTGGGAAGCAGCATCAGAAAAAATCATTCCCCCTGCCCCATTGTGTTAATTTTCAAGAGCAATAAGATATATACTGCATAGCTTTTCACTCAAGTTTTGATGATTGAGCTGCTATGTTACATTTTGAATTTAGATAGGATTAAATGTGAGGTACCCTTGAACAAAGAAATGACTTTTGACTTTCAATCTGGCTTAATAGCATGGCTTTGCTGTCTCAAGAAGATATTGAATCTTACTGCCTACCTGGTGCCTTACTCTAAAATACTGCTCTTTAAAAACCCATTTAAGTACCATTTTATTAGATTTCTTGTGTTGGTAGGGTGTTTAGAGTCAGGACTGGTCATTAATATGTATCCAGTTTGCACGTGAACATGGTGCACAAAGAGTGAGTTAATACATATTAGGAGAGGGAATAGCTGGAGAAGGAGAAAAGCAGGGAGTGGGGGCAGGTGGGAGAGAGGCTGAGTGAGACAGACTGAAATCACTTTCAGGGACCAGAACCAGCAGGGTTCCAGGTCCTGAGAACTAACCAGGAGAAAGGGTGAGCCCTCTCTCTTGAAATGGATAAAATAGAAGGAAACAAAGTCCCTGGAAGGCAAACGCAATCCCTAAACTTAGGATGTGGCTTTAAGATGTTTATTTTAAAATGTTCAAATTGTAACAGGCCTCTGAAAGTCACACGGATTTAAACCATGTTACATCATCAGACATACCACTGGAATGTTTGTGGTTAATTAATAGGTGATACTACCAGAGGGGAAGCTTTAGAGGTACTTTTTTTACCATAAGAAAAACAGTAATGTTGACATAAGGTATCTTTTATATTCCTTTTCACCAGATAATTTTAAAAAATGTTGTTAGCATATGTTATTAAAAAAAATTCAAGTATATTCATATTTTATTTTCTTTAAACAAATAAAAATCATAAAATACTTCTAAAGATGAATGACAAAGTAAAAGTTAAATGCTCTCTATTTCCTAGCTTCAATGTATTTACTGAAAAAAATTTCAGTTTCTTGTAGCTCACTAGCTACTGTTCCATCCATTCTTCTCAAACTATAAACCAGTCTGTTTTCCACATCATTCATGAACACTATTGTTAAAAAGCTTACAGGTTAAATTATTCATTAAGGAAAGAAGGAAGTTTAAATAAACTCTTAAATAATGTTTGCCAAATATTAGTCTGAAATATATTTTCAACAATTTAAATTATGTATATTTGGCCATATACACCGAAATGTCTAACATTATGTGAGTTAAAAATTTTCAGGGAATACTTCTTTCCTCATCTGTTATTTCTTCCCTTTCTTTAGCATCAGGCAATGAATACACAAAGCTTCTGGCTAATTTTCTCTTCTTTTTCTTTTCTTTTCTTTTTTTTTTTTTTTTGACAAATTTTATACCAAAATCAATGTGAGGTTTTCTCAAGGAAGGAATTCACTTTAAGGCTGAGAGCATGACTTAAATGGGCTCAGCTTTCAGTGGCTGACAAAATCCAAGTTTGACTGGCTTCAAAAACACCTTGCTTTTATTTTAATTTTTCAGTTACTTTGATCTGACAATTACATGGGATATTTGTACTTGCATAGAAAGCTTTACCCATTGTAATGCTTTAGCACTATGAGAAATTGCTACCAGCTGATGTGTGTTTACTAATACTGTCCCAGTATTTCTAAATGCTTGCCTGTACCAACATAGGAATGGTCATAACTGGTGCCAAGAAATAATTTTGTTAATCAGCTCTTGAGGAATTTAGTAGGTAGGGGAAAAAATCCCTCAAATGAAATAATGCTATTTTCTTTTTATTACTTTTTTCCTTTTGGATAAAACTGAGGGCATAGGAATAGTAGCAGTGGATAAAACTTGTACAGTTTCCTACTATTTTTTGGAAATAAATCCAGATTTAGAGATCAGGGTGGGCAGTATGACGTTTTGGAAGTGTTTGAATTGAATATGTATGTAACAGAATCCATTAGATTAACAGGCTGTCTTTTTATTTCATCCCAACAGCAGTACTTATATCTTCATTACTATTGATTTTTTGTTGGTTGAAAGGAAGAACTCATTCAGAAGACTAAATGAATGTAACTTAGTTTAAATAAATTATTCTCAGATAATATTAAGACAACAAATTAGGACACTAGAGGAGATAGAAAGATGGTTTACCAAAGACTGATTATATTTGACAAAACTAGTACATTTTTTGGTAATTTATTTTGTAAGCAAATGAATTGTCGTATATTTTCCAGTAATTATTTCACTTGAAGATCTTTT
>JANRMJ010000077.1:42095123-42114987 GCA_025584955.1 Alethe diademata | reverse complement strand
TAAGCAAATGAATTGTCGTATATTTTCCAGTAATTATTTCACTTGAAGATCTTTTTTTAAACTGGACTTCGGAAGAAATGTATAGAGGAGGATGAGCAAGGAAATGGGGGGAAGGCATTGAATGTATGGATACATTATTTTGGAAAGCTTTGCAAAGATAGGTCTCGGGACTAACTGAAGTCAAAATTTCACAAAAAGTAGAAAAATTACAATAAAATTTTTTTAGAAAAAGAGGTATAATCAGATGGAAGTCCATAAAGAAGAACTAGATAACCTACTTTATGATAATTTAAGCAGTATAACATTCCATAAAATACCATGCATGATCATGCATGTGAAGAATATGTATACTTTATGGCGAGCTTGCTGTGAGCTCTGAAAATAGAGATAGCAGATAGCACAAGGGGAGGCATTTTCACTAGAGAAAGTAGTGGAAGATACTGGATTCAGTTCAGAGGAGAATGGGTTCAGTTCTGCTCTTCCATGGTCTAGGAGTTCAGATTCTCACCAGTATAGGAAAAGGCTATTGGCTAATTACAGCTTGGAGAGCTAATCTTCTGAGAGGAGGCTAGAACGGATTGTCTTAATTATGGTAGTGAAATGAAAGATTGGAAAATATTTTTTCACTCTAAAAAGCTCATAAAGTTGAACACTAGGGATTAAAATTACTATTTTAGCTGAAAACTAGCGCTTGGCATAAGAACATAGGTAAGCAAAGTGGTCATGTCTAGGTCTAGGGTGGAAATTAGTATAAAAGTTTTTAACCATTAGATGAATGAGGTTTGGACCAGCCTACTACTTTGCTGCACTGGCAGTCAAAAATGCCTAAATGATTTTAAGGGAAAGCTTAAGAGGACTGTATTTTGTGATTTACTTCAAAAAGAAGAATGTATATTTGATATAATGGGTGGATCCTTCAGGTTCTTACTATCAACAAATTGAAACAATCAATCAAATAAAACAAAAATTGAAAAAAATTAACAAGATATTAGTGACAGTAATATTTAGGTTATACATTGCAATCATTTATATTAGAGTAGCAAATATTTTAAAATTATAATCTAGCTGTATGAAAAAAACCAATTTGAGTAAAAAGTAATGCATTCCAAATTCATGGTCAACACTATTGTTATGAGTTCTCTAATCTGATTACAGCTACTGTGGACCCCATCAAATTGTATAACTACCTTCGCAGGATTGAGAGTCTTCAAAATCCATTTGTTAAAACCATATTGTGGTATAATAAACACACTTATTTGGTTTTATTGTATTTATGCTAGGTTGTGTACAAGGTGTAATGGATATTTATTTTCTTGGAAGAGTGTGATTAGAGGGGTGGGATGTGAAAACAAGATACATTTCCCCATTTGTGCTAAAACTAGAAGCAGATTGAATTCACTAAATTTCAGTAGGTGACATATAAATCAGAATTTTCTGACAAAGCAATATAGGGTGAGCCTTCTAATAACAATGACTTTATGGTCTCGATGAGTCATAAAACTCCCTCTGCAAAATGTGGTATTAATTAGACACCCAGCCATAATTCATTATTGTATTGTCAGAAGGCTGTAAACAGGGCAAAAGGCAAAGTCAAGTCCAATGTCACCTAACAGCACAACACATTAGCAAGAATGAAAAAATAAATTTCTGATGTATGCTAAGTTACAAGCAGTATGCATCTCTATATGCTGATTTGTTTTACTGATGAAAGAGCTCAGGAACAATTAGAAAAATATTATGTTGTTAGTGTTTAAATTTGCCTAAGATATCTCGCATTACAAAACAAGGTTTGAACAAGGATGCCATCTGATCACACAAAATAGTTCATTTCTCTGAATGGTAAATAATTTGGTTTCAATTTATTATGACCAATTGGAGTTTACTGGCTCTTGGAATAGTCTTAACTATGCTGAAGTGACCTGTTGTATGTAGGGGTTTAATAGAACACAAATAATTTGGAGAGTTGCCTCAGAATTGTTTGGAAAAATTCTTTTTAGTCTTCAGCTGTGCTGTTTTATGTTCATTATAAGTTTTCTGTTCCCCAACTTAGCCTTTCTTTTAAAAAAAGAAATCTATGTGTTCCTAATGCCAGTTGAATTACTTAAGCAAGCAAGTCTGAGCCCAGATGTAAAAACTTAGGGAAAGAAACTGATAGTCCCCAACAGAAAATAGGAATTATAGCTGTTTTCTTTTCTGTGAGACACTTTCTCCTAGGTCTCAGTTTGGCAGAATACTGGGACCTAAGAGAAGGCGTTATTTCAAGGAAAGTTCAAGTTCTAGTTTACTTCAATGGAACTACTTCTGTACTAAGGAATCACATGGGTTTAAATATCTTACTGGATCAGCCTTTTAGGTTTTGGAATTTTCACTGGCTGGATGGGGACTTACTATTGGGTCATTGTTTTTATTACCATGGCAATAAAATTTGAAACCCCTCTGAATAGACTGAGATGGGGAGTTCCAGACTAAAAATGGAAATGTGTGAGATTCAGTTATTGTTCATGCATTTTCCTCACACTCAAAACTTATATCTAGCAAGTAGTTATGCAGGCATTTTCCCTAGGCACACTTTTAATGGTGTATAAGCATTTGTATGGATGGTCCCAAGTCATCATGATTTTAGTGATGACTTAGTTCTATAAACCAAGAATGAACAATTTCTACTGAAAAAAATGCATCTGGAAGCTCTGGACTCATTTTGGTGATGTGGAATACTTTGCATGGGGTAATAACTTTCTCAGCACAGATGCACAGTAGACATTCCTTCCAATGGCAGTGGAAGGAGTCTCTCTGTTATGGCTCAGACATAAACCAAAATTGCATATGAGCACACTATTGATCAACTGAGCATTTGTTACTAACTGTGCTTGAGCTATAACGTGTGAGCTGAAACGCCTCCCTGAGCCTGTCATGTTCAGTTGAGGCAGAGTAAATCTCAAAGCTATAATAATGCAATCATGTGCAAGAGCCCTTTTAAATAGAAATTTGGTACTTTTCATAGAGAAATTAATGGGTTTTGAAGTTCAATCAGGATATGCAAGGACAACAGTGCTTTTTTATCAGAATGTAATAGATTGGGTTGGGCACAAAACATCTTATCTGAAAAGCATCTTTTAACGGTCTCTTCTGGCAAGACTTTTTAATGGCAGGGTATCCTTTTGGTTTTTTGGTTGTCTCATTCAGAGAAGTAGCCCTATATGTTAAAGCTCCTTAATGTATCTGGTATTAAAATACATTATATGATGGCTTTGCTTTGAGCAAAATGGTTGAACTGAACAGTTTCCAGAGGTCCCTTCCAAGCTCAGAAGTTCTGAATCCAGGAGTCAAAACTTAAATTTCAGTCACCTTGTAGTTGGGGCTATCAATCACGTTCAGGCTTGATTTCTTCCTTACAAAAGATTAAAGGCTGCCTTTGCTGTACGATGAGGACTTTCAGGACTGTTGTGCACTGCATATTTCTCTTATTGTTTTTAGTGCAATGTGAGTTTACTGATGCAAAGCCAGGAAGACACTGACCATCCAACTCTGCCAGTAGCAAAACACAGCCATATGCTAACAATCTCAACATCCAGGTCAACATACAGCATTCACAAATAGTAACTGAATAATACATAATCCATCACATTCAAGCTAGAGGACCAGATTTAATAGTGTAGTTAGATTTTATAAGCACTTGAAATAGCACTTGATTAGTAAAACCCAATAAAGCAGAGCTTTTACAGTAATACAGTATATATGTATATATTACACAGCTAATCATGTCTGAATTTGTTTTTAACAATCAGTTAGTATTTACCGATTATAGTGTCCAATAGCTGTCTGGTTAAATTCATAACTGGAAAACTTAATTTGAGCTGTCATTGTAAGTTTTCATTCAAAGTGCTCTTACTCAACAGCCTAGCAAAAACAACAACAAGAAAAAAGAAATAAGAAATCCAATATATACAAGATTGTAAAAAATACCAAAGTCACTGAAACACATATATGGAATGAGATTGCTTGGTTTTATTCTAGTGTTTATTCTCAGTGAGAAAAGCACAAAATAATTTCTTACCATTTGAGCAGGAGCCACAATTCAGAGCTTGACAGTTCATTGAATTTTTTTTGTGTATCTATGGAAAAGAAAGAAATGACATTGCAGAGAATGACTGGGTAATGTACTCAAACAAAACATCAGGAGTACAGTATCCCTTCCTACCAGATTACTTTGCCAAGAACTTTATGATATTTGAATAGTGTACAATATTGGGGAGAGAAAGGAGACATAAAATTTCCACATAAAGCTTTCTCTAATGGGCTGTCAGTGACATGAAACTCAAATGTGTATGTCTGCAATTGTTGCCCGGGTGCAGAGAGTGTTGTCTTGCCTTCAGTAAAGCAAGCAAATTTGTTTTCAGTATTTTCAGTGGGAAAAATTACTAGTTAGTAATCGCTAGTAAAACTGGTTTGCTGTGTGATGTCCAAAATTAGGACCCTTCTGAATCCTGTGTAAAATGAGGAGCAGAAGGCTCCTGCAGTCTCCTGAATGAAATTGAAACCTTCACATCATTTAGGCAGTGAACATAGATTATAACATAGCCCAATTGCCTTAAGTGGCTAATATTAATGATGTTTGGCTTTGTCATGGACACAGAATCCAAACATTTAACAAAGTACTTAAAATATAATGAGTCTGCACTCTAATTTAGGTTGTGCTTTTGACTGCAAGGTAAATGTAGCAGTTTAGATACCCTTCAGGAATGTTTCAGTTGCAGTAAGTTTGGCGAGCTGAGACATAAAAGATCTTGACTGGCTATTTGTCTTGGTTCTTTCACAGTCTATGATGTTTCCAGTGTATAAAAATATTTTCTGTGAGACTATTGCTCAATCATTAGAGCTGTAGTGAAGGGACACAGTCACTGTGAAAAGAATGAAAAGAAACACACAATCTGACTGCCCAATATCCAAATGTATATCCAGTCACCCAAATATGGAGCTTCTATATACCTATGTATATATAGCAAATGTGTTTTATGTCATGTAGTACTGAATCCAATTTTTCCATTAAAAACTTTGAACATAATATTGTTAAAATAAGCTCTTTTCAATGTTTTTGCACATAATTTTAAATGCAATAGCTAATAGAATTTTCAATTTTCTCATTGCAAGGGGTATGATTAATATCCTGCAAAATTAGAAGAGCCTGCCTGGTGAACTGACTTTCTGCTTTATTTTGTATATCTCTCTGTAGGCTCCTCAGCCTTTAATGAGTTCAATTAAACGTCTTTGTTTTCAATATAAAATATATTTACTTATACTTTAATGCTCCATCTGGAAGCCCTATGTTTCTGGAAGAACTGGTTTTGGACATTTAAATATTCAACAAGCTGGCAGAAAACCTGTGAAGTTAAACTGTATTTTGAAAACAAAATTCAGTTCTATAATCAGATTTATTATTATCATGCATCTACATCTGAACTAGCATTGCACCAAAGATCTCTTTTACACATCAAATTGTAGCAGGCTGTATGTTCATCAGACCTTGAGTGGCATAAATCCTTTTTCAAGTATTCAAAATCCGTACTGAGTTCTACCTTGGGCTTATCTGCCAGTATATATAAATGATATACACAGAAAAATTCAGACCACCGGACCACTGGACAATCCTTTTAGGCTTACAGTTGACACACTAAAGACTTGATACATAGAAGAAATGCTGGAGTTTCTCATTTAAAAGACTCTCTATAACTGTCTTTAAGTGCCTAATAAAAGCTATGTGAAACTTGTCTCTCACTTTCAGAGAAACTGTGCATTTTTGTAATCAAAACAAGATGCTGCTGGCCATTTCTCTGATCTAGACTGGAAAGTAATTCTCCTGGAGCAATTGTGAACCAACCAAGTATCACAAATACTACTCTAGCTATAATATATAATGGATGGCTGACTGCCAGTCTTAATAATTTTTTGTTACTAATTGAAGTATGTAATTTATATTCTATTCTACTTTTTGCAGAAACTGCACTCAGGTAGTTCTCAAAAGATATTTCCCCATCAAGAAATAATTTTATGAATATTAATAATGTAATATCCTTGCAGAACACTAGACAAGTTTTATGGAAGATTTAATAACCACTTTAAAACATAATCTTTAGTTAATTGTTTTAAGTATAGGCCTGCCAATCAAGATGCAGAAATGTGCATGGCTAGCAAATCCACTGTTAGAATTTTAACTTGATGTTTGCACAATTTGAAAGGAAATCTGAGTTGATACTGTGAAAGGTAGAGAAAATTATAAGCAAATAATTGAAAGTTCCCTATTTGAAACATGATTTTAAAGTCAATATCTATTTTCATGACCTCAAAGCAATGAGGAAAGGAAGAACAGGAAAAATGCAAGAAGTTTGATTCAGTAGATACTTCAATGCCATGCATCCTTTTGTTGCTGTCAGTGGGGGTGAGTTGTTGGCCTAGCACTGCATAGTTCTATCAAGAATGGTTGGGTTTTTTTCAGGAGTTGAACTTTGATGATTCTTATGGGCTCCTTCCAACACAGGATATTCTATGATTCTGTGATTCTATGATTTACTCATAGGGATTTTATTTAGTGGATCCTATAATGTATCTATAATTGATTCATCCTTGACTACATTTATTTTCTTAGAGGAGGTTTCTGAATGTCAGTAATATTTGTCTGAAATCTGGAAAGCTTGGTTTTCAGCCCAAGAAAGTGAGTGGCAGAAAACATCTCTGTGGACACCTCTTAGAAGCAATTGTATTCTTCTAGGGGTTAAAGAAAATGTATGTAAGAGAATCTTTACCTGATATACGTAGCTAGACTGCTAGTAAGAATTTTTAAAAGCTGGAATTTTGCACCATTAAAACCTGCAACAGAAAAACCCAAAACACTTGTATATAGATACAAGTATAGTATATTCATGTATAGATACACCTTTTATATGAATAACTCAAAAGTATAATGTGATTTAATAAATTAGATTATTTTATCATTTTCCCAAAAATGAACATATAAAGCAATCCTTTGTTATTTATAAGCATTATTAAATACAACGGCATCCTCTACAATGGCATCTTAGACTTCAACATGGAAAAGTGCTAAATTATTTGGTATGGGAGTTATGTTTTGTCATTAGGGAATTAGATGACACAAAAATCCTTACAGGATTAAGATAACACAAATTTCTCTGTCCATGAAGCTGTTATATTTTGATGTTAATTTCATTTATAAGGTAGATCAGGCCTTGAAATCACATAATTTCAGATTTCAGAATGATTGCTGCTGTATGACAGTTCACCCTATTCCTTCATTCTTACATAGAAATGAGCTTTAAAATAGCCCACAATTATAATTTTGCATAATTGACATAATCTCAAAAAGCAATTAAGGGATATTTAAATAATTTCTGGAATTTAACTTGAATTAGTTTAATACAGACTTCTTTTTAATCTAAAAACTCCTCAGTCATCTTGGTAGACCAGGTGATTTGTAAGAAATACAAATTATGTACATCTTCAGAAAAACAGGTTTAATGTGTGGAACCTTTTCAATCCACACACATATGGAGTTTAGAGCTGAATTTATGGCATGTTTGGTACTATCACGAGAGAGTTGTAGGCAGCTCACAAATGATCTGCAATAATTCTTTTCATTCTTCTTTAGCTTTCACTGCTCCTGATACCACTTCCTATTATAAACTTCAACAAACTCCTCATTAGATCTCTTTGTAAAATGTGATAATTTTCTTTTAGAATTTCACCTTGAAAGAATATTTTAGCTTGATTTAACAAAGCAATTCTTCAGCTGTGTAAAAGAAAATAGTTGCACTGACTGTTCTGTTTCTTCACCTGAACACATTAGATGTTAATGGGTTTTTATTTGTTTATAACCATTTGCAACAATTACAAGTATACCATAGTTAAACTGGTATTTATACCAGATATTCTTCATAAATCATTATGTGTCTAAGATAAGCACATTAACAAAAATTGTTGTGTTTTAGAATACTCAGACTGATACATTTATCAAAACTATGTCAGACCATGCTGTTTAATTTAAATTATGCATAGACTTTCCTCTCCACTGTTCAGCTCCCTGTAGTTTATCAGATTTTTTTCCAGCTCATCTTCTACCCTCCATCTTTAACATAGTCCTTTCATTTTCAACTGTGCTATTTAAAAGCATGTGAATACTTATGTCAGAAAATACACAATTAATGCACATACACATTTCCTCAAAAAAAACCCTTTTTTTTCACTTGGTGTTACTCATACTATCCCAAATAATTTTTGAGGATATTGATTTTTACTCAAGCATTTTCCCTGAAGTTAGCTGATTTTAGTATTTGAGTACTATTTATTTTTCCCTTGTAAAAAATATGTAATTACCATATTTCCAAGATAATAAGAGTTTTAAAAATTATTCTTGGGAATGGCATGCCATTATTACCTTGTATTGCACTAACCAGCAATATGTTACAGAAGATTTTGGTGTGTATGTTTCGTCACCTTATTTACAATAACTTCAGTTTTAGAACAATAAAATAGTAACACTTCTGAGATTCCTTGAGGTTTGAAATTGTTAGTGCTATAGAAACAGTGCTGTGAGTTGATGCCAACCTATGTTCCTGGAAACATTTATAATAATAAACCTTCAGCAGAGATGGTAATGTTATAAACAGGGCAAAGGAAATACCAGAAATGCAGCAGATGCAATTGATTGTATGCCTTGGAGAATATTCCATTTATATATTTTAGGTCCTGTCAGTGTAGATCAAAAGGAGGTGATGTTGTCAGTTAGAAATAACACAGCCAAAATAATGTGAAGTGACAGCAGTCTCCCCATGCTGATGGAACAGATCATGATTTTTGAAATGAAGAAGACATCCATAGCAGAGCTGAGGTATTATAAACCAGGGGAAAATAATCTGATTTAAACATCTGAATCATTGTGAGCTGTGATCAAATTTATGCTGGAAGTTCATATGACTGATAGGGCCATATCAACTTTATTTTAAGCTGATAGGGCTGCTTTATGTTGAGTTGACTGGTGTGTTTGAACTTGATCTATGTTTTATTCCTGCCCTAAATGTTTGCAGCTTTCATTATTTCTCAGGCTTGTAAATCTGGAAGCTGAGCGGTTTTTGAGAAACTGGAATAAATACCCATCAAAGGCAAGCATACAAGTCTTGATTTAGAAGACAGTGCTCAGATTTCCTGTGATGGTTAACTATGGCATGGGCCTGAAGAAAACATTTTTTGTCTTTATGAATTCAGATCTGCAAAGAGTTATTTTGCCAATTTTGGAATTAATATTTTAAACACGCAAGCAAAATATTACATGCTTTAAAAGGCTTTCTTACTCTTCATTTTAAACAACTTTTATTATTGTATTCTAGAGAATTCTGTGCTAAGAATTGGAGCTAAGTTTACCTTTTGTAATATGGAAATTCTCACAGTGCCTCCAGAAATTCCCTTAAGAATAGAAGATTAGCCTTGCAAGTTTGTATAAACATGAGAATAGAAAATTATTAAGCTATTCTATAACTAAAGCATATTTAGTGTGCATTGGTATCACCATTTCTTTGAAATTACATATTATATGGATGTTTATATGAAAATATATTTTCTTTGAATAAACGTTTTTAAAAATTCGTAATTTTTCAAATAATGCTGACATATAATCTGCTGGAAAATAGACTGATTTTTAATCTCATTAATCAATACTAGATAACATGATAATGAAAAGGCTGTGTTCAATTTTTTTTTTTTAAATTAACGAACTGTGTCTTAAAAACGGTAGCAAGGAACAGACCACATTCTGACACTGTGTAGTTAAATCAAAGCTCTTCTGGTTGTTACCTAACTCTGCAAACTTGGAGGTTAGTGAGAAAATCCACTTGTGGCCACATATCAGTGGAGATGGATAGGCAATAGTCTTTGCCACCTGGTGGAAGATACCATAGTTCCACAGGTTTTAAGTGGGCTGCGTAGTTTGAATAGCTGTGTGACAGTAATGTATGGATCAGTAATTAATAGACAGTTTTTATAAGTAATTTAAAGTGACTGATTGAGTGGCTCCTTTAGGTAATCTCAATGCTTTCAAAAGGTCGTGCTGAATGGATTGTCAAAAAACCAGAAAATGCCCAAAATTATTTTTAGAAATTATGAGAAGAATGTGCACTTTCTGATTCAGAAGGAAGTCTTTCATGGAAAAAGAGACAAAAAGAGGTGTCAGATTGCAGATAGCTTTCCCATCTGAGTTTGCATATTTTGTGAATTTGACCAGATTCTGGTATCAATTATGCTGCAATAATCCACTATCGATCAAGCAGCTTTATACACCCTATCACTTAATTTAATTTCCCCTTAACAGAGTATAGAATACTTGCAACAATTATTGCAGCACACACTAAACTTTGATTTATACAGATTTTTCATTATTTCATCCCCTGCTTTTTTTCCATAAAATTGCTTATACTGTGTGCAGAGTGGTGAAGGACTATCTCCAGAATATCAAATATTTGGTACTAGGAATAGAATTAATGAAGATTCACATAATTTGCTGGGAAATTTTTAAATAGGTTCTCTGTAGTGATTTAATTTCAATATGAAAACTATCCTTGCTTAAAAAAATAACCTTGATTTTATTATTGAATCATGAGATTGAGCTCCAAAAATTTACAAGTCTCTCAGCTAACTCATGTACAAATGATCCTTTATACCTTTGTTTTATTCCCCCTGTACACCTTGGAATGCAATTCCCATCATGGAATAATTAATCAGGTTTCATGGTGAAGTCATAAGATCAGGTGTTAATTTACATGGAGTCTCTTCAGGTTCCTTGAGCATTTCCAAAATAACCATACGCAGCACTTTCATACTATGTAAAAACGAATTCAGCATGGTGGTGGTTTTTCCTATCCCTACTAGATGTGACCTCAGTTAGGTAGCAAGCAGAGTTCCCTCTGATACTGCATGTTTTTAATTATAGGACAGCTGACACATATTAATTTCGTGCTTAACTGAGACACTGACCATAAAGGGTTGCAGCAATCGATTTATCCATTCTGCTGAACTCAGATGATAAGATACTCAGGTCTTCCTGCTGCTGCCAGTCATTTCTACCTGGTAACATTGCTCTCTCTGCAAAGATCTCTTTGTTGCTGATGTTTTTAGATTTAAATCTAATTTTTTTCTGATGTCCTCAAAATTCCAAGTTATGAAAGCAGTGTTTTTACAATAAAGGACTTATTATTTCATATGAATCAGGCTATTAGCATTTAGTGATAATAAAAGTCCAACCAAAAGTAGCCATGTTCTCCCTAAATAGTAGACTTATGTTGTTTGGGTTTTTTTTTCAAGGTTTGAAACTCTCCTAGTTATTGACTTACCATGGGCTCATTTTTTCCCACTCTATCATTGTTAAACCCTATCATACTACCTAATATGTCTGTAATTTTATGATATACAGTAGTTGAGGACTGTGTTTTAGGTGTAAAATCTGTCAGTTGTTCTCACACATCTTCCAAGGAAATCAGAGGACATGAACTGGGTTTTCTTTTGATGACATCACACTGGAAGACGTGTTCCAGGTGTGCACTATTTTAGCAGCTAATTTTCTTTTCTTCTTTTTCAGTTATAGGACCAGCCTCAGTCTCACAAAATAAAATCCCTGAATACTTACAAACCTTATTATTGAATATTTCAATGTACAGGTCTCTTCTTAGCAAGCTGTTTATTTTAATTTTCTTATTAACTATTATTTTTAATTTCCTGATCCTTCAGGGGATGATGGATGGATGGATGGATGGATGGATGGATGGATGGATGGATGGATGGATGGAATTCTTGTTTTAGAAATAAAATATCAGTTTGAGTCTTGATGAAAAAGACTCACTAGTCCTACACTAATCTCTCTTAATAATTAACAGAGTTTCGAGAACTGATACTCCTATGAAATCAATGGGAGGTCATTTCCCTTACACAGTAATGAAATTTGCCATTTTCCCATCTCTAAATTGGGGATCGTCTTTCCCATTCTCATAAATCTCATAATCTGAGAATCAATCACAAGATTTTAATGTACCTTGGTAAATATTTCAGTTCAAGTCTGTTTTTTGAAGTGTGTGGCACTGTAGCTTATTAATTCCATTTGAATTCATAACATTCAAAGGTGGCTGTGAGTCTTTTGGACAGGTTTTGATCCTGGAATCTCTATTTAATGATTCAACTTCCTTATGGAAGTTATAGCCAGCATGGTTATGTATCCCAGAGTTGGTGGGATACACATCCCTTCTCCATGCCATTGAGTGAAAAGGTGTGATCTGGTATCATGTGCAGTCGTGCTGTGTTGCATGTTTGTACAACTGGCTCAGTTGACTTGAGGGTTGCTAGCTGTGTGTTGATACAGCAGTGAAATACTGCCTAATGAAAAACATTAGTGTCCTTGTCATTCTTAAAAGCAAGGATCTTTGATAAGAGATAAGATTAAAAGATATTTAACTAATAGCTCTTATGTTATTGCTGTTTGCGAATAAGGATGTATAATTACATAAGATGTATTACAGATTCTCATACATAATTGATCTGACTACATGGACATATTTTTGAATTATGATAAAAAATTAAAATTATGTGTAATCCTACTAATATATCAGAATTACAGCAGGAAAAAAATATGTTCATCAGATATGAAAACCATCAATGTAAGCTGGCAAAAAGGGCTTCATTATGATTCATTATGAATAATTTAATTAATTATGAATAGCATACAATACTATTTATAATTCTTCATTATGAGTAGTAATGCAATTATTTTTCATTAACTAAAAAGTGTGAAGAAAAAGAACTGCATATTGCATTTTGATCTTGATAAACTGAAAAATCTGGAAGAGAATGTACATCTGTACATATCTATAAAATGTATATATTTGAATGCATCAAGGTCTGCATAATATCTGCTAGTTGTAACACTTCTTTCTTTTTGGCTCTGTGTTTTCCAATGTGTAATATGGCCAAATTGGGATGAATTTGATCATCTGAATTACAGTAAATTTTATTATTTTCTTCTTATAGGCCAAGCAAAGTTTTATGCAAAGGCATTTAACACAGATTTTTAAATACCTTCTTAATAATATTCTTTGAAGACCTTTTAAAATTTGTAATGTATTTTGTCCTCACATAAGAAATAAAACATTCTTGACTTACTTACGTTTAAATTATATAAATGACAAAATATTCCACACATGAGTGAAATACCCAAATGCTGTAAGATTATTTAAACTGCAAAAATTAATATAAAAGGGTTATTATTGATACTAAATTTCCCTAAATATTGGTAAAAGCTTGAATTAGATTCTCAGTGTCGAGAGCCAAAAGTTACCATGGTTTCTTGGATCACTATGATACCATCATCTATCCATCCAAATACTTCTAAAAGATTCAAGACTGACAGAAACTGTCTTCCATACATAAAGTGCTGCTCATGTGTCCCACGTGGAAAATATTTAATCTTTTTCTGACATGAAAAGATCACATACTGGATTTTGAAAGATTGCTATTTATCTTAGTTCTCCTTCATGAGAGTTCTTTGAGCAGCTGGAGTTCCAAGACTTGCTGTGCAACGAGCCACTGAAAAGCAACTCAGAAAACACTGTTTGAATTGGGAATTCTAAGAAAAGTGATATGTATTTACAAATTCTTGCTCCTGTGAATTTGTTCTTATCCAAATGCTAGACCTAACAGAGCTGAAGGATTATCGTGTTATCAATTTTCAAAGCCAAGCAAATTAGGATGTTTTTCAGCAGTTGAATCTACCAGCTTCACATTATATAAAGTAGAAAGTCATTCCATAAGAAATATATGAGCTGCTGCCTCTGATAAGATTCAATAAGTAATAGCTCTGCAAGGCTGAACTCGTTAAATTATAAGTGTGCCTGGAAAGAACAATTCTTGGCATCTTGTAAGTCACTAAGAGAATTAAAGATCCATATAAGAGCCTTGTGAAGTTAAAATATTTTATTATGTGCTGAAATTTTCAATTGATTATTGCGAGGTACTATCTTTTGCTGAAAAGTTGAAGGGCAGTTTGTTAATCTCTCAGAACAAATCTTCACTCATACCATCACTGTTTATAAAGATTGTAAGAGACCTGGGTAAAGAATTTCTGATCCACTCTTAAAGGGCCAAGGAATAGCTTTGTTGTAAAACATTGCAAGCAGATATCTAAATCTATGGCATCATGAAATGCAATTTAGAGTGCCTTAAAACATTCAGTTCTGTTACTTATTTTTCCATCTTTTCATAGTCATTAAGAGAAGTAATGTCATCAGAGTTAGGCATGTCCTGGAATGCATGGCAGAATGAGAAACTCATGTCTTCTACATGGCTGCTAACTGTTGGAAATGCCTTATGTGTCTGCTATTACTGTTTCAAGATAATAGGGCACCATAAGTTGATGTGAAATTGAGTTTCCTGCTCTTAACATGTGAAGATATAGAACTGCAATTACCAGAAATTTTGAAAAAATCCAAGTATGATAATATTAATAGCTATGAACTGCAGGCAGCTAAGGAAAGTTTATTTCAGTCCCAAAACTTATTCTGAAGCTCTGGTGGACAAAGTTTGCTTTGATGAAGGTTTACCTTTTGTTTTGATGCAGGTTTACTTTGCATATTTGACTAGGAGAGAATTCATTATATGAAAAATAAAATAAGCTAGTAGTCATTCATATATTCATTTTCAAGCATAACTGTAGAACAAATTCTTGAAGAAATTTTAAGTAGCTGCATGATGGCTTGGAAAACTAAAAATTTGCATAAGTAAGGATTGGATCTGACTTGTGAAGTTTTGCCTGTAAACATGTAAAGGTAAATATGCTATGGACATGTTGTCTGCAACGGAAGCATTTATGAAATAGACTAAACAAGAAGGGAGTTCCATTAAAATGTGTGGATTTACCACTCTTTCTGGGAATGTGAATAGAACTCCAGATGCACTTTTATTCCTTTTCTTTAATACAACTGCAACTTGTATTTCTCATCCTTATAATTAAAAAGCATGTACCTATACCAGCAGCAAAATAGATTCAATTTACTTGTTGGCTGATGCATTCTTGCTGAGTTGGTCTAGAACCAAATTGCTGCTTGTCCCTGTTTTCTACTTTGTGTAAAGCTGATGGAAATCTTTTGAGTTAGTCAAAACTTTCTTTTCTTAGATGAGATTCTGAGTTACTTTTTACTTTGCTCTGCTTAATTAGTCACAAAGGAATTTCTTATTCTGTTTGCCTGCTAAGGTTGAATTTCTGAAAAAAAACCCAGAGAGTATGAGCTGAACTATTTGTAGTTCAGGATAAGTGGAAAGAAAAGAACAAGACTCAGCATCAGATGCAGTGTCATTGCAAGGAGCAGTCAACTGTCAAGTTGTTTTCTTAGATCATAAAGCCCAAGTAAAATTACAGTTTAGTGCATTCCCAGGAGTCCTGTCACTGGACACCAGGGAGAAGAGACCAACACCTTGTTCTGCACTTCCTCTCTTTGGGAAGCTGGAGAGTGCCATGTCATCCCTCCTGTCCTCCAAATAAGACAAACCCGAAGTGCTCAGCTCCTCACAGGACGTTCATTTCAGCCCTTTCATCAGCTGCTCTTCATGCCTTCTTCTGGATGCACTGAAGGACCTCCACATTCTCAAATTGTGGGTCCCAGAACCGCACACTGTGCTCAAGGGGAGGCTGCACTGTCAAGTACAGAAGGAAAAAAAAATGGAAGAAAGAAGGAAGAAAGAAACAAAGGAAGATGGATGCAGCTGGAGTAGGACTGGAAAGTAGCTGTCCAGAGAAATTGTGGGAAACTTTGTTGTGAGAAGTTCTAAGCTAAGGAGGGGTAGAAGCCCTTGTGTAAGGCTCAGGCTTTACCTAAGGCTGGAGTTAGGTTAAGGGAAAAACAAAGGTCAGAACTGTGGATGGAGTGGGGCTGCATAGGCCCTGTCAAAAGAAAGAATATATGGAGAGAATTTTGCTGTCAGCAAAAGGCTGTGAGGGCTTTCATAAAGCTTGTCCTTCAATCATGGTTTGAATTAAATTAATAATTTTTCATATATATCCTGTCATTTCCCTCTAAGGAAAAATCATTTAAGTAGTTCCGTGTATGCCTAAGGTTACTGTTGCTTCAATTAGGTCAGTGACATTCAAATGAAAATATGTCAGTCTTCCTTTTCAAAAGTAAGCAGAGGTATACCCTAATTTCCCATGTTTCAAAAAAGGTCCAAGACGTAATACTTTACCTAATATGGGTTTTTCGTGTGAGTTTGTTTCCTGGAAGGTAGTATGTCTTCTGGTGAAGTAAAAACCCCATGAGTTGCTACATGGTAGGAGCTCTGAAGTGCCAAATGGAGTATACCAGATTCATAGTCAAATTCTCATGAGCTGTTTTTGTACTATTGTATCAACTCGAGCATGTTAGCTTGAAACTGTTATTGAAAATTAGTGCTAATAAATGCTAGTTTTGTAAACTAAATTCAGATATTGTGATGTTATTTAAATAAAGACTAAGCAAATTGAACAAAGATATGACAGGGATCAGAGGGACAGTGAAAACCAGGAGATTACTGTGGGATGTTTTGGTGACAGGTTGAAGGCAGAGAAAATGATGATTCAAGCAAGACTTGTGTGAAATTGGACGGAATTATAGTAGAATTCCATGGCCACATACAAGCAGCTGCCAGTTGCTCACTAGCCATATCTGGGTCTGTGACTTCATCATGATAATACGTGCTATACACTTATTAGATATTATTTTTACCTATCATGTGTGTGTCTTCAGCCTCTCTGACTGGTACTGGGGACAAGGAAAAGCAGGGCTGGGACATCCAAGGGGCTGGGGCAGAAGAAATCTGAAAGAAGGTTCTGTAGTCAACCGAATTCAACAACCTAAAGTAAGTTGAACTACATTATGTTCTTCATATACAATGTTTTTATTTACCTATAGGTAAATAAAAAAGTGTGCTCACTGTTTTTCAGTGTTGATCATCATCTATGTGATGTTGCAAATTTTAATCTTAGTGTTTTCACTTGGGTCTTTTCACTTGAGTGCATTCAGGGGAATGCACTGAAGGTATGTATCTTCATGATGGTTCTCAGGTAACTCACTGTTAATTCTACCATGTGCGTGGCAAATATTTCACTCTCTTGTGTTTTCATTTATCTCTCAAAAAATGTGCCATTCAGGGATATTCCATGCCTTATAGTGGCAGTATGCATATCTAGCTTAAAGCAGATTTTGGAGTAGGACAGAATTGAAACAGAAACAGCTTGTGACTCAGCTTCTGCTCTAGAAGATTATTGTAAAATAAATGTTAAGATTAAAAAAAATAAAAATAAAACCCCAGACAGGAACTAGTTTATATATTAATGAAATTTGATATTTCTGCTTTCTTAACTACTACAATGTAAAAGAAACAGTAATTAGGCTAGAAATATTTGCAGATATATTTCTAAAACTAAGAAAAATATACAAAATAAATGAGGTTAACTTTATATTCTCTGAATTTTCGCTTTCATTATAGTTCCTGATTTCTTCACCTACCCCCAGATGAAATTCCATTAGTACCTATATGGGAGCACTGGGACTGTAGAACAGTGTAAATCAATGGCTGATATTTGTGAGGGTAATTTGGAATTAGTTACGCAGACCTCTCCTCTTTCATAACTGTGATATGCAGCTATTTATATAGAGCTGTTCTTAAAATAAAAGTAATTTCTGTACAGAAGCAGGGTTTATATTTTCATATGAAGAAGTTTTGAAGGAGTGCACTGGGCATTGGCCTCGACATCCAGAATTCCACGTCCACTCTCTTTGCTCACTTGAACCTGGCCATGCCTTGGCCATTTCCTCCAGGCAAATTTGATATTGTCTGGTGAAGTATGTAAAAATCTTGCCAGAAGTTTTCTATTTGTTTCTTTGCCTTAATTATTCCTTATTAGAATAACATGATAATAATTTGGAATGATTTCTTAACAGATGGGATTTTTTTTTTTGCAGATGGGATTTATATTAAGCCATCTTTCCCTCTCTCCTGGTTTTATTTTTGCTCATCCTTTGCAGGATTTTTTGCTACGGTGTGAAAACACCACAAGTATCCAGAATATGTCTCTGCAAAGACGTAGTAAGATGTTATGATTTAATTTTATGATTTAAACAAACTTCTGTGAGAGCATAGACATGTGTCATCTTAAATTTGTATGTATAGCTCTCTTGAATTTCATGAAACCATGCTGATTTACACCTGCTGCAGAGTGTCCTCGACACTATTTTTGATGTCACCCAGGATGCTGCTGGGCCTCTTGGCCACCTGGCCACACTGCTGGCACTCCCAGGCCCTTTCTCCCCATGCAGCTTTCTAGCCCCCCTTCCCCAGCCCTGCAGTACTGCCTTGGGGTCATTGTGGTCCAGCTGTGGGACCTGGGACTTAGGTGTAGCTGCAGTCTCTTCCCAAACTCTTCCCAATAAAGATTTCCAGAGACATTTTTCCTCATCACAATCTCTGTGCAGTAACATGCATCTTCTCATAACTCCACTTTCCTCTAATCTGTGAAAATGCTGTAGGACTGGACCACTGGCTCTGAAAGAAGTCTCTATTATCTTCTACCTATTATATTTGTGTTATAGTGACATTACACTTTATACCAGAGTCTGGTTAATATAGGAAGAACATTTAGTGAAAAAACATAAATCTATGCTAATTTTCTGTTTCATCTCACTTCCCCCAGACCTGTAAGTTAAAATTAGCTAATAGCTTTCTTTTTAGTGAGAGTTTAGTGGCAAAAAAGCTGTTTTATAATGGGATTTATTGTTGTCATGGTTACACATTTGGCAGATGTTATCTTTTTTATCTGTTTAGTGGTTTTTTTTTTAATGAATTAGAGAAAATAAGAAACCCAAATCATTAATTGACATGATTTGTTTAGGGAAAAAAAGGAGAAAACTTTTTCAAATCCTAAATATCTCTTGAAGATTGTTTTGCATCTTTTGTAATTGCCATTTAATATTATGTTAAATTGCCAATATTAAATGCCATTATATTAAAATGCCAATTATTAAATTACCATTTAATTAGGGCACAATTCAGTAAAATCGCATTATTTAAAATTATTTCTCCAGAGTTTAAATATTTTATTCTCACAGTGGACTGAAGGACTTGGGGAATGCTTGGCATCTACTGCTCCCAATGGTACTTGTGGGATGAGTGTAGTGAATGCAGATGTCACAAACTCTTCAAAAGGTAATATTAAAATAATATTTTCTTTCCAATGGATTTTAATCTTATAGAAGCAGGACAGTTGCTATTAACTGATGTAAGAAATATTCACAGTGGGGGCATTTCTGGAAGAACAACTACACAGGATTAAACTAGTAGTTTTTACTAATGTAAACCTGAAATTGAATAATGATTGTTACCAACCTTCTAACTTATTACATCGTTCAGAGAAAACACTGATTATATCTTTATGTCGTTTTTTTTTGCTTTCTGGACTGCACAGTTATGCACTCCATTGAGCATAATTGCAAGTCTTCTTTAAGAGTGAAGAACCTGTGGCAACGACCAACCATGTGGCTGCTGGGGCTAGGGTGGTTCTAACTTCAGGCTGCTGCGGGGTTTGGATAGCTCCAGGAGCCCCGAGGCAGAGAGGCAGCTTCTCAGCTAGCCAGGAATGAGACCTCGGGAGTCACCGTAGAGGTTCCAAAGGTAGCTTTATTTCTTCGAAAGGTTCTACCAGCAAAATCCAGATACATAGCATAGCAAGGGGTTTTTATAGGTTTTAGGGGGATTGAAATTCTAACCAGTAAAATTATAAGTTGAGAACTATCCAATT
>JANRMJ010000077.1:42072010-42091184 GCA_025584955.1 Alethe diademata | reverse complement strand
TTGTTCCTGTGACAAAGTAGCACATACTGCCTTAGTATTTTATGACAAGGGTGGTGAAAACCCTGTTAGGTTCCTTTAAAAATCCAGGCTTAGTTGTCACTATTATTATAATACTGGATTTCTTGACCAAGTTTTAGCAGGACATATTTCTGAGAGCTCTCACAAGTTGTATGTGCTCCCAACCTTTTCTTGTGTGTAGCCATAAAAATTTTTGTATATTTTTTGATACATCTGTTGCTCTTTCCTGTCTATTTCTACCCAGAAACTTTGGAAACTTTCGACCTCAGAATAATTGTAAAGAGAATAGTTGAAATCCTTCATCTAACAAGGGCAGAAGTTCTAAAGAGAAAGAAAACATACATGAATTATAAGAAAAATAAATTCACAACCAATGTTTTTGCCACATTTACTTACAAAATTCCTTAAAGGTTCACTGCCATGGTACAATACAGGAAAAATATTCCATGGAGATATGTGAATGCCTTAACATGAGCCTTTTGTATTGTAACTAGAATATTTTTATTGTTAAATATTCAAAAATGTTGTATATAATCTATTTTAATAGATACATCAACATTTTGTACGTGTATGTATTTATCAATCAAGGCCAAATGCTTGGAAAATTAGACACATGCATACATTTTGCAGATATTTATATTAGTTATAAGTCAAGACCGAAATAACTTCTCCTCCTTCAATTGTCATGTGGTGTGTTTAGAATGTAAATTAAAACCAGCCAATTGTGTCTTTCCCTTAAGTTCACCAGAAGGTTAGAAATGAAACTGTCTCTAAACAGACATGGAGTAAGCCTGTTAAACCAGATGGCTCTGTGAGTGACCATGGAAAAAATCTATTACTGGCAAGACATTAATGTGCACACATCTGCATGCCTGAACAAAATTTTTCATTATATTATTTTAGAGCAGACCTTTTCTGAATTAAATTTTCATGTATTTTTAGTTGGAAAATGATAAAGGATTGCCTGCATTTATTTGGAGACAGGAACTTTTCCTTATTTCTGATTTTGCCCAGAAAGCCTACAGCACCCTGGGCAGCATCAAAAGATTTTAGTGACTAGCAGGTCAAGGGAGATGATTCTTCCTTTCTGATCTCACAAGACCTCACCTGGGGTACTGATTCTAGGTGGGGGCTCCCAACACAAGAAAGTCATGCTCCGTTGGAAAGAGTGTAGAAGAGAACTGCTAAGTTTATCACAGAGCTGGAACACCTTTCCTATGAAGACAGGCTGAGAGGATTGATGTTGTTCAGTCTGGGGAAGAGGAGACTCTGGAGACACCACGGTGAACCTTCCAGTACCTAAAGGGGGCCTAACAGAGAGATGGAGAGGGACTTTTTAGAAAGGTATGTAGTGACAGGACAAGGGGGGATGGATTTAAGCTGAAGGAGGGTAGGTTCAGATTAGATGTTAGTAATTTTTTGAATTCTTAATTCAGTAAATTCTTTACCATGAGGGTGGTGAGGGGCTGAAACAGATTGACCAGAGAGGCTGTGCACAATCCATTCTGGGATGTGTTCAAGACCAGGCTGGATGGGGCTCTAAGGAATTAGGTCTCGTAGAAGGTTTCCTGCTAGTGGCAGGGGATTTGGAGCTGAATGTTGTGTGAGATCCTTTTCAGCTCTAAGCATTCTATAATTCTATGACTCTATGAATATCCAGATGCTATCTCTATGTACTTGAAGGCAGAAAACCACTCTGGTTCCATTGGGTTTGCCTGGTGGAAAGCATAGTCTGCAACCTCCAGCAGCAGAGAACCAACACTCTTCCACACTTGTCCCTGACATTGGAGCTGTGCCTGTGTCCAGGGCTGCCTTGGCTTTTGCCTCTATTCAGGAAAATACTGGTCACTTTTTGCTTGTTAGTTAGTGCTCAGATTAACAGAGTTTTGAAACAGCAGACACCAATATTGGTCTTGATTCAACAGAGGAGTGAGGCCCATATATTACCTCATGTGTTCTATGGGAAAGTGGAAAGAGTGAAATTTTTTTAAAAATCCATCTCTTTCCAGTACTTATTCTGCTATTCTAAGGCATTCTTTATTGTGGTCTATTAACTTAATTTATCTTTGCAAGTTTACAAGTATTATCAGAAACTGCTTTGGAAAAGAATACAAGTCCTGAAGAAGAGAATTCAGCTATATCTTGAATACATGGGATGAGTCAGAAGTTCAGGTAGGGGGAGCAGTTCTTTGTCTTAGATGTTGGAAAACTTTCAGAAAACCCTAGAAAGAATGAAAGAAATAAAATAATCAGAATTTTGTTGAGAACAACAGAACGGGGGGGAAA
This sequence comes from Alethe diademata, assembly GCA_025584955.1. NCBI lineage: Eukaryota > Metazoa > Chordata > Aves > Passeriformes > Muscicapidae > Alethe > Alethe diademata. Next base: position 42,088,880 of record JANRMJ010000077.1, on the reverse strand, counting down.
CCCAGGCAAAGCCCAAACCAAAATAAAAAAGGAACATGCTTTCCAGGGCTTTGAGAGGCATGAAATAGGTAAATGAAGCCTGCTTTCTCCTTTGAAGCCTATAATGATATTAAAATGCTTCAGAGGAGTCTTTTTGCTTAGCAACAGAGACATAACGTTTCCTTGTGAATATCATAAAATTAGGATTAATGAAGAAATGCAAAGGTTGTTCCTATTATGGTTAGAGTGCAGTCCTCAGGGACTGCATTTATCTGCAGGGATGTCAGACTCTCTTTGAAAGAAATACTTCAGCTTCTCCCAGTGTACATATGTAATGGGAGAAACTACTAGGAAAGAATTTCCTTCATTCATCCATGTGTCTTCTGTCTCTCTGTGCATATCTTATATATCTCAAGTGTGTAGAGACTTATGTACCTAGAGTTTCTACCTGTGGTCAGTCTGTGCACACAGGATATGTATATGCACACACCCAAGCAATTATATAGATAATTTACTGTATCTAGTGTCTTGAATTTGCAAATGCTTTTAATAATTGAATTAAAATTTTTATTTAAAATCATTTAAAAATATACCTTGATGATGGATCAACACTAAAAATCTGAAATAACTATATGTGATTTAAGTATCATCTAGCAGTTTCAGAGAAATGAAATTAAAAATTTGCTACTATAGCAAATAATACATCATTTCAGATGTCTGTTTTACCATAGAATCAAACCTAGAATATCAGGTTGTTTAAGTAACTATTTCTAGCTTGTGAAAATATGGGATCTATGAAAGATTTCCTAAAACATAGGCAAGATAAATGCTCCAAAAATATGCATAAATGTAAGACAAAGTGGAAGTTATATTACCTCACTATACACAGTTTCAAATTCAAACTAGTGGTATTCTGGAAATCCCTGTGGAAGTCTTCACTGATGTCATCAGATATCATGAAAAAAAAAAAAAGAAAAGAAAAAAAGAAAAAAATTTATATTTTTTCCCTCTTTTTTCTTTCTACTCTCCTTTAAAAAAGTAAGGTCTAATCATCTTGAGTCTCCTATTGCATTTGTCTCAACTTCTCACCCAAACAGAGAGAAAGACTAGAGAAAGCCCTCAGTAAGACTGTATAGCTATAAAGATAAGTAAAAGGAAAACATAGGGTGTGCTTCATGTTGCATTTTAAGATTATTGTATCTCCAGCAGTAATTTATCTTGCAAAATTCAAAGAAAAAATCTAAGTTTCTCAGCTTATCTTGAGATGCCACATGTTAATTTTCTGGTTTTTGGCCTGCAAGTAAGACTTGGACAACTAAATTTCTTACCCTACAATCAGGACCACAAGAATGAACTCCTGCACTTACACTTTAAGAGTGGTGGGACACTGTATGGGCAATATTTTTTTCATGACCACAGCCAAGTCATTTGTACTTAAGTTGTAATTTATGAATACTTCTTTCATACTTGATAAGTGAGCATATTCTAGACAGTGCAATGTGTTTACAGTTCTTAAAGTCTGTCCTTCAGCTTAAAATGATGGGAGCACAAACATAACTAAATTTAAAACTTAGAATTGTCCTTATTCTTCCTCAAAATCACTGCTTGATTGGAAACTCCATTTAGAACACGTTTTTTTTTCTATGAGGCATGCTATGTGGTTCTAAAATGCTGAGGAAAAATTGATTCTCTTCTAATTTCAGTTCAGGACTCACCACGCTCAGAAAAGTTCTTGGTGACTGTGTTTGCATCAAAACTACTGCATAAAAAGCTTAGAATGTGCAATGGTTGGTGAAAACATAAATCATATTTTAAAACTCAACTGTAAAAAAAATCCATCTAAATCAAGCACTTTCTCAAATCCCAGAGCATTTTAAAAAAATATATTTTTCCAATTTATGAAAAAATAATCTCGTATCATCCAAAAATGTTATTTAGCAGATACCTGAGTAAACTCAAAATGAGAAGAACAGCTGCTGGCCTGAAAGGTTAACTGACCCGATCTTATAAATCACAAAATAAATAAAATATATACTTTAATGTCCCATCATCATTAAAAAATGATACAAAGTTTGAACTTTTCAGTCTCTTTATTGGTCCTGCATTACAAAACCAAATTGAGCAAACGTGACTCTAGAGGTAAGAGAGCTCACTATTAGCAGATGTTTTTTCTTTTTAAATTAAATTATTTCAGCTTGATTGCTTTTGATCACTGCCACTGAGGGCTATTACACAGGGGATAGAGGTTGCAAATACAAGGCAAATCCTGGGATATCAAATTCTGCTTTCTCTCCCTCTGCTCTTTCGAGGATTTACCATTGAGAAATATGAGATATTCATAAGAAAGTCTAGCAACCCAAGTTATGGACAGTTCCTTTTCTTGCTAAAAAATTGCTTTCAAGAACACATACAAAATTCATTAACTAAAAAACTCTATTCATTACACTTAATTTGAAACTTCAGAGAGGTTCTTATGTTAGGGGTTTGGTCCATCTTTATTATCAATGTTAAATGCACTGTTCTTCCAGAAGGCAATTTTTTGCTCCAAATTAAAGAGGATTTTGAACAAACTTTTATTAAAATAGACTCTATTGGAAAGTTTCTAATATTTTCATCCTAAGAAATTCCATTTTTCTGGTTTTCTTATCTGTGCAGTTGTCCTTATATCCAAATGCAGTCATGTTAAACCTTACATATTTTTTCAGTTTTGGCCTGGGTATAACTGTGTGATTAAGTCTGTAACACCTGCAGCAAAAGTATGATCATGATGTTCTTCAGGGTGCTGCTGCATCAAGTTCTACTGTGGATAATGATCCATGCAGTATATGGTGCTAGTGCACTGAGAGTGATGAAATTGCACTAAACAATATGTGTGGACTGGGGAAGGCTGTGTCCTTCTACATCTGGTGCATATTACATTAGTTACGCTGTGTTTGGGGAATTTTATCCTAGCCAGGTTTAAGAATGGGTCAATGTACTGTTAACATATACATCTCTCTGACATTTAAACAATTCCATAATCTTTTAGGGAATTTTTCCTTGATCTTTTTTCCCTATCTGTGATTGTTTCATCCATGTGATTAGATGATATTCATTATCAAATGCAGATAATGCATGAGCTGAGGAGAGATACAAGTCAGACGCTACACAGGGCAGACTCAGTTTTATGATAAGGTAAGAGAAAATTTTTCCCCAATGGTGACACAGCATAATCAATTTTGCAATTATTGCAATCACATATAACTTTAATAAGCTGAGATCATCTTAAGAAGTTGAAAGACATTGTGAATCCAGGGAGAGTATGTTTTGTGGGGTTGCAGAGATCTTTTATGGTCTTCTTAGTTTGTGGGCTTGAAGAGGGAAAATGTCAAATCAGTAATGGCTGTGGAGAGCAGCATAAGACATAAGCATTTGCACACTCAACCCACAAAAATGCAAAAGGAGGAAAGTTACTCCAAACCTAGAATGGTATCACAGAAACTGAAAGGAAAAATGTGATCCTGCCAAAGTGGGAAAGGGGAGATTTCTGTAGGGAGGGCTCCCTTCTGGCTGATGGGAGCATTGGACTAGAGGGCGTTCTCCTCAGCACAGCCCCAGCCAACACACTGGTCCTGCATTACAAAACCAAATTGAGCAAACGTGGCTCCAGAGTTAAGAGAGCTCTCTATTAGCAGATGCTTTTTCTTCTTAAATTAAATTATTTCATTTCATTTCATTTAAATGATTTTGATTGTGTTTGATCACTGCCACTGACGGCTATTACACAGGGGATAGAGGATGCAAATACAAGGTAAGTCCTGGGATATCAAATTCTGCTTTGATATCCCAACACAGCCCCAACCAACAGCTACATTGTTCAATCCCATTCACACATTTTACAAGCTCTACCTTAAGACTGCTGAGCTTTGCTGCACCTAGGCTTTGTTGCACTAGAGGAAAAACTTTTCATGTACCTGAAGTAATCTTATACTCTTAAGACAGAATAAGGCCATGGTACCACTTTCCATTCTGCTTCCTGCTCCTAAAATGGATGTAAAGATCACAAGGCACAATCTGCTTCCCTGTTATGAGAGGCTGAGCTTCTTCAAAAGACTAATGGGCCAGAAAGTGAAATAATTAAGTGTTTTCTTGACACAAGAATTGCTTGAAGCTTGTAACTGAAAAATATGAAGGTTAGATATGTATGGTTAATTTAGGAAACCAAGCCACTAAAATAGCTGATTAGGACAGCCTCTCTATGGAAACAACAAAGCCAAATAATAATATACTAAGAAAATAAAAGCAACTCAGCTTTTTTATTTCCATTTAGTGCTTTTTTTAGTGGTATTATAATTCTATAACTATAAATTCCTGCCTCTTTTCCTGTGGGTTAGTGAAAACACAATTGTACATTACAAAATAAAAGACTTAGGGATTAAATGGAAACTAAAGTAACTGTTTAAGGAAAAGTTTACAGTTCATCAAATATGACAGCCTCTTAACACAGCAAAAGATTCTCAATTATTTCTGAAACATGAGTGCTAGAGAGTGTTCAAGAGCATCCTGTGACAGAGCTGTATTTCTAAAATGAGTGTTTTTCTTTCCTGTGTTACAATAGTAAAAAAAAATCATGTCAGCAAAATAAAAATGAATACATTTATCAAAAAAAAATGATATATTCTTCAGTTCATCAAAAAGGAGGACCAAACATACAGGTTCATAAATATGCATAATTTTAGTACGTTAAGTTTTAGATAAGAAATTCTAGTTGTTAGAAAAACAGGGTACACTATTGATGAAAATTGCTGTAATAGGGCTGAAATAGTGATAGTTCACAACATAGTCCCTGTTAAAAACAAGCTATTTTGATGCTGTGTTGCAAACTCCTGTGCAAAGAAGACTCTGTGAATTGGAACAAGTAGGTTGCCAGGACAACCATAAAGCCATAGCTGAAATGCAGAGTAAATTTATTTAATTACCTGGCTGGCTGGAAGATCTTAAAGAAAACCCAGGCAGAGCCACAAGTAGGAACAGCAGACTCTATTAGGCTTAGTTGATCCTAGCCCTTGGCAGGCCTCATTTCCACCAATTTATCAAAAGCTTTGTGCACACGTAGTTTACCAGTGTGCTGTGTGCTTTTTATGATCTCTGAGCTTTTGATCTTTCTCTCTCCCCCAGCAGGAGGCTCAATCATGTCTGTAAGAGTGTGTTATCTCTACATAGGAATTCTACTTCTCAAGACAGGCAGAGGATAAAGCAGGAATAGGTGTAATAAATGGAGTTCTCCCACTCTGGTATTCCCAGCTGCAAGGTCACTTAAGCAAAACCACTCCCTCTTTTCCAAATCTGCTTTGAACTCTTTCCTCTAATTAATAATGTTTTTTACCAGCCTAACTTCTGTCATAGTGAACAAACAGTGATCATAATCTGAAAGGGGATTCTAAAGTCTAAAGTGATTGTAAAGGAATTACACAGATACAAATTCTGAAAGTTATATGGGTGTTGTTTTCATCCCACAAAGTGTAAAATATAAATACTAAAAGGACAGACACGGATCTACATGGACAGTGGTCTTACCCAGTACACTTGTGCTTCAACAGTGTAATATTTCCATAGCTTTACTTATCCTTCCATAATTGTTTTTGTAATTTAGAAATAATCAAACTTTTATCTTTTTAATTTGGATGGCTGGTTTGTGATACTCTTGAATCTCTGCCTGGTGTGCTTGATAATTAGATCTTGAATGAATTCATCAGTAGGTTATTAAATCAAGCTGCTTGAAATTTATGTGCTTTTTCCTCTGCCTGCACTTCTCCTCCCACAATTTCCACGCCTAGCTACTCTGTATTTTAGCTCAAACAATAGACCTGGGAAGAGTATTATGGTCTACCCAGCCTAGGGAGTAGTCTGTTGGTTTAGATAATTTTGAACACTGATGCAATAGGTTAAAAGATAAAAAAACCCACAACAAAATCTCATGAGAAATGTCAATAGACATTTTGGATGCCAGAAACTTCTGCAAGTAAAAAGTGTGGCTTTCAAAATGTCAAGTCCTCTGTGGTATTAGCAATATATTTTAAGCGGTCTCCATGACGAAAAGAAAGTGAGCTTCTATGATGAATTTTATGGAGTAATTGTGGTAAAGATGCAGTTTCATGCTCTTCTCTGGCATGTGACATACTACACAAAGCAGGATATAGATAAATTGTGAGTCATTATAACCTGAGGAAGTATAAATAGAAAAGCTGTGCTTTCAACGGAATAACTTTTCCAAAGGTGTATGAAGGAAAGACAGGAGGATTGTGTTTGAACATGGTCACAAAGATGATACAGACTGAGAGCACTCAGAAAGGCAAAGCAAGATTCCTGAATTAGCCCACTGTTAAAGGATGAATCTTAATTCTAGTAATATTTACTATGACATTTCAGATGTATACTTGCTTTTTTGCTACTCACATTCTTATTTTCCTATTATAAGAATTATATCTTCCCTTTGCTGAAAATAGAAAGAAGATATCTTTAAGTATAGCTGACTCTTAAAGGGAACTTTTGTGATTACAAAGGTGGAATGGATTTTTTCCTTGAGTATAAAAAATTTACTAACATAAGAAAGCCTGCCTTCTGATGCCTGTAACTTGGAATGTTTTGCCCTGTAAAAAACCCAAAGTTATTCTGAAGGGAGGTATTGTCGTACACTAGTATGTAGTAGTAAGAGGTAAAGTCTTCAGTGAAGTCGCAGTCCCCTGATGAAGGAATAAGACTTGCAGAGACAACTCATAACTTCATGACCTACTTTCCCAGACATCAAGATGTATTTGAATAAATGATTTTCTGCTCAGTACTGTGCACCTATTTTAGAGATATGCAAATGCATCAAAGGATTTAAGATCTTCAAGGCACTTAGATTTAAGAACATTTAATTGTTGAATTTCCAACAGGCCTAGTTATTAAACAGATACAGGGTTGCTCTGGTCAATCATGACAGGAGGAGGTCTTGATAAATCCAGCCACAAGATTTCAGTTTCTTAAATATGTTTAATTTTCAAATTAAAATTCCATGGTAGTGTGAACTGTCTCTCTAAACTTTGGTTACTAAATTAATCGTACACCATTTTCTGTTTGCTTAAGTTGGCTATCCACACATCTTTTTCACTTGGTGCATGGCATCCTAGTAGTGAGCATGACACTTCTTTTGATGTGCTTTTTGGTGTAATGTTAAAGGTTGTCTCTGCTTGGATCTGACCTTTGAACACAATGAATAGTTTGGCTGTAGAGTGTTTGTGGACCCTAAGGTCCATTTAGACCTCTTTACACGCAAGAAAATATGGGTGAGTGTTTTGCTGGAAATCAGTCTGAAAATTATTAGGAGGACCAAGGATATAACTGATGAATCTTTCCTGGGTGTTAACCTGTATCACACTGACATTTTTAAATATGAAGCAACTGTGGTGGCATATCAAAACCATTTGGCGTTAGCTACTGAAATCTTTGAGTCAGCTGTATGTGTTTTAAAGCAGAAAAATGAAAGAGAACTTTTAAAAAATGTAGATGGATTTGATAGAAATTTAGAAGGATTGTTTGGCCCATTCATTATGTTCCTGAAAGTTCTCTTTGAAGCTACTGTCTCCTTCCTGTCTGTTAGACATAATCCATGCAATGAAAATAACTATAATGAGTAAGAAACTTTACATAGTCCTGATATAAGTCTCAGAGACTGTATCCTGAAGTTTATTGTAGTTCGTGTTTTTAACTCTCAAAGGTTGATATGGCAGCCCTAAACACATTAGACAGAAATACTGTGGCTACCATTTAATGGTTTCCATTTCTTGTGGGTCACGTCAGAGCAAGCCAAGCCTTCTGCCTTCTCAAGACATAAAATACTACTTTCTCTTTTATTTTTGCATGAATCACAAATGTGACCTAGAAAAAACAAATATAACACCTGTTGTATTGTTTCTGTCTTCTACCCAAAGGTCCATTACACTCTGAACTAACCTGGCAATGGCATACTTGGATCACTGATCTGCCATTTTTCAGCGTTGAAGAAAGCTTATGTATTTTCTATTCCTTCATATATTTGTAAATTTTATAGTTGATTAGCTGAATTTGTCCAAGTCTCCCAGTTAATTCTTGTAAAATAACTTCTCTATTAGCATGATGAATTAAATTTTGCACATTTTTTCTTTATGTAGTTGAATCATTTGCTTGTCAGCTGTCATACACAGTTGACATGTGCAGAGAAACATTTTCTTTACTATGACAAGTTAGATTGCCTGTGTGATGTCAGATCTGTAAAGCAGATAATAAGCTTCCAGGTTAGTGATTATTCATTTTGGAAATGCTGGCTTACTGCAAATATTTATTAATAACAGAAGTAAACGTTTTTTAAATGTCCTAATTGTATTTTAAAAAGTGGTTATTCATCAAAATTGCTCTTTTTTCAAACCTCTAAAAGAAAACTAGAATTTCCTAAGTGTCTCGCAGGTTGAATGAGCTGTACAATTTTACTATAAGTAAGAATTCATTGAATTGAGTCTGAGCTCACTAATGAAAAATTATGAACATTGTTTTTTCTAAATGCAACCACGTGTTTGAAATGGGTGCTTGGAGTATTATATATATGAAGATCTCCTTTAGTTTTGCAATATCTCAAATGTAAAAAAAACATTATAAGCATCATTCTGAAAGGAATTTGAAAACTTCTGGTTCAAGATCAAGCACACAATAGCAACTATTCCCATTTTGAAAAAAAACCCTCTAATTTAAATATCTTTGTCCTTCCTGTACGTGTGGGAAATGTCACTGGCATAGCAAATACATCAGGATTTTTCAGTTTATGTTAGTTTTTGTGAAAGGTGTTGCAGTACATGTACAAACCCACCATTCCCACTACTGGTAAAAGTGGCTCATATGTATAAAAATTAGGTAGTCACACAGGAAGAGAGTAAAATGAAAATATCTGAATGAAAATATTTTCAGAATTTGGAATGATTCTCAAGGTGACTTCACAATCTATGAAATTAATAACACTGAGATATTACTATTGGAGCAGGCTCATAGCTATCCTGGCTTTTCATTTCTCTCCACTTTCTGCTTATGGAATTAAAAGGATATTTGAAAGAAAATTTCTGTCTGGGTGCAGTAAATGCCTTTGTAAAAAAATCTAAGAAATTAATTGTTTATACTTCTCTTTTAAACTCTATGCTTAAAAAAATCAAAAATATTTCATTATGTAGTTGGGCAGTCATACTACCTTCACAGAAATATTAAAAAAATTTGTAAAGGAGGCCTTCTGAATCCTGGTAAATATAAGGCAGAGCACTGGGAAAATGTGAGAAAAAGTTATTGAATCTCATGCTGCTGGTAAAAAGTTTTCTTTAAAATACTATTTTGTTATGAACATTCTACTATGTTTCCATAGTACGGAATGCCCTATTTAACTTAGATGTTTTGATTCACATGTGGTTGTAAGAATATAGAGTTGCTTTCTGACCAAAACTATTTAAGACTTGATCTAACCACTCATCCAAGAGGAGCAGACCTACAATAAGGCTAAGTCTATATGGACACCTGGATTCTCCCTTGAACTCTCTGAAATCCCTTAATTTTACTTTCATCCATGTACAGTCTCTAACTTGGGTGGAAATTGAAATCCATAGCTGAAAATCTGTAACAAGTAGCTACAACCCTCAAAGGGCTGCCTTTTCATACAATGTGCATGTAAAAGTTGATATTGAAATCCAATTTTGGACAAAACCACATGTTCTGTTGACTCCTATTTTTTCACCACATTTGTAGAGCATCCAAGGAAAGGCTGCATACTTCAGAGTGTAGTTACTGAGACTTTAGGCTGAGAAATGTTTCTGCTATTACGATGCTCAGACCAGAATTTCCTACTTGCCAGTATTCCGTCCTTTCTGTTGGCATAAGTATTTATAAAGACACACAACTGAACAGATTTGGGGAAATATTTTGAATTCAAATTTTCTTGATGAACAAAAAATAGTAGTTTAAAAAGCAGTCAGAAAAATATACTTGTATTAGTACATGGAGGGCAAGGGTGAGCATTATATAGCCGTTTTGTCTTCATGCTGATTTATGCTGCTTTAAAGAGATGGGAAGGCCATATTTTAAATGTAGTTTCATTAAGTGGAAGGAAAACAAAAGTGTCATTAAGCCAGGTATTCATTTCCTGTTTCACAGATGAGATAAGACTCTTGACTCAAGACCATTATACATAATGACAAGGTCAAAACTTAGTATAAGCACCACAAAACCACATGCCTGTGAACAGGCCTAACACAAGGAAAAAAAAAAAAGGCCACAAACCCCAACATATCACTTTTAGCTCTAACTGATTGAAGCTGTAGCTCTGCATCATGAAACGGCATAAATGAGCTGGTGAGCTATGGCAAGGATAATGACCGCTTATACTGAATCTGCTGCCCAGAGAGACAGTGGGTGGAACAGTCAAAGCCTTTGGGCTCAAAAATCAAAACTGTTGTAAAGAATATTAAAGATTTATTCAGATCAGACTTCTCAGTTTCAAGCAAAACTTGATCTAAAATAATACTCGTTATTCATCTCCTCTGCAGCTATATATTTCTGTGAGTAGCAGTCCTAATCCCCAACTCCTGTGCCTTTAGATTTTCTCCTCAGGTACAACATTGTCTTTTTCTTATTTACTGATAAATACAAATAACAGAAAACACAGCTCTGTTGTCACGTGAAAATAGGAATGATAAACCTTTTGAAATAGGTTGGGTCAGCATCTCTGTGACAGATACACTGTGCTAATCATTTTGTTCTCTGGCAAACCTTCTAGCTGGGTCTGAAGCTATCTTAATGCATCTGAAAGGAGTTGCATATGAACTTTACTTGTCTAAGGAAAGCAGCTGTAATGTCACCAATATTTCCAAAGGTTATACTTATGGGTCACTTCACTGGTGACCAATTTTAACATTGAAGATGTCCCTAGCAGCACTTCACAGCTGTGCTAGTATCAAAGCTGGAAGGCTTGAATTAAGTTGTCATCACTGCTGCTTCTTCTGAGAGCTGGTTTGGCCGAGTACAGCATCCATGCTGTTATACCCTTGGGAATATTTTACCACAGCCTAATGAAACACATCATTGCTCTAAGAATATATAATCTTTTCTCTGGGTTGGAAGTTTGGTAGACAAGAGCCTGGCCACATTATTACCAACATATGTATGTCAGTGTAATGCCTGATGTTATTTGGATCCACCTTGAAAACATTATCCTGCATAAGAAAGCATACAGATGCTGGGAAAACAGTAGTACTGGCTTTACCTGGAGGTATTTGGTGCATAACATATTTTTGCATGACTTTAACAGCTTCATTCTTTCCTTGAACCCTGCTTTCTTTGAGAACTTAATCCAAAGCCCACTGAAGCCTCTAGAAATCAAAATCAAAAGCATATTGTGGATCACATCCTTACTTGAAATTTGTGCAAGATTCAGGATTTTACTCATATGAAACACATAGTTGATTAGCATGCACTTTTGCCCTACTTTTCATATAACTGGAACAGCAGTAAATAAAACAAAATGTAGTTAAAAGTCGATTGCACTTCAGTTTTCAGATGTTCAGTATGCTGTGGGTAAATATCGCCCAGATAAATTGCACTTAAATTCTTCCTTTGCAGCTCAGCTCAAAAAAATTATGTGTCACTGGCAGAAGATAACAGCAATTTTCAGTTATTTTTCTTGATTAATTTTGATAGGTTGTGTTATATTGTCCTCTTTATCTATTACTTACATTCCATAGATAGTCTGACACGTATTTAACTCTACAGCTACAACACATGACACGTTTATATAAATAAGGGAGTATGAAAATGTAAAATAACTATTTATAAGTAACAAACCTGGAATCAGCACATGAAGGCTGCACAAGTTCTCTCTGAAACACAAGAGTATTATATGTTCTAATAAAATACTTTTTCAGCAACATGCACACGAATGTCTGTTGCTCACAAGAACAAAAAAAAAAATGAAAAGAGAGAGAGAAAAAAATTACATACTATTATGTCAAAATAAGTCTCTTGGAGGTTCAGCAGAAGAGAAAAATGCTCCATAGGAGCAGACTGAGTAAATTGATGGAGCTTGGAAATATCACAAAGCATATGTGAGTGAATGAGAAACTTCCTGTTGAGTTACTGTAAGGCATCCATAAGATGCCTGATGGATAGTACAAGAGGCAAATTTCGTTATGCCACATGGTCTTTACTTCTTAGAAGTTCTTGATGGAGAAGAATGAAATATTTAGAGTTTTCCTTCAAAAATTACATGCTCAGGCCAACTTTTTACCATAATTTCTTGTTTGTTTTAGAAATAACAAAATTTTTAAAGAACATTTTAAAATAATTAATACTATTTTCTTCAATATATTTTCAATTTAATGTTACCTTATACTTTACATTTACTTCAGCTTTATATCTTAAAACAGAAGCTGCTTTTTCAGGCTCACTCTTCCCCACTTGTTCTGCAATGAAAGTGAGATACCAGCTATGGTTACAGGTGCAATTCATAGCACATAGGTGATCTATAATCAGTAAAAACTCATTTGAAGCTTAGTTTATGGGAGTGTGGACAAATATGTACTCCATTTTGCATCCTTCAAAAATGAGGCAGAGGTGATTTAAAATAAATGTGATGATTCTGTTTTCTATTTATCCATTTCCATATGTAAATGAAATCTGAAGCCTGAAAATATGAACTAAGGAACAGCAAATACAATGTTCCCTACAAAACTTTTATTGCTAGTAGGAAAGGTAGCATAGGAAATTGTTCATGATCAAACTTCAAATGTGGACTGTGAATGGTAGTACAGGCCATTGTCAAATTTCTTGACATTTGAAAGGTACAGCATTTGGTCTATTCTCCTCTTTCCCTTCTTCCTAAATTTACTTGCTCTCATAAATTACTTTAGGTCTGAAACATAATCCAAACTTTTAAAAATATTTTTAGTAGAAATCAAGTAGTCAACACTTTGGGATTTTTCAGTTTTCTTTAAAGAAAGTGTAAAATTTTATGAAAGAGTCAGCCATGACGAGGCTGTGTGAATCATAAACTTACAAAATTTTAATCACCTGTTTCACTTGCTTCCATTCAATAAATATTGAGACCTGTCAAATGTCTAACAGGTTCAGAGCTTAACTGGTGTGAGATATCTTCTATCACGTTTGAAAACAAGGCTTTCTAATTCTTCTTTTATTAACCAGCTGACTCTAAATATGTATAAAAACATAGTTTCCTTCTGTAATCATGCACCAGTTTGAAAAATTATTAATGCATTTTACAGCAAAGGTGGTAGGAAAATGTGTAAGGTAAGTAGCTGGGTAGTGTTCACTGTATTGTAGCAAATTTTTGTGCTTTTTTTTTTACTACAAATAACAAGATAGAGATAATTTACTTGTTTGAAAAGGAAAGTGTGTAGGGGGAATAATTCCCACACAGTTCCTTGCTTTTGCATTTTTAAATTTTAATGTTACCTTAGCAAATTGAGCTGAGTATATTGACATGAAAAAAAATTAATATTCTCCAGAGTTTCAGGTTTGTTTCAAGTATATATTTCCTGGAGGCTTTTCTTGCTTTCAGAGGGCTTTAGTGAATTAGAATGAATACAACAGGATCTAAAAAGAAATGTGTTTAATGAACTACATCACAAAAAGAAAAAGAGAAGATAAAATGCTATAATGTAGTGTCCACAAAACCACTGACATAAAATTAATGATAGCCCTACTGTATATTTTATTGGAACTTTTCCCACATTAATTGAAGAAATATTTGTGGAGCTAGTCTTGGATCTCTGTTAATCTGGAGAGAAGCCTGAAACATAAAGCAATTTGAGGCATGTTAAAGTAGAGGTGTTATCTGTTTTATCCTACAAATTTAATTTTGTGCATACAGCTGAGAGTCTTATACAGTCACCTATTATGTGCTTGATAAATTCAGTACTACGGAGGTTTGCCTGAATCATAGGTGGGCCCATATCTGTAGCAAGGCATGAGTTCCTCCAGAACAACTTGAGGAATACACATAGTTCCTTAGATGTAATTTGAGCTTGCACACATTCCTCTGTGCTGAGAGAGACTTCAGAGTTACAGACTCCCAAAGTCATATGCTAGGATGTTCATAGCCTGTGAACTTGAATGATGCTATTTTTTGTGTGGTGTATAGAGATGTGGTTTGAATGTTTGCAGTCTCAAGAGGTCTTTTGATTTTCCCTTCACAGAATTTCAGAAAATTTGACTTTAGAAAGGAACTCTAGATGTGATCTGGTCCAAATTCCTGCTAAACCAGTCACCTAGAGTTTATTGTCCAAGACCATGGCCAGACAGCTTTTGAGTATCTCCAAGCAGGGAGACTGGACAGGTGCTCTGGGAAACCCATGCCAGTGCTCAGTAAAAGAAGTGTTTCCTGATGTTTCAGTTTGCACACACTGTCACTGAGCACAATGGTAAACAGCCCGGCTCTGTCTTCTTTACATCCTGCCTTCAGATAATTGTTCTCATTAAAGAGATTCCTCACTGAGTCTTCTTTTCCAGGCTGAACAGTCCCAGCTCTCTCAGCCTTTGCTTGTAAGATGGATGCTCCTTCCCCCTTAATCATCTCTGGAGCCCTTTTTTTTGCCTCCTTCCAATGCCTGTCTTGCAGTGAGAAATGCAGAGCTGGACATGGTATGCTCCAGATGCAGTCTCACCAGTGCTGAGTAGCAGGGAAAGACACCCTACCATGACCTACTGGGAGCACTACTCATGCAGCTGAGGACAGCACAGCTGTCTTTGCCACAAGAACATGTTCCTGACTCATGCTCAATTTGGGAGTCATCAAGACCCCCAGTCCTTTTAGGCAAACCTGCTTTCCAGCTATATTTGTAAATGGGGCTGCTTCTCCCCAGCTGCAGGACTTTGCCTCTCCTCTTATTGAACTTCTTGAGATTCATCTCAGCACATTTCTCCAGTCTGTTGAGATCTCTTTGGATGCAGCACAACTCTTTGGTGATGTAAAAAAGCCTGATACATCAACTTCAAAGGACCTGTGTCTCTTGTGGGTCATATGTCGCATAAACTGGACCCGTGTAATTATTCTAGGGTCAAAAATGGTATGAATTTTCTACTGTTAGGGGTGAAACACTGTCTGTGTGTCTACCAAGTTATAATTCTTCTGATCTTCCTGGAAGAGGTGAAGCTTCTCCACTTTACATACTGGACTATATGCACACCTCATAAAAAATAAACATGTGATATGACATCTTCTCTTATTTTTCTTCTATGGAACTGTTTTCTATGTAAGTCATATAGGAGTTTTCTCTCTGAAGGAAATGAAATGCTTATGTTACTACTAGAAGATATAAAAATCTCTACAGTTTCTCAGAATTACTGTGCATCAAGTATTCTACCTTCAAGGCATGTTTTTACTTTTCCAATATTGCTACAAAACTTATACATTAATTCCAATGTTATTTCATTTGTATTATCCTATCTGGTTTAAGTCTCATGATATATGCCCATTACATTATTTGAATTTCTGCAGGAATTTTGTACTGACAATTTTGCTGACTAATGAATATGTTAATTTGCCATGAGTCATCATGTTCTTCCTATTATAGATTGCACATTGCATGATGTTATTAAAATCATCACATATATAGCTCTTCACTGATGTTCACTATAAGTTAGGGCTTAAAATTTTAATATGCTGCCATTCTAGCCTTAACATTTTTAAATTACTGTACTGATTGTATTAAAGGTTGAACTTACAGGAATTTATTTCAATTTGAAAAATTGCTGAGTCAAAAAATGAAAATAATCATGCATAAAAGAGGAATTATCCCATCTTAATTTAAGTTACTATTCTGCTACTATGTATTCAAAATTTCTTCATGTGATTTCTCTTCTGTTACTTTGTACCTCTCTGGTGTTTGCGTAGAGATCAGAGTGGAGAGAGTATCAAGAACGTTAAAAGGAGAAAATCAGTAACGCCAGAACTGGCCATCAATGTATAATCAACAAATTAGAGCTCAGCACACAGCGAAGTGTCAGAGAAGCAGGCAGTGCTGCAATGCACGCACCAAGGTTATGCTCTGGCAAGTGGCACCAGCCAGGACTCCCATCAATCAGGTACTCTCAGCAGAAGCTGCAAACACAGAACTCGTTTTGTGAAGTGATCACTATTCACCAGCCAGCAGAACAGGATTGTCTCATTTGTTTTCAGACACCAACTCACCTGATCTTTGAACCTAAAACTGCTGTTGTTAATGACACTTGTTATTGTACTCTGCTAATGCCCAATTGTAGCAGCCTCCTTTGAAGTACATGCTCTGCAAATACCTTGCTGGAAGTAACCTTTGCCCAAAATAGTCTGCAGCCTAATTTGAAATTAATTCAGTGTGTAAATGAGGGAGGAAGAGATATCTTAAGTGTTGGTATGAAGTAACACATTATTCAAAGCAGCTGAAAGGTAAAAAAGAAGTCACTTTATTCTATAAATTTGTTTTGAATAATAGTTATTGAAAGAAAATGTGCAATGGGGTCAGAAAAGTTATTCAAGTTAAACTTATAATAACTGAAAAAATTGCCTTTGATTGGAAATTTTCAGTGAGCTTGGGAAGTTGCAGAAATCACTGTACACTTAATATAAAAATTTTTTAAGGTGACAAAAATAATGTCTTGTATAATGAACCCATGTCTTGATTTGGTACCTGTGTGGACATTGCTTCTTTGGGGAGCAGTCTTTGTTTTTGCACTTCTTCCTGAAATACTTCTACATAGCCCTTTAGAATGTCATGGAATCTGAAAAGTTGTAGATCAACATTTGAGTCTGTACTAAGAGCTGCAATGCTCTGACACTCCTGGAATTTTTGAGTTTAATCGAAAGTTTCTCATG
>JANRMJ010000077.1:42049541-42071910 GCA_025584955.1 Alethe diademata | reverse complement strand
GCTGCAATGCTCTGACACTCCTGGAATTTTTGAGTTTAATCGAAAGTTTCTCATGACTGTTTTTTGTTTTGTTTGTTTGGTTGGTTGGTTTTTTGTTTGGATTTTTACTTTGTTTTGCTTGTTTGTTTGGGGTTTCGTTTTGGTTTTTGTTGGGTTTTTTTTTTGTTTTCTTTTTCTTTTTTTTTTTTTGAGGGGGAGGGCTGTTGGGGGTTTTTTTTGTTGCCAAACACATTTAGATACCTCAAGTTTGGTTTCTGACACAAGATGTGAGGTAAAAGCATAACAGGAATATTTATGTATGCATATGTATAAGTGTGTGTGTGTATGTATTCATATTTGTATGAAGAATAATGGCAGTTTAAAGACATTTTTTATAGATACTGTATCTCCTGCTAACATGAAATGAAAAAATAAGACAGAATTGCTTCTTGCAGATTTCTCCAAACTATTTCCTCTTTCTGCTCTCTATCTTTAAATTTCCTGTGAAATTTAGTTCAAATTAGAGCATCTCCATTCTCCTCAGGCTAATTGTCTTTTAGCTCTTCAGTAAATAACATCTTAGGAGAGGATAGCAGCTGGGAGAGTGGTTAGGAGTTTTCTTAATCACCAGACAAAAAGTCATCTCTTCCAGCTTTGATGCCTGTGGGTAACAGGGAGCTATTTTATTTACATTGAATTTGCATGAATTTCTACTGCCTTTTGCAAGCCCTTTCTTCTTGCAGCCTTTGCTTCTGCTTTCCTCCCAAATTTCCTGCAGGTTGCCAAGATACAACTATAAGATTTTGAATGTATTAATTATATTCTTAATATATTATGAGATCAGCCATATGTGGATAGCGCAGAGAAATTTGAAATGTCAGAATATTACTAATGATAGAGAAAGAGCAATGTAAAGATTTTTTGTAAGCTAAGTTAATGGCAAAATGAAAACTAACAATTTACAAAACATAATTGAAGAAAGTGAATGAGTTTTCCTAAGAAAAGATATGAGACCTTTTTCCTTCATCTACAGTCTTTCTCACTGCTTGTGGAAAGTCTTAGGGGAGGGTACAGAGAATGCTCTTCAAACTGGTAGTATACAAAAGAAGCAATAGAATTACTAATATCCCATTGTTCTACCACAAGTTGAAAAAAATCAGTCTGGTATTTGGTTCAAAATCAGCCTGAATTTGGAATCATTTGTAAAATGATTCATTTTACAAACACTGAGGCAGACAGAGAGAGAGGTAAACCACTCCAAAGTCAGAGGTTGGCAGGGCATAATGACACAGGAATTGTCACTCTGAGTATTTGGTTTGGCTAAGTCTTGCACCCCTAGATGAAGGGGGATGGATTTCTGCTCTACCCCCACCTCAGGATCTCTTACATGCTATTGTTTCTTTCAAGACTCATATGTACTAAAGACACGCTCATTGTATTTTTTCAAATACCCCGTTGGTAAGTGACCTTTGTAGTATGGCATATATCCTATTTTTCTGATGCTTATTTCCCAACTAAATTGTTTTGTTCTGCACAGCCTATTGTTTCTTTCTTTTCATTTATCTTCAAACCAAACAATAATGCACAGAGAAAAGTGGTATTTTTGAACTGAAAAACAATTAACCTCATATGGGCTTTAGTTCTTACAGGATAGCAGACATCCTGCTGTATGTCTACAGATGGCTCTCATTTGGATTCACAGGCAGCATGCTGGATTTGGACATCCTGCACCCTCTGTTACTGGCCTTGGTAAAAAAAAGAAGAGTTTGTCTTTTGTGCCGGCACTGTTGCAGCTGTTATGATGGTCAGTGTGTTGAACAGATTAATGAGAGAAGGACAGAATAACTATACATAGGACAGAATAACTATACATTTAGAAAACCTACATGACCAAAGTTGATAGCTAGACTGTCCTGGAATCCCTCTTCAGGAGAAAAGAAAGGTCTTGGACATCTTGCACGGCTGAGGTGATCAGTACACAGAGAGAGCCACAATGAATTCAGGAGGATTGCTCAGAATGAGCGCCACCCCTACATAACACAAGACCTGTGAAGACACTGCAATGCTAACACTACCCCACTACCATGCAGGAAAGGACTGTACATCCCATCTCTTCAGAGGGTGGCAAACCTGCTATTCTAATTTACATTTCTGCCCTTTGCAGGTTTATGCTGTAGTGTAGTCCACTCCTCATTGCACAGTGCAAGCCAAGGCTAGAAGTGACAACCGTGAACATTGACACACCTCAGAGAGGGGGAGTGAAGCGTGAAAGACAATCAAAATAACTCTTGCATTTAGAGTGGAACAATTTTTACATGGTACCAAGGCAAAATGCTGTAACTGGAGACTGAATTTAGACATAGATTCAGTATCTGTTTGTATGTTTGCTTTAAATCAGCAAAACCAGTAAAATAGGAGTTTTTCTAAGGAACAAAACAATTATTTTATTTTCTTTTTACATTAGAATATTTCATTTTTGAAGCATAGAAGCATTTATGCAGCATTCAAAGATCAAAATAATTAGTATTTTAATTTTGATTAACCATTTATATGTTTCAGATTTACATGCACAAAGTAGAAAATAAGAAGACAATATGTTTGAACATTCCTGAAATGATCCAAGGATGCCCTGAAATTTCCAGTGTCTTTTGTTGCATTTGTTTGACCAACACCTTGAAAATTGCAGTCTGAAATTGTCCATTTCAGTCTTCCTCTCTTACCTGTTTCTGAAAATTTCTTGGTTTTCATAAAAAATCTGAACAGTCCATTTTTACTCCTAATTGCTTTGGTGAATTGATAGCAGGACTGAAATATCACCAGCATTCAGAACAGCCAGATTAGTATGTTAATATCGTAAAATCTCTTTCATCATCAAACTGCCACTTAATTCATTTTTATAGAATGATGTTCAGAGTAGAAGTTAATCTTCATCCTCTTTGACTCAAGCACAGTGGGAAAAAAATTACTGCCTGATCCATCTAAACAGACCACCTAAAGCACATCAGTCTCTTGTTCACAGCAAGGGCAGCAACAGGATGTTCCTCAGCAGTCCTCTGCTGACATCTGCCTCAGCACCTCCTTCATGCTGATTTCATCCCATGCCATTCAGAGTTTTACTTTTTGCGATTTTGCAAATGCAACTACTTTTTAAAAAGATTATAGCAAATAATATCTGCTTACCACGGTTATCGGCCATTTAGGAGCACATAATTAGTTATGATTCACATCAAAACCAAAATAAGCTCAGCTGTTTCCAGTATAAGATAAACTAACTGCCCCCATGTTCAAAAGAGTCCTAGACATTCACAAAGATTGTGCATCTTCTAAATTTGTGAAAGTTACAACATGGTACATAATTTTTCTTAAATGGAAGAAATAGTTGTCTAATAGGTGCCTCTTTTGACAAAAATTCCAGATGGCAGAATATATCTTGGAATGATTCCCTAGAGAAATATTTGATTACCTGAGAGCATGGTGAAACCTCAATAATTGCAGAATGTGGTTCCCCACCTCTGTTTTGTTGTAAATATTTTTTCCAGTGACAGACTGTTGCTTGCCTTTATCCAGATGAAAAAACTACTGGGTAGTTCCACAAAGATCACAAAATTCCAATATCTACCATTCTTTTAGAGATTCAGAAGAGGCCTTTATTTCACTTTTCCACAGCCCCAACTTGCTACTGGTCAAATACGTGACCTTCAGATATAACCATCTGCCAGAAAAATATTTTCAATTTTTTAGACCAGACACTAAAATGATACTCTCTTCCCTCCATATCAACATGAAGGCAAAACAGCAATGAAGGCTTGTCAGGTCCTACCTTTCAAGCAGCTGTTATTAAGCTGGGAACAAACAGGCCTATTTTCTATTCACCTGGCAATTGCAGGCAGCAGTCAGGGTTCATACTATTAGATCAATTGCCTGCAGTTTGTCACCTGTTCAGAGTTTAAATGAACACAGCTGTCTGTCTCAAAAGGATCTCAAGGAAATTTTGCTAGTCTCTTTTTCTGATAAACCACTATTCTTCTCCTTTTTTTTTTTTTTTTTTCCTAATGGCAGAGCACTTGACCAATTCATTTTCTCCTATCTTTTCTCTGGCCTTGGCAAAATTATTCTGCAGTCTTTCTAGAAAAATGTTGGTCAGAAACTGAGGAACAAGAACTCAATATTCATTCAGCTATCAGGTTCCTACTTGCCCTTCCTATCACGTTTTATCTTGCTTCAGCTTATGCATTGAGACAAAATAGTATATAGTAGATGAATTGATGCATGCACATAACACCATACACAAGATGATGCTCTGTCTTCGTCACCACCTCATCTTCATTTTCTCCCTGTGCACACTCCCAGCACAACTCCTCCCACTCCAAAACAAAGCCTTCTCAGGCTCAGCAACACCTCCATAAAACTGTATCATCCATTTCTGCCTTCTCTTGAACATTGAAGCCTGTTCTGGTGTTATTAAAAGGGGAATTTGAAAAAAAAACCTGTGAGCTTTTATAAAAGTGTTTGCCAAATTGTGCCTTATTCAGTTATTTGAAAATCCTTTGCTTATCCACAGACTCCTGGGTATTTCTCAGCTTTTGTTTATGTGTTTTATTGTAAAATTAATGGTAACATTTTTTGACAGGATACATATTAATGCTGTTTATTGAACTTAGTATTACAAGACAAATATTTTTTATTTTTTACAAACTCATTTTCACTTTTTTATTCCTATACAATATTCTATCCTATACAATTTCCTTTTTATTCCTTTTAGTATTTTTATAAACTAAATGGGTTATACCATAATAGTTTTTCCCATATTCCTCCTTATAAAATGAAATATATTAAATTACTGCCACTGTAAGTTAAATCATATCTCAGCAGAATTCTGATCTCTTTCATTTTTTTCCTGTAATTTGTTGATTGATAAAGAGCATTTCTTAGTTTATTTGTTATTCACATCCTTTGAGTCAGACCAAGATGTAAGTGGAAGTGCTCTAGTTAATAGAAGTATACTCTCCTTATGAAGTAGGTGCAAACACAATGGCATCTTTGAGGACAGAAGTAAAAAAAGACCTCGAGACATTTGTCTTTTTTGAGCATCTAATACAGAAAATATATGTAGCAGTCTTGAAGCCCTTCAGAGTTCTGATCAGAGTGCAGATATGTTGAGCTCCTTCCTATGCTCAGATTCTTAGCTGAACTAACACAGCCTAGTCCAGAGGTGGATAGAAATTGCCCAGTTGTACAGTTCTCCAGACTTTGGCTAAAACAGCACCTTTATTTTCACTTTTACAACAATTATTTTTTCATTTTGTTTTACATAACTTTGCCCAATACTACATAGAAAATGTAATCACTTCCAATTTTATTTAATGATGGTGTCTTTCTTCAAAAGTAAATTGATTTCCATCTTTGCAAAATTGACTAATTTTAATGTGTTTCAGTTCCAAAGGGAGAATGATTGTGCATCATGACACAAGTCCTTTAGGTTCTTTTGCCCTTAGTTGTACTGTTTTATTTCTTCCTTAGCATTGTGGTCTAATGGAGCTCACCTGTACTGTATTTTACTCCAAAATTCTCTTTTCACTCAGGAAAACTGTTTATAATATTTTCCTTTGCAATTCCTACCTTAAAAACACCAACTAATTTGAAGAAATTGTATTTTCTCAAGATCTGCAACAATCTAAACCAGTATTTTTGGTAAGTATAAACAACCTACACAGGAAATACTAAGCTTATAATTTTTTTTAATTGTTAATTATGATGTTTGCCATAAGAACAAGCAGCTATGTATGCTTACTTCCTGATGTGTTCTGTGTGAAAAGTCTATGATATGATATAGTCAAAAATGGTAACTCTTATTGCTGCAATGTACTTTATTAGAAAAATGTACTAGAGGAACTAGTATATTAGTCATTGTTAGTATTTAACTAGATTTAAATAAATTGTCAAACATTTTTTTCCTATCACTAAAATTAAAAAAGGCATTGACACTGGCCCTTCCCATGTGTGTTTGACTTCTGCCTACTGCAGTCTATGAAATTTCTGAAGTTAGTATAGCAGCAGAATAGTTCATAGTCAGCTTTTGCATCTTGTTTTTTTTTTTATTTAAGCAAAGAACCTAACACTGTAAAAATCCATTCTAAGGAAAGAGATTTGATGATTCCTTTTCTTATACCATAGTGTTCATAGGATGTTTGCTTGCCCTGTAGTTTCCTTTTACATTGTCGAAGATTAAACGATATTTAAATGTGCATCAGATCCAAAGATCCTGATTCAATTTCAGGCATAAACCTACATTACATGGTATCTTTTTCTTTCTTAGAATAACAGTAACATGACACCAAGATATCTTTCTTGTTTTTGAGAGATGTGTAATCTCTGCCTCACAAAGGACATGGGATATGGGAATGCAGCCTTTACATCATGGTTTTTCTTTGTCAAATGATAAAAATGCTGATGTTAGCATTACTCCTTCTGGGATCTTTGCAGGTTTGATTCTTGTAGTTTCTGAAGTGAATCTGCTGGAAAAATCCCTGTCTGTATCCATATTCCCAGTCAGGTAAAATGAATGGGCTTTTCCTTAGAGGAAGGACTACCTCAGGCATTTTGAACAATTTTGAAGCGTAGATTTTGCTTACATTATGTAAAGTCTGAATTCAATGCAACTTTCATTGGTTTTAGTCACCCTTGCTTTGGCTGAAGTCCTCTCAGACATTATGGATTTTTGCAATGGCTGTGTTTTTATGTAAAGAATGCCATGGATCCTTTGATTTCTTTCAGAAAAGCGCTTACATGTAAATAGAACATTCTAAAGAAAACTGTAGATTTATTGTGCGTATTATCTGAGAAGCTTCTCTCTTTTGTATACTTTATTGGTTTTATTGATATGAGAGAAAATAGTTTTTAACATTATTTGCATATTGAAGAAAACAAACACAAGCCGTGGATGTGTTTATTGTAATTTCTTTTCAGAATTTCTTTCTTCTGCATGTTTTAATCTCCAAGGCTACAAAATGTAATCATAAGAAGTTTCTGGCACAATTTCATCCTTGTGATAGGAAACATATTTTCATATAAACAGCAGATTCCTAGGATACACCTTTTTTTTGGTGTTTCTAGTAGAGTAGATTTTTTTTTTTTTTTGTGGTTGGGTGTAGTTTTCTAAAGTAAACAAATCATAAAATGGTAACTAGTATTTTGAGTTTCCTTTTTTTGTATTCCATCAGTTGTGTTCTAAGCCCAGGTCTTAGATGGAAAGACAGACAGGCTCAGGGACTTGCATTTTTTTCATAACTGAAAATAAATTCTCTGTCTTGTTTTAAGTTGTGGGGATATTAAGTGCTACAACGATTTATAACATGTTAATACCTGTCTCATGCACCTACTATAAGCTTTCAATTCTTTTACTGTTTCTTAATCTAATCAGGTTAAAAACAATTTTATACTTTTTGCTTTGGTGTATATCAGGGACATAGTAGGTTGCTTCAAGGAGTCTTTGGTAAATGCTCTATGCTCAGAGCCAGTGATTGTTTCCAATCTCTTCTACTCATAGGACACAACTCCCAGAACTTATTTCTTTCTGAATTTGAATTCTCATCAAGCTTTGGAAATGTGTCTTCTCTTTGCTGAAATACCACTTGACACAGAAATGAATCTGTAGGTGAAAAATAAAATCATATTAACAGACAGAGAAATTTTATACAACTGCCTGAACAAAGGAAGGTCTGTGAGGAGAAGGATGTTTAGAAATGTATCTGCACAAATATCATAACCAAATGTTTACTTAGATTTTGGAAATGGCATCTATAAATGGTGAAGTTAAAGGAATGAACAGCAAATCTAGATAACTGAGGAATTGCAAAAGTCCTATGAAGGTGCAGAGTAGAAATGTGGGGTTGTCTTTCTCCCCATCAGCTCTGTGGATGATGCTTCATACTCCTCTGAATGCTCATGATAGACCATCACAAATCTGTCCAGAGAGCCACACTATGGTGAATAAAATTGCATATCCTTTCTTTCTTCTTTGTCCCTCTGTGAACAGATGTGAGAGCTTACTTTTTTGTCCTCTCTGAAACACAGAGATGTAGACACACTGTTTTTTGTTCAGTTTTATTCTTTTTTTAAAAAGGGAAAAAAGTATTAGAGAAAATAAATTATTTTTTAAGCAGATGGCTTCTTTAAACAATATGCATTGGCAGTATGAAGCAAAAGACTCCCTATGTTCTACAAAAGTCTGAACAAAAGCAATCCTAATTGCATATGTGCAAAATAGTTTTAGTTTCTACTAAAATAACAATAATACACATGAAATAGGCAAAATACCAAATTTAGTACCAAACCAGTTGTTCTAAGGCCACCCACATCCCAAAGCTGGAAATTAGTGATGGGAAACTGAGTGAAGACCCCAAAATCTAGGAGGAAATGGTTAGTGACCTGCTATGCCAATTAGACACCTACAAGTCTATGCACCCAGATGGGATGCACTGAAGGGTAATGAGGGAGCTGTGAAAGTACTTGCCAAGCCACTTTCAATAATTTCCCAGCAGTCCTGGTTAACCAGAAAGATAATCTGGGGAACTGCAGGGCTGTCAGCCTCCTCTCAGTACCCAGGAAAGTCATGGAGCACCCTGTGTGTGATCACACAGCATATGCAGGACAACCAGGGAATCAGGCCCAAGCAGCATGGGTTTGTGCAAGGCAGGTCCTGCTTGGCAGATGTTATTTCCTTTCTTGACCAAGTGATGTGCTAAGTAGGTGAAGGAAAGGCTGAGGATGTCATCTACCTAGAATTCAATAAACTGTTTGACACCATCTCTTACAGCATTCTCCTGGAGAAACTGCATCCTTATGGTATGGGTGGATGTACTCTTTACCAGGTGAAAAACTGGCTGAATGGCTTGGCACAGATAGTGGAAGTGAATGGAACTGCATCCCATTGGCGTCCAGTCACCAGTGGTGTTCCCAAGGCTCAGTATAGGGGCTGGTACTGTTTAGCATCTTTACCAGTGCTT
The DNA here is from genome assembly GCA_025584955.1 of Alethe diademata. Lineage (NCBI taxonomy): Eukaryota > Metazoa > Chordata > Aves > Passeriformes > Muscicapidae > Alethe > Alethe diademata. Next base: position 42,062,926 of record JANRMJ010000077.1, on the reverse strand, counting down.
TGGATGCAGGGATTGAGGGCATCCTCAGCAAGTTTGTAGATGACACCAAGTGGGGCTGTTGGAGGCTGGGAAGGCTCTGCAGAGGGATCTGGACAGGCTGGATCAATGGGCCTTGGCCAACTTGGATAAGGCCAAGTGCTGGATCCTACACTCGGTCCCGGCAACTCCAGGCAATACTGCAGGCTTAGGGAAGAGTGGCTGGAAATTGTCCTAAGGAAAGGGACCTGGGTATGCTGGTTGGCAGCTGGCTGAACATGAGCCAGGTGGCCAAGAAGGCCAAAGGCATCCTGGCCTGGATCAGCAATAGTGTGGCCAGCAGGACCAGGGCAGGGATTGTCCCCCTGTACTTGGCTGGTGAGGCCACACCTCGAGCCCTGTGTCTGGTTCTGGGCCCATGACTGCAAGAAAGACACTGAGGTGCTGGAGAATGTCCAGAGAACAGCAACAAGGCTGGGGAAGGGTCTGGAGCACAAGTCCTGTGAGAATCAAGCTGAAAGAACTGGAGCTGTTTCGTCTGGAGAAGAGAAAGCTCAGGAGCAGCATTTTCGCTCTTTAAAATTACCCAAAAGGATATTGCAACCAGGTGACAGCTGATCTCTTCTACCTTGTCTCAAGTGAAAAGATGATATGAGATGAGATGAGATGAGATGAGATGAGATGAGATGAGATGAGATGAGATGAGATGATGAGATGAGATGGATTTAAACTTAGCCAGAGCATGTTCAGATTAGATATAAGAAAAATATTTTTTATCAAAGGAGTAGTTAGACATTGGAATAAGTTGCCCAGAGGTGGCAGAGTCTCTGTAAGTGTTCAAGAGGCCTCTGGATGTGTCACTTGGTTTAGGAGTGATTTTGGTGGTTCTAGACTGAAGTTGGAATAGATTGTCTTGACGATCTTTTCCATCTTGATGATTGTGTGATTCTGTTAAACCTCCAGAGACCATTCAGAGAAAAGAAAAAAAAAAAAAAAGGCAGAAAATGTTTTACAAGCAGTCTGGTAACCTGCCTGACAGATTATCTACTTCTATATAAGTAAAAACTAAACTGGGCATGAAATGTAAAGAGATACAGTTCATGGAGACACAGTTCATGTCTTTAAATAATGGTGCAGTGAACTGCCAGGTTGTTAGGACTGGCTCAAGTACAATCCTCAAGTTTGAATATGTTAAGTAATCAGTCACAAGGACCTCTGTGACTAATATTTTCTCCTATAAAATTTAGGAACACAAACCTGATTTTTAATGACATGTGATGAAGTGGGACTTTCTTGGAATTTCATTTTGTGCCTGAATAGATGAACAGTAGACAGGAAATTAGATGCCTGATTAAAAGGAGAATCAAATTGATGACCATAACCACAAAAATACCTGTCATATCTATTCTGTGCATATTAAAGGGACTTCTGACCAAAAAAAAAAAAAATTCTAGTTGACTTTCTAAATATTAACTTTCAGAACAGAGTTAGAGGAAGCATTGACTAGAAAAGATCAGACCAAATGCTAACAGAAGTGTCTTGGGCCTTTGTCCATGACTATGACATGTTTCCTCAGGTTTCTGCTGGTAAACCTAATGATTTTTCTTTATGTGAATAAATTACCTCTTGAGCTGGGAAGTATGTTTCTAATAATATCTTTAAATTTAGTTTCTGCTAGATATGCAAATATAGCCACAATTTCAAAAGAATTGAAACTTATGTCTTAACAGGGTGATTCTGGCCTTTGATTTTTTAGCAGTGTTAATACTACATTATTAATTAAGATTTTTTTGATTTTGAAACTAAGGAATCTAACAGGTATTTAAGCTACTACTTCTTGCCTTTCAAAAGCAGGCTTGCTTTCTACTTCTGAAACCTGAGGTTTTTTCCAGGCAAAGACATCTTATTCTAATATTAAAAGGACAAAATAAACTGTACTGAAGTTGTAGGGAAGAGCTTTCATAAGAAACGAAGGGAAATAGTCTGGAAAAATTAGGTCATGATAGTAGTGGGAGCTTCAGATATATAGTAGTTACCAGAAGGGTTGTTGCACTTCATCTCACCTAAGTTCAGATGAATAGTACTTTTATATGGTTTCAGGATTCTAAAAGTAAAAGCAAAATATAATTACTTTTCATTTAGTTCAATTTTCAGGAAAAAAAATCTTTATTTTCAGAAAAATAAAGACCAGAGTAAATATCAGATAAGAATCTTCTATCTCCCCAATATTTCTTTTATTAAAATAAATGTTAGTTTAATGAATTTATTTTGAGTATTACTCACTTCTATGTAAAGACATTCTTTCCAGAAGTTTTCAGTAGGTATCCTGTCTGACATTTATGTGTAGTGTCTCCCAGGAATAATAAAATCTCTTCCAAGCCTGTAGGCTCCATTATCTACCTTACTTTTCCCCTCACTTGGAATAACTACCTTGGGTGACTCACGAGGTCTTAATAACACTGAAAGTTAAGAGAGACTGTATTAAAATGTAGTGACCCTCAACTTCTCTGCTTGGCCAAGTGACAGCAATAATAATCGGTTACATGGAAAGCTTTATTACTGATTTTCATCTCCTGCTAGCTCAGATTTGATTTCAGAAAGGCTGAAAAATTAGGGCCAAACCTAAACCTTGGCTCATATCCTCTCTTGACGCGATGCTTCGCTTGAGGATAAAGAGTAGTCTTGCTCCAATCAGAGCCAAATTCAGCTGGCCTTTACAGCAAATCCTGAGCAGATTCCCAGGCCATTGGTAGGGAAAGACACCTGACTGCTGGAGGATTGCACCGGAGCAGGTGCTGGGTGGCAACATACCCAGGAAGCAAATATCACATTGACACGGTAAGTGCCTCCAGCAGGCAGTGAGGGATAGCCGTGGCTTGCTGATGTGCATTTTGCTGGGAACCACTAACACAGATCTCTGCATCCCCAAGTTTGGGAATCTCTTTACGTCAAATCTCCTTGAAAAATGGGTGAAGATCAATTTTATGTCTCCTTAACGTGTCTTGTGCATCAGGGAGAACAAAAGTGCTAGCTTCAGATAGTGTCCTTATTTCAGCCGGGATAAAGTTCATTTTCTTCCTAATATTATTTTTTCTACTTCCTTGTACCTGTTACAGTGCTGTGCTTTGAATTTAGTCAAGAGTAATGTTGATAACTCAGTGATGCTTTGGTTGTTGCTAAGTAGTGCTTACTTTAAGTCAAGGACTTTTCATTGTCTCACATTTTGTCAGTGAGAAGATGCACAAGAAACTGACAGGGAACATGGCCAGGACAGCTGACAAAGGGATATTCCAGACCAAAGATCACCATTCTCATTATATAAATTGGAAAAGCTGTTTGGCAAGAGACAGTTGCTGCTCAAGACTGGCTAAGTCTGTGGGTGGTGAGCAGTTGTACTGTGCATCACCAGTCTCTCTCTCTCTCTCTCTCTGTCTCTTCCCCATTACTAAAATATTTTGAGTTTTTAAATTATTAAACTCACCTTAATTCAACACAAATGTTGCTTAGCTGCCAGCTGGGGTTCAACAACAACAGGTGGATGCAGATACAGTGAAGTTATCTTTGCCAACAGCTTAATAATTTCCCTGACAACATGAAGAAAACTCAATCCAATATGCATATATTGGATTGCTTTCAGTTTGTAATTAAAACAATGCCATTTTGATTGCCACTTTTCTCTGAGATAAGCATTTTATTCCAATTCATTGCAGGTTCAACACTGTGAAGACTCCTTAAATTAGAAGGATTTGTTTTTGGTGAAAATTAACTTCATTCTAAAATAGCTTGATATTGTGGAAATAAGGTTTCTGAGATCAGAAAAAAAAGAATATATGCAAAGGAGATTTTTCTAAAGCATTAGTATAGAGCTGTTCTGCAAGGTTCAATACAGGGTAATAACCAGTCTCCAGAGCTTTACCTTATTTAAATTGGTCACCTACTAAAGGGGCTGGGCTGGGTTTGTGGAGCATATTAGGTGAATAGCACAGTATTGCTTTATGGCAAATGCATTTTTTAGCTGCTATAGGGTATATTACATATAATTCTTTGGTGCTGACTTATGGGCTTGACAACACACATCAGGCTGTTTAAATCATTAGAGTGTTATTTTTCTTCCCTGGAGGAATCATAATGGGAAGCCCTGCTAACCTGTCAGCTCTACTTTGCCCTCCTTTCCCCCTTTGTTGTATGAAACTTTAAATATGTAGGTGGGATTCCTGGAGCTTGGCTGGTTTCAGAGCAGCCTGGGGACTGATTTGGTTGAGCTGCCCAAAGCCTGTAAATTCTGGACAATTGGATGGAAACAGGAGGCCGAGTTCAAGGGTAGAAATCTGGGTGAAATAGTCTGATGATTTGCGTATCCAAGGTTTTCAGGTGGAATGTTTTCCCCCTCAGTCATAAAAAGTAAGGGGAGGTGTGATGTCTCAATGTTACATCTGTTAAAAAAAAAGAGAAAGAGACAAAAGGCTAACTCCAGTTTGGGAGGAGAATTTAGACTGAATTGTGCATTGCTGCAGTGGAGGCTGAATTTTGGGATCCTGCCAGAGGAAGGGGAAATTTTTTGCATCACCATAATGCTATTCATAACTGTAAGGATAAGTTATGTTAAGACTGGGAAGGCTGAAGAAAACTGTGGAGAAGGAGGGCCGTGAGATAAAAAAGGAAAATCCAGACTCACATAAAATGAAGTAAGATTCAGGGCTTTCCTGGAAAATAGAAATACCCCTAAACACACAGATTCAGAAGTATTGGAGCAAGAAACCCTTGAGACTGTAAATATGTTCCAAAATCCCTCAACCTATTACTTGTGCTATAAAAACAGCATAAAAATACTGGATATTGCTGTTTATATAAATTATGCATTTTAGTCTGTTGTGAAATTTTGTCTGAGGACATGACACAGGAAACTTCTATTTTGTCTGCATTTTCAGTCTATTATGCGTGTTGAAACATAAAACAACTTTAATCAAAGGGTCATTAGATGAACAAGGTACAGAAAAAGCAACTGTTCTCCAGTGACATCTCTTTAATTTCATTCACTACAGACTATTTTTCACTTTATCTGGAATAGGTTAAAATAGCAAAAACCCTAAACTCTTTAAAAAATTTTATGATTTTTAAAGTTTGTCTTATTCCTCAGGGTTTAAATTAGAGAGTTATGATATTTTTACTTTATATCATTAAAACAAATGGAAGATGGATATTTTCTGCTTGTGTCTTTGATTTTTCTTTAAGCTACTGAGCACAGTATTCTAGATGCTTTCTAAATTGTTTTTCCCTTTTGTGTTTTCTTTTTACTTTTTCCCTTGCTCTTTTTTAATGTATGCTGCTCTGTAACTTTTGCTAAATATTGGATTCTAAAGGATTCCTGAGAGACAGAGTTAGATGCAATTTTTTCCAAGTTCTTCTAAGGAGAGGCAAAATAATAAAATTCAGTGACTCCAGATGTCTGTCATTTTTCAGTTATAAGAAGTCTTCTTTTTCTCATGCAACAGACTTGAACTAGCACCCTACAAAGGGCAGAGGCATCTTCTATTGTTTGAAAGGCCCGATTTGACTGATGAATTAAACTATGAACTGCAGTTATTGTCTAGGCTTATACATGGGATAGGTAGCCCAGTCATCTTTAAATGCTGAAGATAAAAGACATGTTGATTTTCTCTCAACACTGTGAGAAGTGTAAAATTTGAGTTTCACAAACACCATTTATAAATTTAGCATCCTGTGTTGCTGAAGAGTCATGAAATTTTGTGACTTTATGTGGATAATTTTAAAGTATGTTATCAAGGGCATTATTAAATGAATTTAAAATGAGAGATCTCAGGGAAAGTGAAATAAACTTTCTTTTTTTTCAATACTTCTTGAGGACTTTAAATACAATCCTGATTTCAAATGAGCTAAATGGATATATTTAAAAGACTTGTCTTTCCTGAGCATGGAAGCCTTTAAAAATATTTAGTAATTAACGTAATTTTCAAACCCCTTGAAATTAGCAAAATAACTGCTCTTAAAGAATATTTCATTACATAGTTTTATTTTTTCTTATTTAATCAACAATATATGCACAACTGAGATTACTTCTCCCATACTTTCTCTCAGCTTCTGTGTTCAGACACTGATTCTTACTCTCTACTCTCATACAAGCAAATCTGTACTCAAACAAATCAAGTTTGATAAAACCTATTTAAATGAAATCATTCCCTTTCATATTTACTTCTATCAATACTAAGGCTAGATATTTTCAGGTTCTGTAACATAGAATTTCCCTTTTCTTACCTAGCATGTTGAATTTATCATCTGTACATATTTCTGCAATTATGGGAACCAGCAAGGATTTGAAATATACTGTACATATATCTGCCAAATTTTGCTGACTCTGGAGCTTTGTATGAGCTTGGGATAAAAATTTATATTTAGGGATTTAATCAAGCTAGGCCCAACATTGCAGCTTTTTGATGGATACTTCATAGCAGTTAGTTGTTCAGCTGTAGAGTAAGAAAAATTACTTATTACTCACAAGTAAGATGCCAAGAGGTTGTTACTGCTGTAGTCTCTGTGACAATATAAGCTGCCAGTAAACTGTAGTATCTCTAAATTTTCCAGGGTATGTAGCTTTTGCTATCAAAGGTGTTCATTGAAATCAATGCTTCCATATCCATTGGTATAGGCAGGTGGATTGTGCTAGTTAATGACACATTTTCTGTAATGATTCTTTTATAACTATGTAGATGGAGAGTCTCAGTAGTGGAAGAAGTGAGAAAAGCATGGGAAAACAGAAAATTTTGTTTGCAATCATTGCAGACCTCGAAGGATGATCTCTGTGGGGTTCCCACAAGTAGCCAAGTGTAACCCCCTCATAAGGGCTTGGCTGCTGATGCTCAAGACCAGTTTTCCTACCACATAACTATGGATCTGACCACAAGAAAACCTCAGAGCTAGTGAAAAGAAGTGGAGGCAAATGGATGATTTACATCCTTGATTCCTACCTGACTGCTTGTGCCCTTAATCTCTCTGGCCTGACGCCTCCATCCTTTTCAGACTGACTCCCTGACTTTAGCTGGGACCTCCATCATTGCTTCAGACCTATCTGACTGTCTGGGCTGTGGCCAGCTCTGAGCATCATCTCCAGATCTATTCTAGCCTCCTCGTCTTGAAAGCTAGCAGGTCTTCCTATAGAAATTTTATAATTATTAGAGAGATTTTATAATTATTTATAAAAAATATTTGTAACTATTATGCATTCTGAAGTTGTGTCAGGACTCTGGATCTGGATTTATGAGAATATGGTAGTAGACAGATTATATTAGACAGTTTTGTAATAAGGTAATGAAGCTGGCCCTTGGTCTTCAGGTTATTATACCTAAACCAGAGTCTATATTGCCTACATTCTCTGCTGTTTTGTTGCATTAAATTTTGACATCCTGAGTTGCACAGAGATGGGGTATTTTAAGTACTTTATTCTTGATAATACAGAAGGAACATATTCTGTCAGTCTACGGTGGCTGTAGCCTAGTACCTCCAAAAAGCATTCTTAGAAAGGCCTCACACAATTGCCATGTAAAATTGCAGGCAGGTTGGCTGCATTATGCACCAATTTGTCACATTTAAATTGCAAAGTTAAGACAGGCCCTAGCCCTGAGGCCTTGTATAACCCTTACAGAGCCTGTGGCCTGTTCTCAGCAATGACAATAATGTATTTACTGGGTTACAAGAATTTATAGCCTTAAATCTAAGCCAAAAATTTGCATTAAAATCCAAGCCTGTAAAGAAAGCAGATGTATCTACAGGGAAGCCTCTTTTATTCAAGTTTACATTTATGCTTTGCTGCTGAAGAGGAAGTCTGCTGTTGGTCGAGACAGCTAGATAATTTCCTTCTGACCACTTTGATTCTTCTAGAAGCTTGTGGAGATCCAGGCTATTTGCTACCTATCTGTGTAAGGCTGAAGAAAGATGGAAAATATTATTTATGAGCGGGTTTGTCTGATCACCTGATTCCTCTGTCAACTAGCATGAATGATGATGTCTCCATGAGAAGGTAGAACTCCAGTGCCTGAGAAGGAGCCATGGCAAAGGCAGTATTTTCTTCAGAAGAGGAGATAGTAATAGGATGTGATAAATGCTTACTCTCTATGAAAGGCAAAGAGAGAAAAGAGAACCTTTTGTTTATCCACATCTGACTGTCATTTTCATATTCTTCTTGGATTCCCTTTTCAGAGCAGAGCTGGGCTTGGGCTAGAAAGGAGGAGAAAAAAAAAAGGAAAAGCCACTGCAGGAGGAATCCTTGCAAGATGGTCCTTTTCACTATCGCACTTACTTTTTGGAAAATACCACTTGATTTTGTTTTGAAAAATGAATGTTAAAGGCCAGAAGCTGAATTCATAAATCTCATAAATATTTCAGCAAATGCATCCAATTTGGCAATACCGGAATATTTCTGACATATTTTATAAGTCAAAAGACAGAAAAAAAAGTAAACTACCAACAAAACCTCCCAGTGCTCTGATATTTTTACTGTCTACACTTGCCAATAACCTCTGTCTTAATCCTGTTCCATTTCAGTCCAAACTCACAAGAAAACAAGCTGTGGTCATTGCTTGGATGATTGGGCTGTGGAGATAGGAATATTTCTAAAATTCAAAGGCTATCAGTGGGCAATTCTGAAGCCTTTACTGCATTATTAGAACTCACCATATGTTGATATGTCTGGAATTTGGACCATTAATCACTGGAGCTGCTGATAACATTTCACCTTGGAACTATTCTAACACATATGCCCTTTGCAATAAACAACCTTTTAAATTAGCTTCTTGACTTGTACTGCCACTTTTCCAGAGTAAACACGTCAATTTTTCTAGCAGTTGTACCTACAAGGTTGTGAAGCCAGAGGATAAGCAGTGTCATCATTTCAGCTTACACATAATAATACACAACTGCAATAACTTAGTTTCCTTTTTAACTATGCCAGTGTTGTTCAGTTGTGGTGGAATAATCCTTTGTAGTGCCAGAATCCTATCAATGATAATCAGATGTTTAAAGAGACATAGTGAAGAAATATATCATGGAAGAGGGAAGAATGGGGAAAGTGAAGAAGTCTAGCAGCTGTGATTAAAGAACAATCTTGACTTCTGGTGGCAAGATATGTATCACATTCAGATTTTCAAGCCTGTCTGGCAGACTTGATGGTGGAACTGTCTCAGGAGCTGCAAATAGTGAGGTGCTACAAGGAAATCCTGGCATCAGTGGGAAAAAAACTTAATGATCTTACCATTTCAGGAATCTCACAGATGCAAACTCACAGTAAATTAAGCTCTAGATGTGAAAACCTAGTTCATGATGCTTCCATGTGAAGAAGTTATTTATTCTTTAAAAGCCCTGTTGAATATTACTCAGTTTTGCAGATGATTGTTTTACTAGAGCTAATGTGCAAGAGAGGGGATGGGCATGATCTTGTTATCTAAAAAGCATCAGTCAGGGATGTCAGGAATACATAAACTAAAGCAGAATGAAAGAAGAAAAAGGAAGGGTAAACAAGAAAGAGAAATTAACAAGAAAGTATATTTCTGTTTTCACTGGTTGCTGTTTTGTTTTCTTCCTTTGGTAACTTTTTTATTTTTGTAGGTCTTCTCTCTCTATTTATGCTTTCTATTTTTCATTATATGTTCATAGAATAGATGTTGGGTAGAATACTTGGAAAAAAGTAAATGCAAACCAAATATCACTTATCCTGGAACTATTAAAGGTTTACTTTTGACTCCAAGTTAATTCCTTCTTTTGTTCACTAAATGTGGACAGAAAAGAAATAATCTTGAGGCAAATGGAATATATCAACAACCAAACATATAAGAACTATTGAAAATTTCAAAATATACATTGCTTAGTTTGCAGTGTGTAGTTTTGAACCAAAGCTCTTCAAATTAATATCCTTCACAGCAATCAAAGTAGAATCAGAGTTTAGTGAACTCTAAGAAATCATCCACCACTCTGTCCTGTCAGAAATATTTTCTGGAGATATCGAGCAGGGAAACACAAAAAGAATAGAAGGAATGGTTGCACCAAAACAGTTCCCCACTGAATGCCATCTCTGTCTTCCCCTTCTTCATTCTTCATTTCTTCACAGTGAAACCGCTGTTGATGTTACCCGTATCAGAAACAATTAAAATTATATGCTTTATTTAAATCATGGTTTAGTTTGTAGTAGAGTTTCAGCTGTTAGGTTTTCAGATGAAGTGTGAGATTAAAACAATATTTTGGCTCTTTGAAATCAGATGAAAAGTCTTCCTCTGGAAGCCTGTGATTTCTAAAAAGGCTTTGACCTAAGACACACTGTGTTAAATTCAGTATGTATTAGATTTAATACACATCAAGCCTGACATCCCAAAATCAAAAAACGGAGAATATAGTCAGGTCTGTGTGCTGAGACCTCAGTTACCAGGCTTAAAGATTTCAACTGGTTAGCTCCAAATGGTCATACATCTCTAAAACTCCCATGGTGATCAGGGTATGAAGGGGTTTATTGCTCTTACAAGGGGTGTTTTGAAATCCATTCCTGTAAAAACATAACCCCCCTCCACCCTCCATTTTCAGGCACTATTTCTGCTGGCACAGAACAGATTCTTTAAGCATCAGTCCATCATACAAGCATTTATACATAGATTAACTTCATAAAGCACTGGGACCTGATTTAGAGATCTTGCCCCAAATGCTGTTGACAGAGCGTGTATGGGAGATGAAACTGCTGATACAACAGGATTCATGTTCCCCATCCTCCTGTAGAGGCTTGGCAGGGGTTTGTGGGACTTTAACTGTGCCCTCTCAGCAGAAGAGGAGATATACTTTCTAGAGGCTGCTCACATTCTTCAGGTGGCTGCTTCTCTTCTGCAGAAAAAGGAGAGTGAATGGAAGCTTTCTGATCACTTCTTCTTATGTATGCATTTCAAAATACGTGTCATAACTTTAAGAATAACATCTGAGTATTCCCAAAAGTGGTATTCAAAATGTACAGGAATATGTAAAGATACTGAACTTGACATGAGATTTTGCTGAAATACTTTAGCTGAAAATACACTTTGCAATATAACAGATGTGTTATATATGCTTTTACAGCTGAAAAGAGAAGATGCTGGCTATGCCAGTGGCTTTGCTTCATGGCATGTGCTAGGAAATCCATGATTTCAATCTCTCAACTGCATAGATAAATGGAAAATTTTAAGTCAGACAAATAAAATTAAACCATTTCATTCCATTCTGCATACCACTTTAAAGTACAGTAGCTTAGAATAATGACTCCATAAAAAAACATTGGCTGTCTCTCATGCGGTTCAAACATATCATTACTAGGGAGTTATAAATCTGCTGACAGTGGGGGCTCCTTTCATCTAAAATGGCTATGAACTGATCAATACATTTGTTATTTATAATATCTTTTAGATCTTGGGCAAATGTGACTTAGCAGTTTTGACAGAAATGGAGCCAAGTGGTGCTTTATAGGTTTGAACAATCTTGTAGCTGGTTCAATGAGGTGAAGTCTGTAATTGATCTGTTGAATAGTGAGAGGAATAACAGAAAAAATAAAGAAAAAGTAATGATACAGTGTAGGTTGGACTTTCAGCTGATTTTTTTAATTGGATGTATTGCTAGTATAAAAATATGTGGTGGTAGCTTTTCTTATTAAAAAAAGCTATAGTGAAGTTACAATAAACTTATTTTCATCCATTTTTGTGCAAAAACTACTATATATTAAATTTGTTCCATCTTTGACCTTATAAATGCATATTGCTTCCCAAATCCCTTATAGGTGACTAAAGAAATGGAGTGCAGTTTCGGAAAAAAATAGGAATTCTGTGGCTCATCTGGCACAGCACTGAGCACCTGCATCTCTCACTGAAGTCAGAAGCAGCCAAAGATGCAAACGTTTCATGTCAATTTATGGCTTATACACCATTGTCAGAGAGATGCTTGAATGTAGAGAGCTTGAATTAATAAACTATTATTATAGATAAATGACTGTTATTTATCATAGAATAATAAACTATTATTATTTCAAATTTCTTTGTTTAGTAGGAGTTGCTGTCCTAACTGAAGTCCTCTCCTTTGCCTCACTGTATGGAGGGGTTATTAAGTATGTGAGATAGAAATTCAAAAGAACAAGATATTCAGTGAAGGAAATGAACTTGATAGAACAAGATATAAAGAGAAGAAGCAAGCAACTACAGTGTTTTGGCAAAGATGAGAGAGAGAAACAGTATCTAAAACCCATCATAATAGTTAATGAAATAGATCTCTTGTTTTGCCTGTTCTGGTTTAAAACCATGTTATTCCCTCTCTGCTGATATTTCTACAGTCTTCATTGATAAATCACCAAAGTATCACATATTTTTGTAACATTGTCTCTACTTTTCTATTTGTGCTTTTTTTAGAGCTGCACAAGTAATTAATGTTTAGGCCAAAATGAGTGAATCTGTACCTCAGAGCTTTGAACACAGGATGTTGGAATCACACCCATATTGCAATACTCCTGAAATTATTTCTGCAGGTTGTGAAAAGAAATGGCCTGAGAATAGCCTACAATATGAGCTGAAGAAAGCCTCCATTTAAGTATCACCTCCAAGTCAGGGGTATTTGCAGACATCAGCCTGCTCTCAGCAGCCAGCATTCAGCAGATATTTCCATATAAATACCTCGCATTTCACTTGGGTGGATTAACTAGAGTATTCTTGAAGGCTCATCTCTGCTGATTTGGAAAAGGATTTATTATTTCTTTCAACAGTTCCTGCCTATGTCATTGGGGTGTGTTTTTTTCCATAAGTCTGTCCCACTGATGCCTTGAATGCCCATACTAATGACACTGTGCATGCCAGAAATGATCCTATGTCACATCCTTGATGAGTGAAACATCTTACTAACTTTTGGATTTGCTTTTGTTAGCATGTATCTTTTGTGGTTCTGGCAGCAGACCAATAGGAGCAAACCCTGTCATATAAGCAGTGAGAATTATTGCACTTGACCCTCCTCTTTTGCAGAATTGAGGTTGCAGGGAAGCTGAAGGTGACTTATGAACCTTTGTAGTTTCCAACATAAGTGGTGGGGATGAGATGTGGTGAAAATGAGATGGCACTTAAACTAAAATATGTAACATTTTTTAGGAACTATGACTTTATTTAATATGGAAAATCTGAACAAAGAAAAATTGGAACTGTGAGAATATGATTGGGAGTAAGATTAGAAAACTTGGGAGTTATATTCACATTCCAACAGAAGTTATAACAACCTGAAAATTATAGGGTTAAATGCAGTCGCTTCTTCCACGATGGAATGCAACTGGCATGCAACTGGCATGCAGGAAATCCATTCCATGATAATTCACCACACACAGAGCCTGCAACCTTAAGCACATGCTAAGAAGGATGAAATGG
>JANRMJ010000077.1:42034456-42049397 GCA_025584955.1 Alethe diademata | reverse complement strand
GCAGCTGGGGTGAAATCACTCTCTCTGGGTGAACTTGGTCCATTATAATCTGATTACAATACCAACACACACCTCCATGCCAAAGTTATCCACCTCCCAGGTATGACCACCCCACTGGGCATGCACCCCGTATTTTACTGACTATAGTTTTGAGAGTGAAGGAAGTGAATTTTGTACCAATGAATAATAAAAGTATGTATGACCAGGGCCAATAAAACTCCACCTAAATGTAAAGACGTAGTGTAAAAGTGAGTTAGGGATAGGGAGAAGTTAGGGAAACTCCATTGTAACTTCAGGGATCACTTGATTGGTTAAACTTGCCTTCTTCCACATAGGACACCTGTTGGGTAAGAATCATATTCTATGGGTGCTAAATTATTATCTTGATCTAGATTTCGGTAACAATAAGAGTTTGTCTGTATATTGCTTTAAATTTGTCCTTGCTGTCCATCACTATTACTGTCAATCTTTATACCTTAACCTATCACAGTTCTTGCATCAGTGTGTTTATTAATAAAATGGGTAATTTTGTGAAGTGTTTAGTGTGAGTCTTTCGAGGGCACCAGCTCTTGCTGGCAGTGGAGAGCATACCTGACTAAGAGTGGGGAGATGCAGGAGTGGGTGTCCCTTTCTAAATGGCAATAAAGGTTTCACTCCAATACGCTGTTGGTGTGTGTCCCTGAACAAGTTGGTCAAGCTGCTCTTGAGTACAACATGCTGTTCACTGGGGCCCCTACCCTGGGGCACAAACCTTGGGCACAAGGTTTTCAGCCTTCCTGCAGCATTGACTGGCCAACCAAAACCACAGTGTTTGAGGAAACCCTCCTTTCACGTGAAAAGGACACATAATCTTGCAAATCCTACCCTTGCAAGTCCTACCAACCATTCTCCAATGTGAGGAAGGAACCAGTGGTGGTCTTACTGTCCCACAAACAGCAGAGGCTAAACCAAACACTGAGCTGTAAGTAATGATTAATTTCTAAATTCCAGTCTTCAAAAGAGGTCTGCCTAAATGAAGGCTCAGTGAAAACCAAAGAAGGTCAGAGCTTGGCTCATGGTAATGTTTTTTCATCATTTATTCCAGTATCCTTTATGCTCTTATTACTAATGATTGATGACTCTTTGTGTATCAAAAGTGTCCTTCTAAGCTGAAGGCTTGATTGCCAAGCCTAGAAGCTATGTCAAGACAGAGAAGCATTTTATTTATATAAAACCGAAGTAAAAATCAGTGGTTCACTGTGTTTATAATGAGTTATCAATATAGCTTGTGTTCTGCTATGCTGTGAGAAAAAAGTTTAACTCTGACCAAATGTTATATAATAAAGAAAGGTATGATTATTTAGGCTTGAATTCTGTTGATTTTGGGTGAGTGTTTTGGGTAGTATACAAATATTTTTTAGGCTGTAGTAATGAAGGCTGGGATATGATCCCTTATAATCCACATGGAACAGAATATTCTCTGCATTCTTACCAAGAATACTTGATTTTTTTCTTTTTTTTTGTTTGTTTTGGGATTAGTAAAAAATAATTTCCATGACAATTTTGTAAACCCCACTCTTCAGTTAAATAGGTTTAAAGAGCTCTGCTATGGCATTTATGGAATGTTGTAAATGATATGAACATGATACTGCTACAGAAAGAAAAATGCTCTTGCCAAATATGCTAAGCACCTAAAATTTCAGTGTAAAAATAAAAATTCTCTTCCTTTCTGTTCAGTTATAATCTCTTCCTTTTTCACTGATCATTATTTTGATTGGCAATGTAATACAAGTGTTGTTTGCTACAGAACAGAAAAAAACTTTTATGAGAAAATCAGCCCTAATACTGCAAGATGATTTACAAGAGTGTGAACTTAAAGGTAGACCTTTAAACCTCTGGCTCCCTTACCAGAGTCGAAGAAGAGGACATATTATGCAGGGACAAAAGTAATAGGGTTATTTTGTAATTTTGGATTTAGATTAGGACTTGTATTTCCGTGGTGGCTGTTATTACATGAACAGATACAACTCACATGCCAAAAACACTGAAGTATCTGTTAATTTTCTTCTCAGGACTTTAAACTCAGGTGGTTTATTAATTTTTATTTTATGGACAGATCCAATTCTTCTCAGATGGAATTTTGCTGTTGTAACACTTCAACATTCCTATAGCAGACATGCCATTTCAGTTTTCTATTGTATCTTTCAGAGGAAAATTAAGAGTGAATGGTAATTATAATAAAAATTAATAATTTTATAATAAAATCTTGAAATACAGGAAAATACTGTATTTTGCTACACAGTTTATGTATGAGTATAAGCACACCCTCGTTACTAAAAAAAAAATTATTTTGCTCTTTAAATGTGCCAGAGAAAGATCATGGTTTTTAGATAAAATATTATATTTTCTGTCTAGCTACTTAAAATTTCCATTAAAGGTTTAAGATGACTTGCAAAATTCAAGATGAGGAAGTCTAAGCATTTTCCTATATATTGAAATATGCATATAATTTTAAAATAAATAGCATTTTAACTACTAGAATTATACTTGCTATTAGGTATACTGTTTAAGTCAGTAAAGATAAGAATAATATTTTCTTGTTCATAAGTATGTATGTAGTGCTTTATAGCTATGAATAAGGACTGAATTTTTAATTGTTCCACATAAGACAGAAGGGAAAGAAAAGGAAAAGTGAAAGAAAAATCATTGCTCTTTCTGAGCAAGCATTGCTCTGATCTATGATCCGGTCATATGGAACAAGGAACACTTTTTATCTTTTTCTGCCTTGCAGAACAGATATTAGGGACTGTGAAAATTGTTTCTGTATGGCTGATCCAGTGTCCAGATGAACAGAGCTAGCACATTAGAAAAATAATTTACCAATGTGTTGCAACTGTGTTTCATATGCTTTAGTAGAAATTAGCTCATAGAAAAAGCGATTATCTTTCTTTTAATGAAAGTCCTTGGTTCTTTATTATGATTTCTCATGTCATTCTAAGGAAAAGAACTCTTTGAATTTTTGACAACTTTTTCTGAGGCTATTGTATAAGGTTGCCAGCCTAAGGTGGGAAACTGTGAATTATCATTATTAAAGTGTACTCAATAAAGAAAGAAAAAAATAACATGTGTAAAATCAATTAACACAATGGCAGTCGGTAAAGAAAATCTTTGAGTTTTAAGATTCAGTAAGCAGGAGATCTCTTTTAACACAAAAATTGTTGACATCAAATGTTATTGTGCTGTTGTCCTCAACATGCAAATGATCTATTGTGTAAAAGTTTGTCTCACACCCAAAACCCAGAAATACACTGACACTGTATATCCTGCCCCATAAAATATTGACTTGTGTTTGCTCCCTTTCTTTCAACACAGTTTTCTATCTGCTAACTCGAAAAACAGAGTTTTCAAAAGATAGCCTTCGGGATCTGGAGAAATAAATAAATACCACCTGGCCCCTTCCCTATGGCCCTTGATGAACCAAAACTGGGCAACCTAAGTGATATATATGAATCAGAACTTTCAAACAGACTGAAATTCTACCTGCTCCCAGGAAAAGAAATTTGTCTCTTGAAATATGTCACAGTGCAACATCAAGTGGCAGGAGCAAATATGATTGTCTCTTATAAGCTAGTGACTGCCTTATTAACTCTGGGTTTAAAAGTGCACCTACACAGGGAAACTCATTACTGCCAAGAAATGTATGGAGCAAGCAAAACATGTCTTATTATCCCGCGGTCACTGAGAATATCAGGAAATAGGATTATTGCTGAGGAGAGAGTGAACAGGAGGCTAGATAAATGTAATTTTAATAAGAATTGATTTGTGTAAAATTGATTTAATGACTTTTAAAATGGCATCCACTGTGTTAGTCTCTGTGGCCATCCTGTGTTCTTACTATATCAGTTTCTTTCCCCAAGCACAATGTGTTAAGGCATCTGGGTATATTGGGACCCTGTGAGAACAGTAGCAAAGTCCTCCCTTGCTGGTTACCTCAGAGACTGCTGTGATTGCTCTCAAACTGTTTCTCAAATTGCATCTCTGCCTTCCTGTTGTCAGGGACAGAAGATGTATCCTTGCTCAGAAACTGGCAACTCATGACCCTAATACCTGTGACTATGAATACCCCAGAAATCTATGAACCTCTTGATTCTAAATTTTGGATTGCATGGGTTAACTTTTCAGAAGCAAATATTAAACAAAAAGCTGGTGATTCCAGTTATGCTTTACTGACATAATACGTAGCAAAATGCATCCAGATACAATCTGCCAAAATAGACAAAATATATTTATTTTTCTCACTATAATGCATTTCATTTCATGCCCTTTGAATTTAAAGAGCCTTTCAATTCATGTCTTGCTACTGCTTGCTCTTTCTTCTTTCCATGTTTGCCTTCAGTATTCTCCCATACATGGTAGCCAATTCTCTCGGCTGACCCTGCTCCCTTGGGGACCAAGTTGTTTGTGGTCTGCTGCCACAGCTCTAGGATTCTGATTAATTTATTCATCAAAGATAGAAATACTATGTTCTGTATCTGCAGTTATGCACTTTCCACTGCATATTCCTTATTCCTTAAAGGAATCATGATCAGAGGTTTTTTAATCAAGTAAGTTTCTATTGCTACACTTTTTTGCTGGAATGGAAAGAGTGTGATGTTTTATTTCAGCATATGCTGTCAATGGAGCAGCATCTCAGCCAAAATATGGCTTTTACTGCGTGTTTGACCAAGAAAGAATAATTGACAGCCTGGGAAATGTAATGTTCTCTGCAGGTAAGTACCATAATTTCCTAAAAGATAATTTTTACAAAGATTGCTAGTAGACTATGTTATATATGCTTCTGAAATATCTGATTTCCTTCAGAATATGGGCATGGTCTGAAAATCTGTACATGAAAGAAGAGACATTCCATCTTATTTCTTTCTTTGGACTGGGCCCAGAGAATGAACAATATTGAAAGTGCTCCATGATTAACTAGGCTATGTACTGAAGTTAATGGATTTTATGAACATGGCAATTCCATATTTATTTGAGTACATTCAATGAACAAGTTAATTCTTAACTCATTGATCTGTTATCTGATTTCTGTCAATCTCCCAGGCAAGCCATTTTAATGAATTTAATACATTTGTAAAATGGATCAGCCATGGACTTGGCATAGAAATTTGAATGCATTTATAATGACGTGGCCATTAAAGTTGGCCTACTAGTAATTCTGTACTAAATCTATAAACCTTGCTAATTTTCAACAAGCTACTTTATGTTCTGATAGGTTTGTGTTTGGTGATGATTAATTCCATAGCAAAAGATTAGTCTCAGCTGTTTGATGGTTATTGAAGAATATATGGAAAATAAAATGTGTTAATTAAGTAAAATTCTCATACCCTAGAACATACTTTATTTCACACATAAGAAGGGGTATTAAAATTATACTGTAGCCAGAGGGAGAGATTTGCAGCACCTTTATTTTTATTTTGGGCTAGTATTAGTTGTCTCATTTTTGTCTGTGAACAAAGTAAATTTTCTTTCTAGTAGTTGGTAGTAGAGTGGTGTTTGGATTTAGTGTAAAAAAATGTTGATAACACACTGCTGTTTTAGTGTGGCTAAGCAGTGCTTACTCTAAGTCAAGGACTTTTCAGTGTCTCATGCACTGCTAGTAAGGGGCTGCATAAAAAGCTGTGCAGGAGCATGGCCAAGACAGCTGACTCAAGCAGCCCAAAGGAGTATTCCATGGTACAAAATTTCATGCCCAGCATATAAACTGTGAGAGTTACACATCAGAGGGGCTGATTGTGGGATAGTCTGGATTTCCATTAGAAGGTGGTCAACAATTCTATTGTGCATCCCTTGATTTTCCCTGTGTTCTGTTGCTCTCTCTCTCTCTCCCTATCATTATTATTGCTATTATTATGTTTTGTTTCAATTATTAAAATGTTCTTATGACAGCTTGTGAGGTTTACCTTTCCCTTTCAATTCTTCTCCCTGCTATGCGGGCAGGATGCAAGGGAAGTGAGCAAGCAGCTGCAATGGTGTTTAGTTGCTGTCTGGGGTTAAACCATGACAATAATCTACAGCAGTTTGAAATGCCCTAAAAATTAAAAGCCAGTTTCTTTAAGAAGATGATTTTCATGATAGTTATAAAGTGTTTGCTTTGGGTAGTAATACTGGATAACGCAAACATCTTATATTTTCTTAGATTAGGCTCAGATCAGCCTGAGAGACCACCCATGAGTAATGTTACAAGCAGGTGACACCTGAGCCTGGGAAGGTTTCCTTAGGAGCAAGCATGAACTAGAATTTAGAAAGTTAGGATGGGAGCTGATACTACAGAGTTTCACGCTCTACATTTTATCTAACTTGATCCCACTTCAGACTTTGTGGCACAAAGTGAAATTAAAGGTTCAGATCCTTTTCTTTATGTGTTTGGCAAAACCCCCTTCTCTGTGCTTTGAAAAAGACAGTAAGACTCCCCTCTGTGTAAATAAAATTCTCATTTCAGCTAAAGAAGGCTGTGATTATTTGTTTATGTCTGAGATTTGATTGCAATTGAGGATCTTGAAAATAGAAAGAAACAAGTGGTGTGAACAAATGCAGTCTGGAGGAGCATCTAATCAAGGGATAATCAGTCATAGAGTATAGACTATTTTTTTATGATTCTAACTACTGAGACTTACTGTAAATGTTACCTCGGTTGAGTGAAAAAATAAAGATGAAAATAAAGAATTATAAATTGAAAACTGGAGTACCCTTGGTCAGACAGTGTGGTCTAAATTCTGCACTTTCTTTTGCCAGTTTAAATGAAATACAATTTACATCTGTAAAAACAGAAGAGGAATCAAACGTTTTCATTGTGCATTTTGAAGAATCCCCCTTAGCCATGCAGTTTATTTTTGAAGCTTAAGAAATTTTCTGACTCAAACATTTTTCCATAATAGGAGTTTCTCACAGGGTGAGCTAAAATGCTCTATTTATTTTAACGAGTCTTTTCCCATAATTGAATAAATCCTTCAGAATATGAAAGTATGTAACTGTTCAGTATGGTAAGCATTAAAGACACATTGTCATTTTCCATTGTTTTATTTTTATGCAAGAAAAATGACCCAGTACTACATGGATCTGTTAATCACTTATGTCCTTGGGTGCTAACTGAATGCCCTATTGTAATTGTACTGTAGCTCTTTTGTAATTTAATTATCTGAGTTGATTTTATTCTAGGGTTTTTTTCACTTTTGATTGTACATCACCTTATGCACCAAGGACCAGATTTTAACCTTGTTTGTTGCCTTTTTGCACTGCAGGAGTTTTGTGAAGAGGCTGCAAAGAAACAACTGAGAAAGAAGTGGTGATTCTTTTGCCACAAGGAAATATTGTCCTTCTCTGAGAAACTTGTGTATGAATCAGTGTTAACTTGTTCAGTTGAATTCAGTCTGTGTGGGTTAGAGATGGAGGGCCTCTGAATGGAATATGTCTCAATTAGATGCTGGCTTTCCTTCATTTAATTTATTAATGGTAACATCTTTTTTCCATTTGGATATACTCAGAATGAAGTTTGCAAGCAGAAAAGGAAATGACACAATATTATTAAAAAAATTGTTCCCTGTATTTCTCAGTTTAGAAATTTAAAATGACTTGTAATTTTGTAAAGAAATCAGTCCTCCTGAGATGAAAAACAGGTAGGGATATACCAATTAAGGTTTTGAGTCAGTGGTTGTCTAAATTGATTAACAGTGCCTCAAACCCACTGTAAAGGTAAATGTTCTGACATTTGTAATTGCTGAAATAGTACCTAGGTCATTCTGACATCAGTGTTAATGATGAGTTAATGAAACATCATCATCTATCATCTTCATGAAATGGGATGGCCTGACTTCATATATTATCAGCTGGAGCAATGACTAAATGGAAGTCAGGTCAAGCAGTCCCTGGCTGTTTAAGCATGTGCACCATACTCTAAAGCAAATAGCAGGTGTTTCACTGAGATTATAGGGAAGAGAAATCTTTGTGTGCCTTATGGCTGATGTCTTCATTTCTGTTCCCAGAGGATGTATAAGTACAGCATCTTATCTGACATAAATTCAATTATGGGTAGGTCTGCCACAGAAGAATAACTCCTGAGTGTATACTAATTGACTGAATAGGAACCAGAGCATATAATGGGGCTTTTCCTCTGCTGAACCTAGCACACACTAAGGGAATGCCACATAGGAGAAAGGGGACTTTTAGAATTACAGAGCTCAAATACCTATGGATATATAATAAAATGTTAGAAGGCTTTTTGTTATGGAATAACTATAAGGATTATACATATTCAAGGAGAAAGTGATATTGACAGGACTATTAGAACTAGGCATGTACTTATGTGGCTTGCAGACTTTTCCCTTCAACACGATCAACTCAGTGAAGTAGATTGAATTTCTCATCTTCTTGACTTTGTAAAATTCTAGATCTGATGTATGCAGAAATGTCAGTTCTCATTAGTCAGATGTTGCTTCTAGATAAGTACTTTGTCTTGTCACAAATAAGAGACTGTCAATAAATTATTAGAGTTGGCAAACAATGACTTTTAATAAAGAACCACAACACAAGTAATTGCACAGCCCCTTTTTTCCCCTTTGAAAACAAGAAAAAATTAATTCTATGCTATTATTTCTATATACTTCTATATTTTTCTTCTAGAATGCAGTCAAAACTGAAGCTTCACTAAAACTGTTTTAAATTGTGATGCTTGCATTGAAATTGAGCGGGATGCAAGTGTTCATCCTTTTAATATTTGATCCAAGTTTAAAATATGAAAAAAGGAATGTTTTCCAGGGGTGAAACTGCATGTTAAATTAATGGATTAACACTTCTCCAGAAATAATTTCAAGTTAGGCAAAGCCGAGAGGATGCTTGTTCAAGACATTTATTGCAGGAGCTCTCTGTTATCAGGGAGTGAAAACTGACTAGCAAAAGAGATGGAGATTAGTTTAGACACAAAGTAATTTTTGCTTTCAAATATTTTTATGTTCAAGAGAAACCAAAAGGCGTGGCTCTTATTAATTTCTATAACTATATATATATAATGGCATGAAGTTCTCAGATACAGAGCACTTGCATGGATCTAGAGTGACATTTCTTTCCTTGTTATCCATTCTTTCTTGATTTAGACATATTGACAACTCTGAAATTTTTATTGCTGGAAATTCCACAACAGCGTTAGAATTTGTCAAAGACATGTTGCAATCTTCTTGTGACAAAGAGGATTGAGTGCAAAGGTTTTATTTCAAATACATCCACCTTCTGGAGAAATGAATATGGAAAGCCTACTAGCGTACACTTCAGTTCCCATAAGCTACTCTGCAGTATAATGTGAGTTGTCACAATAAAGCATCATGAAAGACAGTGAATACCTGGGGGAAATATTCAGACAGGATTGATGCACTAGTCTAATGGGAGCTTGCAGAAACTCACCCTTGCAGACCTGTTTTTCTTTTTAAAAATTAGATTCCTTTTTACTGCCACTCCCTCTTGTAACATTTGAAGCAGGAGTACCTGGCTGATTGGTCTGAGCTTGAACTTCTTTTCTCAGCAACAGCAATACCAAAACCCTTCAAAGAAACTATCTACTTATTTTTTTCTTCAACCTTCATGCTCACAATATGTTTCCACTATTACTCCCTAATATATTTGCTTTTATTTATTCTATATTTTATCCAGAGCTTCTGGACACCCTGATTCACATTTTGTTCTCTCTCTCACCTGCCACTGTATGCTACAACATCGTCTGTGTCCTGAGATTTCAGACTGGTTCACTTAGATCACTGCAGAAAATAAACTTTCTCTCTCTCAGGAAAAAAAACCCCAAAACCAAAAAACCCACCAAACAGAAAAAAAACCCAACAAAATAAACAAATAATTACTTATTTTTTAATACAAAATTAACTTTAAAAAGAGGATATTTTATTGCACGTAATAGGTAAGACTGCCATCAAAACACTTGTGTTTTTCTAAACATATGCATGTAGTTTGGTTGAAGGGTAGATGGAATTCAGAAGTGTTGCACAAGGTAAAAATCAGGAGTAATGCTGACAGAGTAATGCAACTCCATTTTATTTACTGAGAAGATGAGATACTAAAAATAATGGAAACAATCCAGAGAGTTCAGTAAGATTTTTGTTATACTCTTCCTTCGAGTCAGCATGAGTGTGTCATTTGCATTTCCCACAAAAAGTGTTTTCTGGATGCATTGGTTCTGCTGATTTGGGAGTATAATATCTTCATAAATATATGGAGCCAAGCAGACCTGCAATTAACACAGCTAAACTGTCTTTGAGCCCAGCTAGACCACACAGAGCCTATAGTTTTACATGGTTTATCTATGAACTTGCCAGGGCAACCACAACTAGCAGAATTACCTCAGACCTGTGTCTACTGCTTTACTCTCTCCCTCAGACCTCCTTACTTAAGTCAGAGTTTTAGCTCACATCATAAACAGTTAGGAGAAAGCATAATTTATTGAAATAGATGCTTTAGCCTACCCAAATCCTTTCTACTACTTTGTATGGGAGTTGTATTACATTGCCTTTCACATTATGAAGAGTATGAAGCACTGAGGGAATTCAAGTGAATATTATGTGATCTATCTTACAGCACCTTACATATCACTTCTGAATCTGGCTCACAGGTCCAGTGCCTTGAGAAGAGAGAACAAGACACCCAAGCATCCGGCCAGTGAAACAATAGCTTAACATCAGGGAAAAATATTTAGGCAGACGGTGTTGTAATGTGAATAATTATAGAACAGTAACTTGATATGGAACAGAAAAAACAGCTTCAGACGTAAGTGAAATAGCAGATATGTAAGTATGACATACAGTTAAGGTTGATCATTAATCCATAACTTTAAGGTCAGGGCATATTAAAGTATCACTGCCAGGAATGACTTCTCTGGAGAAAGTTTATTTGCAGCACTCAGTTCTCTTTCACTAGGGTAGAGAACATGGAGGTGTAGCTGGAGAAACTCCTCTAAAGCTGAATCTAAAGCTCTGAGGCTTTGCACTAGGCCAGCCTGGAGAGCCACAGGCATGACACTCACTGACTGCTGCCAGGACTAGATTTAGAGGGTCCACACTCTTCAGATGACTGTCAGGGTCTTTGATTTGTACAGCTATTTGGAATACTCAAAAAGCAACCTGACATGAATTCCTAGAATTATCACTTCTGTTCTTCATTGTAGCTTATAGAACAGTGTGTATGAACAGAAATATGTATACCGGAAAAACAAACCATGTCACTTAATAACATTCAGTGATCTTCAGAGAGTCATGTGATTATAACACAGTAGACATCCCACAAAATAATTCAGCTGTGTACATCAGTAAACAGAAATGTACTTTATAATGATAATACAGTTTAATTAATACAATATTTTTTAATGAAAGTAATTTTATTATATAGAAATTTAATAGAAATTTAATAGAAATTTCTTCCTGAAGTTTTTTTTTAATTACAATACCTTAGATAATTATATGAGTCCTGCTCTGAGCACATTGATTTCTGTTTTAAATGCATCATAGGTAAAAAGTCAGAACATGTATTTTAAAATGTGTTAGAGTATCACTAAGAAAACCAAAAATTTCTTCATAATGGAAAAATTCTCCAAATTATTGTTAATAACAGTAACAAGAACAAAATAATAATAATAATAATTATTTATAAATTAACTCCTAAATGAAATGCTTTTATTTATTTTAGACATCCCACAGTAGAGAACCTGATGTCCGTGTTCATCTGTGGCTTGCAGTATCTTTGAATAATTGTGCTCTTTGTAGCTTAGCAGTTCTCCCAAGAGATCAGTGGGAAACCTACATTTCAAGGAGGATTTCAAAGGAGGAGATCAGGACTGACTAGGCACTTTTGAGTATTCACTCAGTTTCTTTGAATTGAGTTCTCAGTTTCAAAAGTTGTAGGCATAATACTTTACTATTTAGTATATACATCACTTTGGGATGTTATCCATAGTAATGAAAAATAACAGAGAAAAGTCAAACAGTTGCATGAATTTATTTCCATCCGTGGTAAAAGCATAGGAGGGTTTTAAATGTTAAAACAATTAATTTTAAAATGTAGAGGAAGGCAAAGTTTTACATTGGTAGTTACTATGTGGAATCCATTAAAATAAGATAGACATACAACCTAGTAATTTAAAAAGCATATTTCAGCGTCATAAAAATTAGAAAAGCATTATCCTGGCAATTCTAGTATAAAATTTTAAGGGCTGTCAATCAAGTTTCAGAACACAACTTATTAAAAAATTACGGTCAGGAAAAAATGTTTCCTTTACTTTCCTCTGGAAGTGTAGCATTTCTGATGAGGACCATGCTGAATGATTCAAAGGCAGTTTTAAAACTTTACAGTCAGGCTACTTATCAAAACATTAAGGAAAGGATATATTGAAAAACTTAAAATAGTAGTTTGCAATTGTTCCTGTTTGCTTGCTTTTGTTAAAAGTGTGATGGACAGATGGCTAGAATATTACATGAACTTATAAAACAACAGCAATCAGAAAATTAATCTGGACTATGCAAGTGTAAATAGACTTTCATTCTTTTATTAAACAACTTGGAAAAACTTTTTGTTTTCTATACTTATCACTGGTTATTTATTCACTGTGTATCATGTCCAAACATGAAAGCTTAAGTATTGAGCTTGCTTGAATTTGAAATATATGGTTGTGATATATGAGTGTGAATTTGCATTTGAGCACCTCTTTGCAGCTGTAGAGGTATCCTACTGACTGCACTATATTTGGTAGCTTCCGAGAAATCAATGAATAATATTACAAGGCTCAGTCTCATTTTTCTTCTTGGGTCAGGATGGGTTGCCATATTTCATTTGTTGGCTTTATTTTTCATTTGTTGCTGTGCATGGGACTTCTACAGCCATTTTTAATTCCTATTTTTTAATCTAAAAATCTCTATCACAGTACTTCTTTCTCTGAGGCATTTCACAACTTCCTGGTGCTGCCTTATTTGTATAATGTTGAGAATCACTTATTTATTCTGAGTTTCAAGTATGGCTCAAGTTAACTGAGTTTTCTTCTCAGAAGCTGCAGATGGTTTTGTGAATATTTTTTTCTAAACCATTTAACATTTTAGCACCTTACGCTACTCAGAGGCAGAAGAAAGAGAGAAAAAGAGAAGAGAATTGATTTGTTTCTTTATCTTTAAATATAATTTTGGCATGTTTTTTGTGATGGTTGATTTTATTTTGGGATACTTTAATGCAGTTTAGGTAAAATCTTCTAATTACATGAGTTAAGAACTAAGTCTGCTATTACTTTTCTCGGATCAGCTTTTCTTTTTTTCTTAATAATTAATCTTCACTAAGATCACCTGAATAACTCTTTTGGAGAGTGAGCGAGGAAATAGGATGTAAAGTTATAGTTAGATTTTTTTACTGAAACAAATTTAGTAGCAGCAAGTGAATGATGATTTAATAGAGTTCAGAGACAGGAAGCTTATGTCTATCTGGTTCTATCCTTCTGTAAGTATTCAAAATGCTGGTTATTTTAACAAAATTTGAAGAGTATCCTGCATATCGAATTAATTTCATTCATATTTCGTGCACAGCACCAAGGTATAACAGTGTTTTTTCTATGATGGTGATGAAGATCATCAAGAAAACTTAAACATCCTAAGCTGGAAGATGGTTTTAAACTGAAAGAGAGTAGGTTTAGATATGTCACCATGGAATTGCAAGGAACATGAACATATGAAGAGTTGTAGTTGCCCCATCCCTAGAAGCATTCAAGGCCAGGCTGGATGTGGCTTTGAGCAACCTGATCCAGCAGATGTTCCTGTCCATGGTGAAGAGTGAGTGGGGAATGGATGATCTTTAAGGTCCTTTTCAAACCAGACTGGTCTGATTGTAAGTTAAGAGTAGATGTAATAGTTTTATACAATAAGGCAACATAAATGAAAGCTCAACCCTTGGCAAATGTCTTATTAAAATAAATTTCACCCAGAATTTGTATTTTCAATATTTTGTGCAGAATAGGCTATTTAAAATGAGATATTGACTAGATACTCAGATCAGAGGCAGTTCCAATATTACTGAGGTTGTTTGTAAACAATAATTCATCGATTAAAGGTGTAACATACCTTTTTGTTAATATCTTCTTGATTTATATTTGTTTTGTTTGTGTAAACTAAGTTTAATAAAATAGCTATCCAAAAGAAGTTGCTTCATTCTGCTTAGATTGAATTGCATTTATAACTGCTCTTAGCTAGACTTCAGACTTCATTTTATGAGATAGACTTTATTTTACAGCATGAGGCAAAACAAATTCAAGGATAGAAAATTAGACTTTCAGTGAGTTTTAGAGCTGATAGGGTATTTAAAGCAATGAGTTCAAGACCTACCAAAGCAGAAACATAGCGATTTTGTTGGAGTAGCTGTAAAATGGAATGATGAATGATGATAATAGAGGTATTTATAAGAAATCTGATCAATAGATTTGATTGCTTAAGACTGCAAACTTGAATTTAATATTACAGATATTGTTATGGAAGGGTTTTCTGGCAAGACCCAAACCAGTTTTTTTGAAACTTATTTTCCAAATGAGTTTTACTTTCACTTATCTGTGATTCTGTGATCTTTGATTTACTGATATGAAACCATTTAGATTACAATTTGAAGCCGATTAGTCTTAAATTAATAAATAAATATACATTTAAAAAATAAAAACTCATATTTGCATTAATTTGTATTCTATGAATGTGGTTTTCATGTTTTAAATTTCCTTAGCCCTTCTGGAGACCTGTAAGGATTTTTAAATTAATTCAGTCTAGTCATTCTCTTCTTCCTGAGGAACAGCAGATGTCAGATTATTTTATCATTGAAGAAAAAAATTATATCTATATTATGAGTAAATTTAGAGTTTATGTTATTCTGGTTCCACACATTCACCAGTATTTGAACACAT
>JANRMJ010000077.1:42016396-42030663 GCA_025584955.1 Alethe diademata | reverse complement strand
CCTCTTCCTCTTCCTCTTCCTCTTCCTCTTCCTCTTCCTCTTCCTCTTCTTCTTCCTCCTTGTCCTCCTCATGCTCATCCTCCTCCTCCTCCTCCTCCTCCTCTCCCCTTTCTGTTCCATTTTTCTTTTTTTTTAATCTTGATATTCTATTCTCTATTTTCTAATTTATTTCCCCTTTTTGTTTTCCTTTTTTTGCTTTAGATTTTCTCCCACAGAATAAGATTATCATATATTATGAGGCAGAATTCTAGATGATGACTGGAATGCTCTAAGGTATTACCATATTAGAAATAAGAATATCAAAATTCATGGCATCATGTGCAGATTATTTCTGATTAATGCTATCCTGAATCAGTGTTTTAAGGTCTCTTAGAGAACCACCATTAAAAATGGTATTGGCAAAAGCAGGTTTAATATACAACCAAAAACATGACAAAATTCATTGGCAAGGTTCACTTCACTGCTCACTATATGGTTAAAGCACACAGAGAAAAAACAAACTAAAATCAAATATCTAAAATCAATCTAAACCCAAACTAAATTTTAAAAAAAACTATGTGGCAGCTGGAGATGCAGGGAGAAGAAAAGGGTAAGGGTAGAATTCATCATTTAATCACAAGATTTAGACTAGACCTCCATGCTAAACTGAGCCCCGGACTTGACCAACAGCTAAAGCCTAAAGGTTTAACAGTACTGAAAGCAACACTTAATTGACAGCTTAAGTTAAACAGTTTAACAGAAGATTCATATTGAATTTACTATAGCTCAACAATCTAAAGTACTGGAGAATCTAGCAGAGCAACATTCATAATAAGTGCTATATCATATTAACACTTGCACGCACAGAGACTTAGAGGAGTATGCACAGATCCAAAACAGGATGTGTAGGAGACTGAATGCACTTCAGAAGGTTCAAAAGGTGAGGAGAATACACGGCCTGTGAAGAGTTGTTGCACCTTTGGGAGTTTCATCTGACTCAGCAGGACAACAAATTATACCCAACACAAACTGCAGCGTAAATACTAAAAAATCACAGAAAAAAGCTGTGGATATAATTTACTGTGTCTGCAGTAATGCTTTTGACACTTCCCCATAAATGACTCAGAGAGAAGCTATTGATCTATGGGCTAGATGTACAGACAGTGAGTTGGACTGAAAACTGGCCAAATATCTGGGCCCAGAGGATGGTGCAGTGGTACAAGGTCTAACTGGAGGTTAGTAATTAGTTGTGCACATCTCAGGAGAACATATTGGGTCTGGTCTTGTTCAATATCTTCATTAATGATCTGGATGAGCTGAG
Source organism: Alethe diademata (assembly GCA_025584955.1). Lineage (NCBI taxonomy): Eukaryota > Metazoa > Chordata > Aves > Passeriformes > Muscicapidae > Alethe > Alethe diademata. The sequence goes on along the minus strand of JANRMJ010000077.1, from coordinate 42,029,363 downwards.
CACACCTCAGCTGCTTTGCTGATGACACAAAACTGGGGGAGCCCTAATACACCAGAGGATCTGCTGCTGTCCAGAGGGACCTCAACAGAATGGGCAGGTGTGCTTGCAGGAACTTTATGAAAATTCAGTAAGGGGAAGTAGGAAGTCCAGCACTGGGGGACAAACAATAATCCCATGCACCAAAACATTCTGGGGACAGATTTTCTGGAAGATACCTTTGATGTAAGGGATCTGGGGGTTGTGGTGGACACCAGGCTGAACATGAGTCAACACTGTGCCCTTGTGTCAAAGGTGGCTTTTGGCATCCTGGCTTCCATTAGGCAAAGTATTGCCTGTAGGTGCCAACCTGCTGTTAAGGCTACACCAGGGGTGCTCTATCCAGCTTTGGGCTTAGTACCAGAGACCCAGGCATACTGGAGAGAGACCAGTGAAGGGGCCTGAAGATGACTAAGGGACTGGAGCATCTCTTCTATGAGAAAAGACTTAGACAGCTGAAACTGTTTAGCCCAGTTCAGGCAAGAATTTATCAGAATATATAAATAGCTGAAGCAAAGGTGTGAAGAAGATGGATCCAGGACTTTTACAGCAGTGCCCAGCAACAGGACCAAGAGGCATTTGATTTTGCGACAAACATAGTGTCTAATAATGATGTAACAAGCTAGCAATGGTTTTCTCAGGTTCATCATGCTTGCCATTGTTCACCTTATCAGTATTTCCTCCAAGAATTATTTGTGTGCATCCTTCTGATATGTGGCTTATTTATGTTTTACTCCCTGCATTTCTCCTTCATGGATTCCAAAGGCCAGAGTGCATAAGATCTTCTCTGAAAACTTCTCTATATTCTATATTTATGTCTGTAGGAACTTGGGGAAAAATTTCCTTCCAGTTCAATCAATCAAAGTTGCTTGTAAGAGTAAATAGTTAAATAAGAACAGTAATAGCAAGAAGATGGAAAAAACCTTGAAAGGATCACTGCAAGGTCACCTCAACCAGTCTTTTGATACAACACAGGATTCTTTATGTTTATATGGTTTTGAGTGCATATTTACCTAATTCCTTTTTAAAGCCCTCAGTGATATATATTTAGAGACATTCAGCCAACTATTTTAATGCTTTAATTTTCTTTTAGGTTTGTAGAAAACCTTTTTTAAAGTTCATTCTCTCTCCTTTTTTTTAATATTTAATTTTGCAATTAAACCTATTGCTTTTTGGTACACAATAAACATGTAAAACACTCAATATAGTTCTTTAACTGTAAATGTCTGGGGTTTAAGATAAATATTTCTTTTTGTTTATTTTGTTGAACAATATTTGATCTTTTTATTGTGGCTCTTGTTCTGCTGGTTTTTTCCCCCTCTGGACTGCATTTCATCATACAACATCTTATAGTTCACTGGATTTGAATGGATGAAATACTCTAGCTGAGGACCTACATGGAGGAATGGGGGAAAACCTCATGACTTTTCCAGGGAAAGTTCCTTTTTCTGCCAATGAGAAGAAATAGTGACATTGAAGTCATTAACATTATTTTGATTTACCTCACTTAAGGTCTGGTAATTAATCAATACAAATGATTTAAAACATCTCCTAAGATAGCTTAACGATTTAGCCACGTGTTTGGACCACGTGCTTCTTTCAGCTGAGTCATTTATGAATCTTAATTTATACACTAACAAAATGAATTGTAATGATGGCAATTTCCCAATTGCCATTGCATGCAACAAGCAGAAACATTATTTATGAGCAACGTGTAATCTCTAAGCAATATATTGACAATGTAAATCATGAACTAAAAGTAGATTGGAAACCTTTAGAACTATACTGAAATATGATGGTCTTTAATTGAATGAGGGAAAAGAAAGGGGGTAAATTTGGTGTGTATGCCTAATTTGGGTTAAAAAATCATTAAAATACTCTATTTACAGATAAGATCAGCATTTGGATGGAGCTACTAGCCATTCCCTGCTGCCATATTTAACTGAAAAGAAAAAAGAACTTTTCAAAATAATGCACCAATTAGCATCTTTAAAAAAAGTTTGACCAAATCCTGTAAAGAGCAACCTGTGTTTGGATAGACTATTGTTTATCTTGTCTAATCAGTTTTTTCCATGTCTGGTTTTTAATAAAACTATTCTCACATTCAATCTTTCCACTTAAGCTCAATATTCTTAATCACCAAACAGAACCATAGATATTTCCAGCTCATTAACCAATAGCTAATTATATAAGGGTATATCCTAAATATTGCTGTGTTCTCTCAAGACTGAATAGCATCATTAATTACACAGGTAGCCTTTTGGTGCTTGTTAACTTTTAGAAATTTAAACACGGATTTCCTGAGAAAAATGTGCAGATTGCTAATGGATAATCTGGTGGGCTAAAGTCAGAAAAAACTAGCATGACAGTCAACTGGCTGAATTTGTAACATGAGGATAAATGTCTCTTACATATAATTCCTTTTGTCTTCTATAGAAGAGCAGATGTTCAAATAGTATTTCCAGTTAAAAAACAGAATTACTTAATTCTAAATTAAGCAGGATTTGACTGCTTTACACAGATGGGATAAAAGCTATCTTTTTTTAAACATCTTTTCTTTACTTAACATCTATTTCTATGAGTAGATACCAGCATTCTGAGTGCATGGCAAGAATGCATGGCAAAAGCACATAAGGCATAGAAAAGGACCAAATGCTTCATAAAGTAATTTGGAAATCTCAGTTCCAACTTTCTTGTGGTATACAACTTGCCAAATTGTTGCAGTCCAGAAATAGCTTGTGCTTCTAAAATCAATATTGCATTGGGTACAGTACAGACAAGCTTGATTGTGAATTGATTTACTGGATTTTTTTGTCTCCCATTACCAGAACAGCAGACCCTACTTATTGTAGTAGCTAGGTGAATGCAAACTTGTGACAAGATTTCAAGTAATCAGAGATTAATTGAAAGCAAAGGAGATAATTCTAATCACAAAGTTGAGTATATTAAGGCTATTAAGACATTCTGGAAAATGTGGTTTCCATATTTGTGACATTTATTGCTATTTTTGCCAACACTTTTGTGGAGAGTCTGTCAAAATAATTTTCAAACAAGTTTCAGACTGTACTTGCACTGAGTCCAAAACCCAGGCCTCTGGTTTACCAGGCCAGGTCACTTCATATTGCAAGGCTTCAACATCATTGCTAATTCCATAGCGAGTGTTAGATTGCAGCCAAGCTGATACATCCAACAGTGCCTTTGTAGTGCTGATCCTAACAGGAACAGAAGAAAAGCAGAGAGCCTGAGAGCTCACTTGAGTTCTCCTTTTTACTTCTGATAATATCACTTTTTAGCATGGCTGCTGTCACTCCAGTATCTCGTAAGCCTAAAGAGTTGTCATCTTCCCTTCCATTCTGAGAAGGGGAATAATTATTTTTCTGATTATTAACTGACAAAAATAATTCCTGTGCATGGTCTTTATTTGCATACTTTTTATTCCCTATTTCCAGCTGTGACCTTTTGGTCGTCTTCTGGCTCACTGATTTTGGAATTAGCTTTTTTTTTTTTGGTCTTCATTACCATTTTCCTAATCTTAAACAGCTCATGTCTGTAACACTAATATTTAATCTCTCAAAAAAAAATCTACAATATCATTTTTTAACAGTCACATTAGTTTTCTGATCATCTTAGCCTGCATAAAATCTTGTGCAGTAGAAACATCAATCTAATCAAATGGCTCCTATTGTTTTTGAAGGAATGACATTAAACTTATATTTCAAATTGTCAAGTTGTTTCCTCCATAATTTATCTACTTTTTGTCTCTTGTATCTTGGATGAACTTATGTAGCATACTTCTGCATAAAGAAATGTCTTCTTTTTTTTTTTTTTGCATGAAGGTTTCAAGTACTGAAACCACTCTAAAAGTATTTTTGATGCAAGTAAAATTTAGTCCATAATCTTGCAGAGGATTTTCCCTCTTACATGTACTGATTACAGGTGATTGTGGTTTGTAAAAGAGGTCAAATTTACAAAGGTGTAACTTCCATATACTTTGCTATTGTTAGCATCAATTTCTGCTTTTTTATCAATTTTTTTTGGTGAGTCCAAATCATACCACAGATGGATCCAGAGATCCAGGAAAGCTGTAGTGCAAAGCCTTCAGCTTTGAAGAATAAGGTGGAAAAGGTTTCACACAGTGTTCTTCAGTCCTCTAGTGTGCACTAAATTATTTGCAAAAACTGTGTCTTCAAGATCCAGTGATTGGCAAACACACATTCAGAAAAGGTGCAAAATAATAATCTTTAGAATTATAGTTTTCATTAAATAAAAAGTAAAAGGTACAGTAAATGGAAAGTTACTATTTCAAATAAAGGTCACATAGGTGTTTTTTTCTGGACACAGCTGGATGATATACAGAAGGCTGCTTTAATTATAAAGAAGCAGACTCTTCACATTAAATGGTGTATGACCAAACAAGCTGCCTTCATCTGACTTTCCCGACAGCTGGAGTTGAATTCAGAGACAGCTAATTGCCGTGGGGACCTTTCTCTGGCAAGTGGCCCGTTGGTGCTCTTGAGGGGTGGAGAGGCTTCACATAGAAAGCTTAAAAGCATCTGGGCTGCTGTTGTTCAGAATGCAACTGCTGACAGATTTACCATCTGTCTTTGAGAAAGACAACAGCTTGGGAAGCCCAGATAACACCATTCTTCAGTAGAGAGCCCATTGTCAATCAAACTCTTCTCATTACAGAAGAGAGAACTCAAATTACAGCTAAGTGAAAAAGAAATATCAAGATATTAGTTTATTTTTTTTTGTGTGTGTGTGTGTGAATAGATAAAAAATCTTGGAACACTAAGAAACAGCAAAATGTAAATACATTTGTATTATCACATCAACTTTGTTCATCAGAGTAGTTTTACAGAAGTACCAAGAGTAACCCTGTCCATATCCCCACAAAAAAGAGTCATGCTGAATAGTGAATTCATAATATATAGCATACTATTATAAATACTTCCGATTTTTTTTTTTGTAAATTGTCATTGAGTGCAAAAGGTAATTGGTTTCATTCCTATGTTTGTAGGCAATAGAACAGATTGTATCTATTTTATAAAGGATCTTCAAAATTCTATCCATTGGTATAAGAAAAAGTTTTGCAGTCATTCCCAAATATTGTGTACTTGCTTATACACAAAATTATGTCTATGCCCTAGTGTAATTTACAAAGAATCAGTCAAAATTAGAAACAAAATATAAGTGTTTTCTAAAAAGATGCAGTACAAATATTTTCAGCACACAAATGCACATATATAAGCATATGTCATGGCATAATACCTGCACGTCTGAAAGACATTAATTCAACCCAACAGTTCATAAAAAAGCCAGGAATTATGAAAAATAGAATTATGGGTTCTATAAATAGTAGCCTTTCTTAAGCCTTCAAGTGAGTACATACATTTGTGGAAGACTTAAGTGCCTTCCTGAAAGATGTAAAATAATTTGCCCAGTTGCTCTCCCTGTATTTCTGCTGTTGACCAGTGTGTACTCTCTGTTTAAAATGACTGAATACTTTATGGTTCATGTTCTTAAAACCCAAGCTTCTGTTTAATGGGAGCATAGAAGAATGTTGAGCATGTCATATGGTTGTCATGTAAAAGTTGAAAACACACACACACACGCACACACACACACACATATATATCTCTATATATATATTTAGGTGGGTATGTATATTGTTTGCCACAAATATATAGATAGCTGGGTTGTACAGGTAGCTGCTATAAAATGATTTTTTTGTGTGAGAAATTTGCATGGTTCTTTTTACCCTGAGTACTTTACCACAAATCTAGAGAGAGAGGAGAAATGTATTCCAGGATTTTCCTTCAAGCTCCATGACTGCAAAATTCTAAAATCCAGCTTCTCCCTCTACATGCATGCAGTATAGAAAGAACGTATTGCCAGATGTAGGAAAAGATGCAATTTAGTAATAAGACCTTAACAGTCTGCCCAGCACATTGACATAGTACCTCTGTGAAGAAAAAATTACACATTATTAGTGACTACAGCTCTCCAATGAAAATCTGAGTCCTGGTTTCCAGTTGCCTTTCCTAGGTTTGTTTCTATATTTTAATACAGAATGTTTACCCTCTAAGCTTAGGGTTAAGGCATGTATCTTAGAGATAGAAAATTCAGATTCAATGCTCCACTGCTGAGGGAAGGCCCTGAGGTCAAGCACTTTAATGAAACTCAGCTTTACCACAGTTTTAAAAGAAAAAGGAAGTTGGCTTCTCTTCCTCAGGGAAATAGCTTAGCTTTTTACTTCAAGGAAAAGGTTCAGGATTTCGGACTCCAGCTTAAAATATATATTCTAATGTAAAGTTAGGAAAGACCTAAATTGTTCAGACTAAGTGGTATATCATCATCAAATGAAGCAAAATGTTGGCTTATTTTTCATGCTGAAATACTTTCAGTACAGAGCTAGATCATGCACTTCTATACTGTTGCTGTCTAGAGCTGATACATCCATGTCAAAAAGAGGTATGAGAGTCAAATGACGTGCTCTTTCCATCATTTTCTATTCTGCAGTTTAAGCATATCCCTAGTTCATCATGCTGACTGCTATGAATCTTTTTCTTGAAGGGATAATTTTCTCCAGGTATGGTATAGAAAACTTAGTTGGAGTTTTGAGCTCCATACTGGTGGCAGCATGCCAAAATCCTTTTAAGGGACTAGCTCTTAATACATCTCTCCATTTCTGAAATTGCAACACAGTATTTCCCCACTTCACAGAGGGTAAATGTGTTCCCACAGTTGTTGAAATCAAGTAACTCAATTGATAAAAGTTCTCTTGCATAACACATGAAAATGAGAATAAATTACTACTGTGGAAGAGATTTTAGCCACAGTATTTTAGCCATGTAGAGACTAGCAATTCCATTTCAATTTGATGTGTCCTAGTTAAATCACTGTAAGTGTCTGTTACTATATGGAAATTAGTTGCCTACTGATGATGTTCATGTACTGATGAACATGATGTGTTCATGAAAATGCTTAATTTAATTTTCCTTATTTGGTCAAGTAGCGCAGGGCAATTAAATCTCTGCCATATTTGCACACAGCTGAGGTATGATTTGGGAGTACATCTTGTGAAATGTAAATGCTGATGTTGATACCAGGGATACAGGACTCCACCTCTGACCATTTACCTATGTGAAATTGAGCTCATAAAGTGAAGAAGAGAAGACTGGACAGATAAAACTGAAAGCATCTTTTAGCTTCCAGATAGTAAGAAGGATATTTCCAGGTATCCACAGGCTAGTGATTAGGACTGGCTATTAGAAAAAATGTCTCTTGTAAATTAAGTTCATTAAAAGATTCAATTAGTGTAAGTTAATAAAGATAGAACTCCTCAGTTTTCTGTTTTGGTCTGTAAATTAGAATCACATTTAAAATATTCTACCAACTCATTGTGATATGAGATCTTGATAAACCATGGCTGTTAAACATTTCCTCTGGGAACATCTTACAGAAAACCATGTGAATCTATGCAGATTTTGTATGAAAGTTGTTAATATATAGATTGAAAATAGTGTTTCTAAATATCACTAACATAGTAAATGGAGACTTCTGATTGAGTGCACCTCTGGTGTTCCTTCTGCAAACCTTAAGAAACATATGTATTTTTTTTTTTCACTATTTATATATATAATACAGGAGTGGCTTTTTTTGTTTTTTGTTTTCCCCTAAAGATAATTACTCAGATCCTGAAGGTTCAAATAAAATACATTTTAGGGAGTAGAAGAGACTTGGGGATTTGGATATAAATGGATATAAAGTTCAATATATATCCTTTTATATGTTGTTAATGTTACTGCCCATGACACAAAGGCATGATTCCAGAATTCAAACATCATGGAACATAACCAGGCCATAAATCTGATTGCCCAGGTACAACTCTATGATTGGATTCAAGAAGAGATGGTAAACCAGCCATTAAATTATCCATCATCTAAAGTTTCCTCAAGGCAGACAAAATAATCTCAGTTGCTTCTTTGTGATTCTGTTGGTTTGTTTACAGTAATGAGGCTCTCTGAGTGATGTAAATGCATTTAATTTCCATTAGCAATAATAAGAAATCACTGAGCACATCAAGAAGGGAATACACGTATTTACACTATGTAATCTACTCTTGGATAGATACTTAACCCAAAATATATTTGAAAATAATGTGAGAGATAAACATGTGGAATGAAGTGGAAAACCTCGAGCTGGAGTGCTAATTCTTTCATGGCATCAGCTCAGTCAGGGTCATGAAGGAATCTTGAAGATGGTTATGACATGTTAGATTTGGAAAATATACAAGTATTTAACCTTCTCAGCTATGTATTGTAGGATTTAACAGAGCATGTATTTCCAATTAAATGGTTTTTTTATCTGCCACTTGCCTATCTTCAATCTAAATTTATTGGAAAACAGAAAGAAAAAGGAACAGCTCTTTTTGGTCTTTAATCCCATCACATTTAGAAAGATTGCTATGAATATTGTACTCAAAAATTGTGAAGTGTATGGAAAGAATTCATAGAAGACAAGGTCAAGAAGCTGAGGTCATACTACATTGAAAGTCCATGTATAAAAACTTTGTAAAGAAATAATAACAGTGACTGTATTATCACTGGTTTTAAGCAACACATTAAAATCAATGTTCTTATTTGAAGTCTTAATATGACCAGTAAAATACTGAAATCCTGCTCTTCAGCATATTCTGCAAATATTTTAATCTATCTACTTCTAAGGGTAGCAACTTGATGTTTCATATGGCATGAGACATAAGCTCTTACTCTGAAATATGGTTGTCTGGGACATGGTAGGAGTTGAACCACAGAAAAAATTACACTGAAGGTCCTCATCTGCAGTCACAGACTCATGAAGGGAATGCTTCCAACATGAATAATACAGACATCTTCAGTAATGGTGTAAAGGAGAATCCAGGGAAATACAGGCCAGACAATCCCTAAAAGCAAGTCTCTATCACTAAAAACTCCCCAAAGTATCACTCAAAAAGTTGCCAAAATAATCAGGCAGATGGAGACTTGTGTGGGGAGACAAGACATAAATATCTTTCTCTGTAAGGGAAGTAAAGCACTGCAGCAGATTGCAAGAGAGGTTTTAGAAACATCCAAGGCTTGCCTGGATGTGGCCCTGAGTATGTGGCTATCACTGGACCCGTTTTAAGCACGTTGAACCCATTGCCCAATCATGATGATTCTCCAATTCAAAGTGTAACTCACAATGGACATAGGACAATGGGAAAAAATGATGGATTTTCTGAACCCAGTATGCAGAAAAAGAAATTTAAGCCTCTTCAATCTGCTACTTACCCTCCTATATTCTTCCATGTTCTTATTAGGGTTTGCAAACAGCCAGAATTTACTCCTGAAAGGTCTAATATTGCAAAGATTGAAAAAAGCCAGTCAATTTCAGATGCAGATCATAAATAAAAAAGTTTCATATGCAGACAATAAATTAAACAATTCTTATCAGCAACAGCTCATCAGAAAGGTAAAAACTATTGCAATAATTTACTTTATCAAGACTGAACATAACTTCAGAGGAAGAAGTCTATTAAAAAAAAAAACAAACCAGAAAGAAACAATGCGTAGATCCCACCTTTTCTAGTCTATGAGAAGATTTTCAAGAGTTTCTTAACGTGTTTTTGAAAGACCATGACTTAGTGCCATAGTCCATCTTTTTAATTTTTCACCATTTCTTCAATGTACAGAAAAGCAAATTTACTGCTGAGGCTCTTACTATCAGAAGAAACCCAAGGAAGCTGCAGGTTCTGCTTATTTGAATGAATGTTATCAATACAGTGTGGGGAAATTGAAGCACAGCAAGCATGCATAACTTCTTAGTTGCAAGTCCTTTTTCTGTTTTGGAGAAACCACATGAAACCGTGCAGTAGCTGTGTTATTGCCACCTAAATTCAGAAGAAGTTCAGAATGACAGCACTATTTGAAACCACCACACGTATACACACTTGCAGCAAACTTCCTTCTTGAAAACATACCTGAAAGCTCTGATATAGATGTGACTTACATTTGAAAGAGAGCCCATTTATAATACATTGGATTTGTGAGTGATGTCTAAATAATGTCTATAAACCCAGGAAATGATTTTTTAGGTTTTTCTTAATACTTCCTAAGATGAAGTCATGCTTTCAGTGGTTTACATAAATAATGCTGTGTGATAAAGTATTGGCTGTATCTTTCACCCTTCCTTCACAAAGTCAACTTGGATTCAGGCCAACTGTTGGTAATTGGATCTTGCATGTTATTACACTTGCACCTTTGGCATCACTCAGCCTTTTTGCATTCCATGGTTGAATTTCCTTCCTCTGTGCTGTGGCTTTTTCACTGCATGTTATTTGTGTTTTTAAAATGAACCATGCAAAGGAATATTTCCTTAACCATGATGACACTGCAACACACTTAGAAAGTACAAAGGTAATAAGGTAATTCTACCAGATTGGTATTTTTGGTGGCCAGTTGCTGGGAATCTAGAACTCTTTTTTTTTTTTTTTTTTTTTTAAATAAAGAGAGAATGTGCTGAGTGTTTCCAGATCTGCTTAGGCTAGAGTAACTGCTACAAATTAATACAGTACTTTTTCAACACTTTTTCAACAGAAGCAATGATCTGTGTGTTGCTGTACCTGTTTAGCTTACTAGCTTTTCATGAATCTTGGAATGTGATATAGTTTTTTGGGGATTGTTTTTTGTAGGTTTTTTTTAAGAATCCATGCTTCTGATCATGTGAATACATATTTTTTTCAGTAATTATTTTTTATCACCCATAATTCTGTTATCTTAGGAATCTATATATCTTTTTTTCTGGTAGTATATGAAGGTTTAGCTTTTTTTTTTTTCCCTGACAGTGTTTGGGAATCTGCATTTTCAGCTGGGAAGCCAGGGTACGTAGAATGTGGACTCAAATACAAAGAGGTATTTACATAGCTTACCCCCACTGTCATTGACAGCTTTTAATTGCTTGCATTTCTGACCCAACTGAGTCTATAAGAACTAAAGTTTAAAAAGTTTTCCACATAGAAAAGATCTTTAGATTTTCCTTTGAGATCCTACAGTACTGTCTTCAGAAAAAGAAAATAAACGGTTCCTAGAGACTGCCAGAATGAAAACCAAGAGAAATACAAAATGTACATGTTATCTGAAAACAAAATCGTCAATCTTGTTATTTTGAGAGTCTGACTTGTTTTAGATTATGAAAAGAACAGTACCTGTGGGCAAGTATTTGAGCATTGGCTTCTGCTAATTATAGGTCCAGAGGTATAAAGGGAGAAAGATTGTAAGCCTAGAGCACTTCACAGTTGCCTGCTTGCTAAAAAGCCTTGTCAGTTCTCCCTAATATTTTCTTCTCTGCTTGACTCCAGGGAAATCTGAAAACTGCTAAATGACAGTCTTAATAAGCAGAATCCTTACCTGCAATAGGTGCAGCATATTAGTTACCACAGTAAAACAGATGTGATAAAAATTTCAGCTGTTCAAACTTTCTTACAAAACTTCTTTAACATACATGCTTCTATGTGATTGCCAAGAATTTACTGCTAAGATACCACACTAGATAATTATTTAAAGAATTTTAGGATTCTTTCTTCTCTATCTTGGCTAAACAGAACTAAGACTTTAACCCTTAGAAGACAGGGTTCCTATTCTGTCTCTGAAGTTCACCAGAAACACTCTAAACAGCAGATATTTTAATGCTTCAGTGTGCAACATATTGCCATTAAATTTCAATAATTTCCTGTTTCGTTGTTAAAATATTTTTCTGTGCTCATGTTTTACCCATGACTTCAAGGAACACAAGATACACATAATTTTTAAAGGTCCTTGAAGAATTTTTGGTATATCATTTCACACTGACTTGTGATACAGATTTATGTAATGGAACTGTGGGACATAATGATCTGCGGACCAGAACAGCTGATGCAAAGTTTTGATTAACACAGCTTTATCAGGTCATGCAACTCTGCTGGAGTAGAAACCACAACACTAGTTCTAGACAATTGTGAATGAAGTTGGTTCTAGAGCAGAAAAAAATTCTGTGTAATGAAAGGGGAATGATGATTGCCTGACTACCCTCACTCCCACACCCATCTTAAAAAGAAAACTTAACAACAACACAACTCTGGGAAAATATTTATGAATTTGGATAAAATGCTAGTCAGTAAACCCACTCTATAATCAAGAGAACAACACAATTTTCAGGAAATGGGTAATAATAAGAGAAGTTAGAAGTTGGGCTTATGTTTCATCCAAATCAAATTGGATTACCACTGATTAAACATCACATAAAGACACCTGCATTTTGTCTCTCAGAGCATTTGACTCCTTTCTTATTTGAAAGGTTATTATGCAAATTAAATGCAAACAGAAGGGAGGTGTGTCTGAAATGCGTACTAATATGTTGCATTCTGTAATTGATTTGATCAACATCAGACTCCTTGTTACATGAAACCAGAGGCAATTTTACTGAGAAGCATCGCACTATGACTGATACAGAAAATACCCGGTGACTTCCTTATTAAAAAATAATTTCAAAACATTTTGATTTACTATGCTCTTAAACATTTCTTATTACATGATGATTTTGATGAGAAATACACCCTAAAGTAATGAGGACCTCCACTCAAATCATCCTTGCTTGAACACTTGTTTTCTTCCTAGAAATATTTATTAATCTCTATAAACAAATATTTTCCATAAGGTAAGTTTTAAAAACTAGAAATTTTACTACTTTCAGATTATTCATCTCTCCAAGCTGTTTTTAAAAAGTATTTCCTTTTCCCCTACCCACAATATATATCAGCCTTATTGTGCTCTGGTGCTTAGTAATGTGAGATATTGAATCAAATTTACACAAGCGTAGGCAAGGCTTGGAATGTGCAAACTTTTCCATGTTCAAATAAGGTGTGTTCAGACTT
>JANRMJ010000077.1:41982797-42016296 GCA_025584955.1 Alethe diademata | reverse complement strand
GCAAGGCTTGGAATGTGCAAACTTTTCCATGTTCAAATAAGGTGTGTTCAGACTTACAGATCAAGAAGCTATTTAACTGATACATTTTCTAGTAACTGAAATCTCATTCATAAAAAATGTAGTGCTTAAGTCAGTTAATCATTTTCCAAGATATCTGAATTAGATTAGTAGTATTATCTCTATTTTATATCAGGATAAACTGTGGTAAACATTATGGACTGACTGTGACAGGTGTATATTTAGATTTCAAGAGCAGAATTTCTTTGACCCCTGGCTATCAGAGGTGTTACTCAGAGCTGAAGTAGAACATATCCAAAAGGTTCCATGTTCATGGATGTAACAGTTTTTCGTTTGCCTCTTAGACAGACTGGCTGACACCAGTCATGCACTGAACTACAGTATTATTTTTCTCCATCCTGGATTTCTGTCTTTGAGGTACCATGCTCCATATCCCTCATCATAATCATCAGCACACTGAAAATCATACTGAATCAAGGATGTTTTCAAGGCTTTTTTTTGCTTTTTTGACTCAGACACCTACTGCCCATGAGTGTAAAGAGCACATAGGTGTCTCAGATCTCCTGATACTCCAACTTCCATCTACCTATTAATTCATCTCCATTTCACAGCTTTTAAGATATTGCTGCCACCTGGTCAGTATATTTAAAACTTCCACTTCAAAATATAATATGTTAGCAGATGCTCAAAGGAAGTGTATGAAAGTCTATATTAAGGATACAGAATAGCTTTCACACCCACAAGAATCATGTCTCCTGCTCATGTGGTGAACATATGTAGTTTGTTATCTCAGGATTTAAACTTAGGCTTGACTGTTTTTTTTTCTTCTCAGGAACATTCTCAGTTTGCTCTGTGTTTCACTCCACAGTTTTCTTTCCATGCTGATTAGGCAGGTGGCATTTTGGAAAAAAAAATGTACTAATACCCATGTATTAGCCAGTTCTTAACTGTGGTAAATATATTGAAAAATGTAGCAGTGGAGAGCCACCGTATGGTTTAAACCTCAATCAATATGCTCACAGACTGGGTGGCTTAAAAATCTTTGACATTATTTACTAAGTAGTTCATAGTTTGATACAGTTTCTTTCATGAATAAATGTCTCACCCTGGAAAAAATACAGTAACAAATATCAACTAAGTAATAACACTATCTCACAAAAAAAAGAAGCACATTCGAAAACTGAGTTTCTGCACCCTGAATGCTCTTTTGGCTTCATGGCTTCAGTAACTCCCTCTGTTCTAAGCTTAACAATGCCATTTAACCAAAATAGATAGCTTTAGTTGTATATTTAAAGGAGAGTGATTAACAGTAAAATGGTGAGCAGATCCAGCTAATTAAGCCTCACATTTAACACAATTTAACACTCCATGGAGATGAATGGAATCTTTTCACAGTAATGTTCAAGCTTGTGTTTGTCTGTCCTTGTCATAAATGTGCATCATTATGCATTGTCAGGGTAATCTAACTACACAGAAAAACATTGTTTCAGGAGAAACCCTCGGTGGTGGAGCTCTCTTTAGAAACAAACACAGGAAGAAACTAATTCCTTGGAATTAATGAATTTTCCACACTAACAAATTTCTTTTGTTCTTGCCCATGGGTATTTAATTTTTGCCTGTGTCTAAGTAGCAGCTGTTGTGAGTTTCCTTCTTTCTTTTTTCCCTGTTATAGGAAAGTGATTATTTTAAGTTTCTTTCATATTAATAGATGTCAGTGTCTTGACAGGCCCCATAGAATTTACATAACGTTTAAAAATTTGATGTTCTTACTGCATTTGATGGTTCATTAATATGTGACTACTTGTAACTGATAAACAATTTAAAATGGTATTACCGTTTATAGGACACATACACAAGGAAATAATTCAGTGAGAGAGACAGCTAAAGAACTGATTATAAAATCATTAAATTACATGTTATAATAATGAATTCTCATGCAGATATAGCCAATGTCCTGATTCTTTCAAGAGAGTAGAGTCCTTGCATGCAGTTAACTCTTTCCTAGCTTTAGATTGAAGCCAAATATAGTGGGCTGAATATGTGTCTGAGCATCATGGGAAAACTTGCTTTACAGAATTGTCTGAAGTCTAAGAAGCTACACTTAAGAGAATCAGGTTTATGCTTTTCAGGGCTGTTTCATCTCATCCATCTGCCCTAAAATAGATGAGATGCATCAAACTATATAGAAACTTTTTATTTACTAAATAACTAGGCCAGATCCAGACAACTACTGTGTGAGAATTTTAATACTTTATTAGCAATGTAAATCAGAAAGCCCAAGTTAGTTTTGAAATAAAAGAAAATAACCTGTATTGAAGACAACCTGGGAAAAATAACATGGCACATATGGTATGCTGTGCCATGACACTGCAAAAGGATCTGAAGAATCTTAAAACATAAATGTTTTTAAAATGAAATAAATACATTTTGTAGCAAATAGATCCACATACTTCCCATACTTGCTCAAATAGGCAAACTGGAACTCCATGTAAAAAGGGAAATATTTTTCAATGGACTGCACGAGATCAAAGCAGATCTTTTCTGGAAAAAATGAGGCTCCTATTGCATGAATTGCAGGGACACCAGGCAAATAAACACTTTTCTTAACTGAAATATCTAAGTTAAAAATTTCACAAGATTAAAACTTCCTCAAATCCATTCAACTTTTATTTCAAAGCATAAATGGAAATTATGTTAAATTTTTGTCTCTAATGAGAACTACATCAGCAGTTGATTCTGCTTACATTAGTGTGAACTGACAGTTTCCCATTTTCCAAAGATCTAAGGAAAAATCAAGCTTTTATTATGTGCAAGATCAATACAGCTACTTTTCTTTTTCTAGGCAGACTGAATTATTTGGCTAATCTTTGGCATACATTTCTACTCATTCATCTTCTGAATACTGAGCCTGTAAAGCCATATGCAATGCTCAATTTGATATATTGAGCAATTTCCAGTGTCTTTTTTTCTTTTTTTTTTTCTTTTTGTTTTCAGAAAGTACTTGAATTCTCTTCTTACTGTGCAGACACAGTCTCTAGGTCTGTTTTCAACAAAATATAGTTTTCACCTATCCTTAAAATTTCAGGATATTCTTATTCTTATATTCTTATTTGCCATTGGCTCTCAATCCCAATGGATAATGAGACTGACGACACTAAAGTGTTGTTCATCAATCTGCTCCTAGAAAATAGTTACTGTGTGTCAATGAGACAGTCAAGTGGCCAAGAGAAGAATGTTGAAGTTACTCCACTTTTTGAGCAATTGTCTTTCCTGGAGATGTGTGCCTTAACTGTGAAAGTCAGAAAGCTCAATTTCTAACTTATTACACAGGTAAACATTAGACCATAAATAAGTTACTGACAAAAATCCTCTTTGACTATATTGATTAAAATTAATATAGCTGAAATTAAGTAATAATTATAATTGATTGGGTTCAATCTTCTGTTGTACATCATGTCACCAATTCATGAGAATTCTTTTTTGATCAATTCAATAATCCATGGTAAAAAATTATTTCAATTGCTCTTTCTTATGTCATTTCCTAAAAGGCACAATTATTTTGATTTTAATATAGCATTAACATGTCACAAATCATTGATCACAGAGATTTGCCTGAAATAACAATGAACCTTATGTACCTGAAAGCACTGAATCATGGTGTAAAGATTATTGTAGCTAAGAACATTATGTAGAAGTTCAGTTTCTTGGTTTTCATTAAATGATGTGCTCAGTTTGTTGTAAGCTTCTTCCTCCTAGAAAGCAGGGAAAGAGGAATGATGGCTTTTTATGGATTTACCTGTGGTTGTACCTGATTAAGCTTGGCATATGTGCCTCTTCACCTAGTTAGCATAGTAAAAGAAGATGAATTTTGATCCATTCATAGGTTAACAAACAACTTTAAAACACAATTAACAGGATAGATAAGCCAAATGCTTTTGTGAATGTGAAACTTGTAATAAATTGAGTTTGGTTACAAAGGCAATTATATTTCAATACTACATATGTATACATACAGGTAATAAAAAGGTATGTTAGGATTGGAATACAGGGTCCATAATCTGAGCAGCAGAACTGTCCTGGGACAGTCCTGCTAACTTCAGTGGAATTTCACAGAGAAGAAAACACCCTTATGTTCATGAATTTATGTCTTAGATTTCCCCTTAAAGGCAACATATGGTGAGTATCAAAAAGCTATTTCCTCCTAATTTTCAGCTTGAACACAGGAGATGTTTAATGATATAATACAGAAATGTGCAATGTGAATGTATTGGCTTGCATTGCTGTGCAGGCATCAGGTCAATGAATACTGAAGTACATCTCCAGAAAATAATTACATTTCACCTAAAATTATTTTTTCGAGGCAAGAAATAATAAATAATATCTGTAGACTTTCTAAGAAACTAAAAATTATTGTTAAAAAATGGTACATGAACATACAATAGATCTGAAATTTGCTGTAATTGCAGATTATTTGTATTTGATTTTCTCTGTAGAGAGATCACATTTTAAAAAGGAAATTTATTTTCAGTCCCAGAGTACAATGATAATTTTATTGATGTTAATGACCCTATTATTCTAGCCAAAAAATTATTCAGGTGATATACTGCTAGACCAAAGTCTTTGCAGAGGCTATGGATAACAGATAAACTGTGACTTTGCCAATGGCACATAGAAAGAGCAAAGAGCAGATGATTTTTTTGCAGTGCCTCTGATGCAGATTGTAACTCAGCCACAATCTTCCTTCTGCCATCACCTCTGGGTAGAGCAGACTTGTACAACAGCTCCATACTTCATGCAATTATATGGCCAGGTGCCACTGTGTTAGTGCAGTTACATTCTTGAGGAAAGAAATAATATCAAGGCTCAGTCTACTCTCTTCACACCATTATGGAAAGGGGAAGTAATGGCTCTGCAGAGGTTGCTTTCCCACCTCATAAATGAGGATGGTTTCCCACTGGTAATGTAGACAAACCTGTCTAACAGGCAAAACGAAGGTTACTGAGGTAACATTAAGTGGAGCTGAGCAAAAATTAAAATTACTGTTCCTTGGGGAAATTCAAATATTTCAACACTTGGTTTTTGTACCTAATCGAGCTGAAAAATTGGACTTTGTCAAAGACCAGTATATTGTTAAAGCTTCTTTGGTTGTGAGGTGGTGACATTTTATTTTGAGTTCACACAGCATTAAAATGCAGTTCTCTATTGCTCCATATTTCTGTATAGATCTCACAATACATGTGAATGTGTATGTTAATGATAGTGCACCACATGCTTCCATCCAGTATAAGTATCCACTGGATTATAGGTTTCAGAGAGTGCTTGACCACTATACCAGCAGACAAATTTTGATGATAAGAGTTGTCTGGCAGTATCAGCGTTTTAATGCATACAAACTATCTGCAAAAAATTATTATTAGTGTGCCTTTGAACAAAATCTGATTAAAACGGAAAGGTAATAGATCTTCATATAAGAACTCTAAAAAGGCTTAATATGTGATCCAATGAAAATCCTTAAGTATTTCTTCCAATTCCTTCTGCTACTTAGACTATTAAATATTTTAATATAAATATCTGGATTGTGCTTGAAGGCCTTGCTTCTTTGCAAGGAAGTGAATAGAAACTAAAACCTCATCCTAACAGATGGTAAAATGAGTAGCAGTCCCATTAAAATCTAGCACCATGCTTACCATCACTGGAACTGTACTGTAAAGAACTCTGAAGAGCTGTGCAGTAATAGCATATCTTAACTACCTGTGAGTAAGACAGTCAGTCAATTTTTTAGCCTGCTAAAAATATTCCTAGAAAAAAGCCATCTGGTGCAGCAAAACCACAAGGGAAATAATATTTTTTATAAGTTATTCCTCCTAGAAAAATAGCAAGGCCTTCTGTTTATCATTATACTTATGAGGTAACTGCAATGAAATCATAAAAGTATTATCTTATGAACTGAAGAAGCTTTCATTCATTATTTTGAATCATTAAACAGCCCACTCTTTCAGGTGTATTGCAAAAAAGGAGTCAATTTCCTTCAATGAATTTGGGTTAAAAGGAATAAGATGGTTGGCTGCCTTTGTAATGGGGGGAAAAAGAAAGATTTTTGTATAGATTACTGCCAGCATTTTCTATGACACTTCTATGAAAGACCTGTCATTAGTTTAATGAACTCATATCAAATTTTCCTTGTTGTATGGTACATAATGATGAAATATATGCAGAGATTTTAGATTTACTTTAATGTCCCTATATATATGAAAATATACATAAGAACATTGCAGACGACAAAATCCGTACAAATGTCTTTTTTCCATGTCTCTTTCTTCTGCCAAAACAAAGACCTGATTTCAGAATGCCTTCCTGGGAATTATTCCTTTATTAAAAGTGAAGGGAAAAAAAATAAGGTGACATCCACAAAGCAGTATGCCCTTTTTGAAAGCTAAATGAAAACTTTAGGGTACCATTTTCAAATCATGTGAATAATTTAAGAATGCAAAGCATCTTCACAGACTTAGTTTTTATATTTGATACTCAACTTTATTTAAAATACTACATGAGTTATTGTATTTAAGCAGCTGTGTTTTTCAGATGAGAGGGTCCTGCTCTGAAGATTGTCAGTGAGAATTCCAGATGAATTAACTATCTGTTGGTAAAATGTAATTTCATAGTCAGGATTACTTTCCCACAGAAATAGTCAGTCTTTTAAGTATGCTCATTAAGAGAGCTAAAAACCTAGGTTATAATATCTTGTCTGATGGATGACAAAGGAAAGTGACCTACTTACTCTCAAGAGAAATTACTTTTCCCTAAAATGGTTTTACAAAATATTTTTTGCACTTACCATTGAACACAGCTATAAAAAATATTGGTTCTGTGAATTAGCTAGAGATCAAGTTTTGTGACATTATGTCACGTTGCAGAGGTTGAAGAATACATATGGGGGAATAAACATAGAATTGGAATGGGAATAAAAAAAACAAATGGGAATAAACAGGGAATATTTAATCTGGGACCAAGGCTTTATGCTGGACAATGAAGAACCACCACATCATGGGAATGGCTGAGCCTCTTAAGTAGATATAACTGGGAAAAAAGTAAAGTAGAAATTCTGCAAATTATAAGATATAAGAAGAGATTTGGAAGAGCAAAATTCAAAATGTTTAAAGCAGGCCTCACTAGATCAGTTACCTCTAAAATGCCAACTGCCTCTCATGAGAGGCTGTGCATTCAATGCAGAGGGTGAGGTACTCTGCTTCAGTTCAATACATTTACACTTTTGGGGAAACATGAATTTGCACATCAATGCCTGCAAGAGTCTAAAGAAAAATTGAATCTTAGGGTAGAACTCATCCTTTCACAATCTTCACTTTCTTCTACAGTCCTTAGAAACTTTATACACATATTGAGAGAAAAATAATTACTAACTATAATCTTCCTTTAAGTTTTGCATGGGCAGCTGGGGTAGTCTGGAATGCCCTTCTCAACCCTTTTGAGGGTGCCTGCCCACCCAGAAAGAGTCTGAGAACTCAAATGTTACTTCACATTCACATGTGTAGATCTTAACATCTGATAAAAATAAGTTGATAATATCATAATATTTCTTCATTATGCCTTTGGTTAAAAAGGATATATTGTAGATTTTAGTAAATTATTTTGTTAATTTATCAAAATTTTATTAGAAATATAAAAAAAATTTGCTGCTGTATTTCCCTATTATTTCTTTGGAAGTTTGAATGGCTAACTATGTGGCAAACTTTTTGATGACTTAGCTTAGGCTATAAAAATCCAAAAATTAATTTTTTTATGCATATTTGCAACAATTATATATATATATATATATTTAGCAGTGATATTCAAAAAGCTGCTAAATACAACTTGGTGCACTAACTAAAAGAGACTGTCAAAGTATAGCATGCAAAAAAATCCTGAAAAAGGGTTTATATTAATTATTGACTCGTGTCTATAATAGCATTGCCTCTTGTTTAATTGCTGCCTAATAGATATTTCTCTTGGTTTTTCCATGTAGAAATAATTGACTGAATTTCTTTGTTGAACCATATCTGAAATGGTTAAGTTGTGTCCTAAGATAAAATCCTTTGTAACATTTCTTACTAGAGAAACTTTAAAGGGTTCTCTCTCTATATCCAAATCCAGAGTAAATAATAAAGTATTTTCTTTAAGACTTAAGGATCTTACTTTTCATTCACATTCTGAGAATCAAAAAAATTCTGATTGGAAATATATATAATGTTCCATAGTTATGCAGTTGGTAGTAGCAAAACGACTATGAAAATTATACCAGCACTAACCATTAATTATTTTCTTGCAGTCAGAATCAAATGTCAAAGTAGTGGATATTTTTACCATCATAAAGATGGAAAATAAAATATCTATTTAGTGCCTCAAAATGTATCCTAAATAAATATAAAATTAAATTAATAATTAACAATAAAAAATAAAACCGCTTCCCCCAGATCCCCCCCAATACTGCAAGAATTAAATAGCTTTGTGAGACAGGTTTTAGGATTAAGTGTCAAATGAATGGAGCCAGATGTAACATACAGAGAGCAGTTTTATAGTTACTCCTGCATTTTGTAATGCAAACATGGAAATAATCCCCACAGCTATTAAATTTGGACAAAAGTCAAGAATATTAAAGTGATTTGAAAAGAGAAAATAAAAGTTACATTCAGGCAAAGTATATTTAGAATTTTTGCTGCAAAAGAGAACTGCCAAAGAACATCTCATCTGTCTTGCAATACAATATGTAATAATCAGCAATATTTGTGAGGTAAATTGTTTCATTACAAGAATGAAATACCAGTGTCTCTCTGCTAAGTCTATCTGTAAGGTTAGGTTAGTGTGTGCATAAAAATGACTTACAGATGATAGTACAAAAGTCTAGAGTAGCAGTTTAGGCGCCATCCAAAGGCATAATATTATTTGAAGTATGAACTCTCGTTTTAATTCCCTCATCTCTTGCCTCCAAACAGGTAGTCATTTATTGCTTTCTTATACAATGAATAAATGAGCATCACTTCATCTCCTTCCTATTGAGTATCATTCTGTCTTCCTCCTGTTGGCTCTGCAACTGTGAGCTGAGCCCAAGTTTCACATTACTCATTCCTTCATGCCCAGTTGCTTTTGAGGATAAGTGAGTGGATTATTTCTTTCATTCCAAAGTGTGTGGACTTTAAGTCTGCTGAGAAGAAAAGTAAGAAGTATATTTTTTTCTCTGGTATACTACTATGGGAAAGAAGGCCTAATTTATTGTCAGGCAGGTTCCTTCAAAACGCCAGTTTTGATATAGCTCAGACATTGTGGAGCAATGGATTTTGGGGTGGCACAGATTCTGCAGAAGCAAAAAAGCTTATAGAAACTCTTTCCACATGCAACACAGTGCACATCTTTGCCACTTACAAAGGATAAAAAACAGATGGCACTTCATGTTTTTAATTAATAGTTCTGAAATTCTGGCATCCACCTTTAATTTTAATTCAAACAAATGCCAAATGTCTCAGTTTTCATCCTATTTTATTAAATACATAATAGAGTCATATATTTGCGTTTTGTGTGGGTTTGGGGATTTTGCGTGTGTTTTGGGTTTTTAAACTTATGGATAACATAGAGATAATTTTCCTAATTTTGTACTTCTGTAGCAAAACTAATTGGTTCCTGTAGGAATAGTATCAATTATTGCTAATTATTGCTATTAAATATTGACAATATTGCTTATATTGCCAATATTATATATTGGCTGATAATGTCCATGTTATGAAATATTTTATTCTATTTTATTTCAGATCTGTTTATCAAACATTATAGCAAAGGTCTGTAAATGTATTTGAATCAATTTCCAGTGGAAACTGATAGCAATTGATATTAGTGATTTAGGGTATATTACTGATAAAAGTAAATTTTATTAGTGATAAAGATTTTAAAATATGAAAATAACCCCTTATTTTAGAATTATTAATTGTTTCAATTATTCTTGGCAGCAAATATTGAGTCTTTAAAGGAAATTGCTATGGAATAATTTTTACTGAGAATTTTAAAAGGATAGAAATCATGAAACATGTCAAATTCACTGATAAGGTGAAGTATCCAAATAATTTTTGCATACCATTAAATATAAAGGTCAGTCATTGGATCTAATGTTTCTCTGCAATGAAAAAAAGAGATTAATTATTTTGTGTATACATCACTGCTGAAAATACTGGCTTACTAAGCTGAAATGATAGAATCCTAAAAGAGTCCAGTGTATCTATTCTTTGTCTTTGGCACCCACTAAATTTATATACTGTGTTTATACAACAATGTCTGCACACAAAACTTCACTTTCCATTAAGTGTAGTCGTGCTATCTGTAATGAAGAAAAATGATTCAAATGTACCATAAATAGACAGAAATGAAGCTTCCATTTAAAGATTAGAAGAAAAAGCTCCTTTCAGTGGGTGCTGAAATATGATTGCTTTCAAAGTCATGAAATAACATAAAATAGGGAAATAAAATTGCTTTTTTGGACAAAGAAAGATATTTTCTAATGCAAGGAAAAAGCACATTTTGTCTTTCTACACTCTTTGGTTTTGAGAAATTCACGAGAGATTTTTCCTCTCTTCTCCTTTGTGCCTTTTTTGTAGTAAATAGATGTAATCTTTCTGTTTACAGAAAAATCAATTTTCAAATTTGGATGTCTTTTTGTCTCCCATCTCTTTAGATATTTCTGCTTTTGTCTTCTGAAGAGTCTGAATGTTTGTTTTCCTTGCTTGCTTTGTTTCAGAACAGAAATTTCCACTCCAACACTTTTATTACAGCAGATTTTTTTTTAAATTTATTTTCCTTATCTTTATTTTGGGGTAGTGTTTTGGGTTTTCTTTGTTTAGATTCAGATTGATTATGTATTGTACTAGACATTACTCCAGATTTCTTTACCAGTATATCCATAACCCTGTCTGTCCAAAGATAAGTACCAAATAAGTTTAAAACCTAAGATATTCCACATAACATTTCACTACTATTTGCTCATTTTTCACATTTATCAACCACTATTCTTGGAGGGATTTTGATGTACAGACCCTTGCCTTGCCTTGCCTTGCCTTGCCTTGCCTTCCTTTTCCTTCTGTTTTCTTTCTCTGAAGAAAAGCAATATGCTGGAAAATTACAATGTATGTGGAAATTACTATGGAATTACATGCTATTTTACATTCTCACAAAAAACAAAGGTGTTCACCATGATTGCTGTAAGTATATTGAATTAATAATTTATAAACTTCTGCATCTACTGACAATACCTTTTAAAATAGTAAATAACTAATTCCTGTAATTTCCACTGTGAAGGATCATGCTAAATGGAAGTTATAAGGGACATAGATAGAAAGTAATTCCATGTAAATATATTTGTAAAGTGGTTAGAATTTGGTTACTATTCATGCCAATTTCCTCTTCCTTTCTTTCGATTAAGATAAATTGAGTTGATGGTAAGTCTGGAGAAACCAGACTATGTGGTGGTATGTATGGGTGTGAGAATGTGAAAAAGAATGGAAAATAAATGGAGTTTGCTCATGCCTGTATGTGTGGTGTGGAGAAACTTGGGATACATGAGGATGTGAATAAAGGAGGAGAATATAAGTATAGATGTGTGCAGGAGGTAAAAAAAAGGATGGAATATGGGGTTAAAAATTAAGGTTACAGAATGGAGTATGAAGAAGACACATTCTTATCTGAAGTATTCTTCTTAAATGTCAATAGCAAGATGATCAGAATGCAGTAATGGATGCTACTTGGGATTTATACCTTTGGTATTACTTTTATGAAATGATTACTTGCTTTAATAAACCTAGAAGAGTGTATTGGAGGCAAACTTTGGTCCTTGAATTTGGAAGATATTATTTTGTTAATCTCAGAAATGTATACCTTGCTTGAATAATTAAAATATTATTTTAGAAAAAATATTTTCTAAAAATAGAAAGGTTCTGAAAAAAATTCATTTATTATTTACAGG
Source organism: Alethe diademata (assembly GCA_025584955.1). Classification (NCBI taxonomy): domain Eukaryota; kingdom Metazoa; phylum Chordata; class Aves; order Passeriformes; family Muscicapidae; genus Alethe; species Alethe diademata. The sequence continues at coordinate 42,004,283 of JANRMJ010000077.1, read as the reverse complement.
AGTAATAGTAGACATAAAAAGAATAATGGTTTTAATATTATAGCCACTCTTTTGACAGTTGAGTAGATCATTGCTTTTTATTTCACCTACATATTTAAAGTTTTGGGGTTTTTTTCTCAGCTGAAATAGTTTATATACCCGATCACTGGTTTCTTTGGAGGACAGGTGAATTTAAATTCAAACAGCACAGTAGGATTCAAATGCAAGAGAGGAAAAGTTTTCAGTTAGTTTTAGAATGTAAAGCAACCCCATGTAAAGTTCAAAAACTTATTTATTTTTACTATTTTACTTATTTGTGGTTGTCTCTACAGAAGTCATTAACATAGTATGAGTGACCAAAGCACAAAATTATACTTTCAGACACTCCTGTTGGAGAAAATATGAAGATTAATTAGGCAGCTCTTGCTACTCCATGACATACATTTTTTGAAAACTGGAATCAGGTTCACAAATTAGAGAGGAAGGAAGTATTGATGTGTGAGGTCTTGATTGATGCACATGGAGAGGACATTGCAGAGAACCTTGGGCTACTGCTGTCTTTGCTACTTGTATTCTATATTTACTAAAAAAGATCTTTTAAGAAAAAAATCTAAAATAAAATGAGAAAAGGGTTTCTACTTAACATTTCACTTGTTGCTTTCTTATAAATTTCTCTTTGTTTTCTTCCCTTCGTCTGTTGTTAATAACAGGCTTTGAATTACCAGTGTGTTGTCTATTTATAGGTTACACTGGCACCTAGTTTTCTGAATAGAATAATGAAAAGGATTTCTAGACTTATTTGACATTTTCGGTGTGAAACAAACATTTCCTAAAGGCCATTTAAAAATCACTTCACCTTCAGAAACCACTGAGTTTTGAAAGATTCTCAATCAAAAGCAAAAGTTGTTATCCTTAGCAAATTTTGAATATTTTTAGTGTCATAATAAATGTGTTACTACATATTCCTTGCAACTGTGCAGCATCAATATTGTTCTACCAAAAGTGCGTGCACCTGTGAAATCACTGAAATGAGGTACGTCACAGAATTACAGAACAGCTGAGGGTGGAAGAAATCTAGATCAGATGGAGATCATCTAGACCACTGCCCCTACACAGAACAGGTGCATCGAGAGCCAGTTCTTAGCATGTGTCTAGCATGTTTTTAAATGAGTCTGGTATGGAGACTACACAACTTTTCTGGTCAATATACTGGAGCTGCTGTAGGCATTCAAATTAGAGGATAGTTTTTACCTCGTGGGCATAGCTCTTAAAACAGGTGAATCTGTTATGTCAGTTTGCTCTTCCATGTTCTTGTTTGTGCTTCCATGTAAAGGAACTGTAACTAGGTAAAGATTAAAGTTAGGTAAAAGGATTTTTAAAGTTGTTGACAGGGAGATTTGCCTTGACATCATACTGGCAGGATCAGCTCCTCCTCCACCTAGAGCTTACTATCCACTCAGTTTGCACTGTCAAGGGACAAAAGCGTTAAACCTGATGAGATTCCCACAGGCTCACTTCTTGACTTGTTCATGTCCCTCTGGATGGCATTCCAAACTTCAGCTGAGTCAATCACACCGTTCAGCTTGGTGTCATCTGGAAATAGTCTGAGGGTGCACTCAACCCCTCTGTCTGTGTCATTAATGAAGATATTAAGTTCCACTGGTCCCAGTATGGACTCCTGAGGGACACCACCTGTCACTGATGTCCATTGGGACTCTGAGTGATTGACCATTATCCTCGGTATGTGACGTCCAACCAATTCCTCATCCACTGAACAATTCACCCACTGAATCTGTCTCTCTCCAATTTAGAGAGAAAAATTATCTGGGGGTCCATGGCAAAGGCCTATAATGTCCCATAATAGTGCTCCAGTCCCAGAACTCTTCCCATCAGGCCTCACTTATACCAACGTTGCCGTAGCCAAAGCTTTTACTTCCTCTTATTTATTCCTCATATTGTGTGAATTATGATACAAATATTTCTAATGCACTCCAGTGTACTCAGCATACTGTGGGCCAGAAAAACCTCAAACACTGTCATACTGTCCCAAAAATTATCACTTGTATGCCTAATTTTATCCCTTCCTTTCTTTGAACTTATTTTAAAGCTCTTGAGCCCTTTACTTTCACATTATTTCTCAGTTGTTTGTTGATGGGCACAAATTGCAAAATATTAGTTGCTGCTATTTTATTTTTTTTCCTGGCTTCTGTGGTCTTGAAAGGATTCAGAAGAATCAATCTCTTTTAACAGCATGTATTAAAACCATTTAATATCATATCGATAAATATAATGTCTAAATATAAACCTTTAATATTTATAGACTTCTAATAACAAAGAAAAAAACTTATTAACTGCTAAAAATGAAGAGAATTACTTTGTTTACAATCTGAAAGTTGAAATCCTCTTTTTTTCTACCATCAAAAGTCTAATTTCGTTGGTATTGACAGGGTTTTATACACATTGCAAATTTCTCTTTTACCTTCATATGTTAAAATGAAGTCAAGCCACTAATTTGCTTTGGTTGGAAAAGAGCCAAATAGAATGTTTACAAGGCTAGAAGGTGAAGGGTCTCCGTGTAAAAGGAAGGGATGACATTTCTGTCTCATGAATACCATGATTTAATTCTTTGACCTACTGTTAGCAAGAGCTGGTTGTATGGCGAACACTTTCAGGTCTGACACATCCATTAAAAAAAAACAACCTCCAGACCCCTCTCTTGGCAAAAGACAAAGTAGAATGTTTAACTTGTGTGAGATTGCCCTCCCCTCAGATGATCTATAATGTGACTTTGAAGGCTGACTTAACAGAAGAAAGGTAAGAAAAGGAGAATCTCTTTGCATACCTTCCCCATCTCACAGAGGCCATGCAAAATAATAATAAAAAAAAGATAAGGATAATATTTTGAAATGTTATAATGTAAACACAAGCAGCTGGTTTAGACAGTGCCACATGTGCATAAGGACACGTCAGAAAATCCATGCTGAAATTCATTTTAGTGGCCCGGTAAGAAAGGTCAGAAGGTTTAGATGTTAAAAGTAAGTTAACTCTTTGCTTATTTGACCATTAAACTGTCAGCATGAAACTGTGCCTTAAACTTACGATGGTCTGAAACCTTAGTGGTAAATGAAGTCTGAAGACCTATTAACCTGCCCAAGATGTGAACCAGAGGCTGGTTCAGCTTCACTGCTATCTGCACTAGGTCAGAAGAATGGATGGTAAGAGGTGGGGAAAACATCTGACTTCCATCTTTGCTTGGCAAAGTTAAGCAGCACAAATAATTCTCAGTGCCAAACTTGGATTAATAATATATATTTATGTATCTTTGCGTTACTGTGAGACTACGTTGATTTCACACATTTACCTTGCAATTTTCTTTCTATACATTTCTATTTAATGCATGCTATGAAAGGGCATTTAATAGCTAACTCAATTAAACTTGCTTTTAAAAATTATTTCGAATTTTCAATGTCAGTTCATATAGTGACAAATTTAATTGCATTTATTAATTGATAAAATTAGAAGTCTATTATTGAAAAATATTGCTGAAGTCTTTGGGTTTGCTCCTCCCGCCCCCAAATATTCATCTGACACTTTGTTTTGGTATAATGAAGGCCACAAATAAATAAATAAATAAATAGCTCTTCAGTGTAGTGTTGTATATGATTTTCTCTGTGGTATGTCTTAAGTTCCAGAATATACTTTGGTTTGTTATTCAAAAAGTGAGATAAAACATATCTATTAAAAATTATGCACAGGTACACGTATTTTCTTGCAATTACTTACATTATTAATCAGAAAGCCTAAGCAAAATATAAAGCCCAAAATACAATAAACATCAAAACACAGTCTAATGAAAGGCAAGTAGAATGATCTACAATCATTTTCTGCATGTAAAATCAATGGAAACAAGTTATATATTATTTTAATGCATGATAAAATTATAATAAATTAACCAACTTATAATTAGAAAATCTGCAACACCTTTTTTGCCTACTGAAGCTTCTAAAATCCCCTTTAAGACACATAATTGTTATATATATAGCTCCTTTTGTCATTTTCTTAAGTGCCTTTGGTCAAGCTAGTGGCTTTCCCTGAGGCATGGCCTTTACTGTATAGTAAATCTTTACTCTCATTGACAGGACAAAGACTCAAGTGCACAATCTTGGGTCTTTAAAGGTAATATTTGCACAACACTGGACTGACAACCAATTGAACTCCTGGTTCAAACTACATAATTTCAAATGCCTGCATTGTCTTCAGGAAGTGAGTATGAATATGCATTAGCCTGACAGTGAAAGAATGTTATTCTTCATAATTATCCTAATCCTACTTTAATCTATCACTATCTAATAATTTATGGGTTTGGATTATTTCTTTGTATTCTTTCCTAAATGCTCGAAAGGACTCTCAACTGATCTAAACTGACAGAAGTCACTAATTTCCATGAGGAAAAACAAATTGTTTTCTCTCGGAAATACCAGGAATGAAAGGAATGAGAGACTCTATAAACAATGTAAGTTACTTTTTAGTTAACTATTCAATCTCCTGACTTGACATAACCCAAGGGCCTTGTGGGGGTTGTGCAATGCGAATGAAAAATACCATTCATTGCAATTATAATGATCAAGGACATTTCCATGCACCACTTCCCAATATTGAATGAAATGAACCCTAGATTGAAGAAGAATAAAAACTTTAATCTGTCTCAAAATAGCTTTTTTTTTTTAATAATACTGCTGATTTCCTACTAAAAGGTTCTGTCTTTCTAACTCATAAATAAAACTGTGCTATAGAGCCATTATACAAATTTCACCATGCTCAGAAACTTCCTAATCAGAGACACAAGTTTAGCTGTGTTTTAATTAGCAAATTACATGTGTCAGAGACTGTAAAATGGCACTGATGTCAGTCATCACTGACAGGCAAACCTCCATGTCATAAAGGTCTTTTCCCTGTAACACTTGAAACTGTTTGCTGGGAGTAGTTAGTCCATGACCCATACTAACCCTTGAGCTGTGCCTGAGAACTCTTTGTGTCAAAACCTGGTAGAGGATGAAACTGTTTTAGGAGCTGTTTTAGCAATTTAATAGTGATGACAATCAAGTTTCAGAGGCTGGAACATTCTCTGACACTGCTTAACTTATTCATATTGATGCCACCTTCAGGACTGCTGCCTAGAGCACTTTGGTTTGCTGTAGGCATTGGCTCTATTTATGCAAATTAAAATAATGATAATGATGATACTATTATTATTAATAATAGTAGTAGTAGTAATAGTAATAATAGTAATAATAAATATTTTGGTCTGCTGAACTCCCCTCTCTGAGAAGTTAAGTACAAATAAAGCCTCCAACTTCGTAATGCCCTTTGAGGTTCATCACTCCCACATATTGTCCTCTCAAATGTGGACAGACACAATTTTTCCTCATAGGAAGAAAGACTTTTCTTCTTTTCAAAACAGACTTTCTGGTTTTCAGCTCCCAGAGAGTTCAGAATTTCTTGAAATTCATTGCCTCATTCAGGTCAAAATCTTTAGAAAATTTTAAAACTTGGCTCATCTAAGATTCCAGTTCAGAGGAAGCCAAAAATACCATAATTTATGAAAGCAAGATATCATGATGCCAAAAATAAACTCGTAATTTAATACATCCTTTCTTATGAGTAAAATCAAGAAAATTAATTAATTTTGCTTTGGACTAGTAATAGTCATGCCATAAAACATATTTTCACTCTGGTTCACTCTCTGTTAGCTTCCACCCTGGAAACTCAGGTAGGTAAAAGTAAACTCTTTTTCCACATTGAAACTAAGTCTATTGAGAGCACTTCTGCTGTCTGCATGGACATACTTAATACAATCAGTAATTTCTGCAGATGTATTTGCCTTTGTGGTTTTGGTGATGACGCTAATAACACCCCCTCTTCAAAATCTAAAAATGTGGTTTTCACTGATTATTTTTAACTATTTGAATCAATGTAATATTAATTAAAAAACAAACCATGTCTTTATTTCTCTGCTGACAGCTTTTCCTCCTTCTTGCCCAGAGTGCTTCCTTGCATGAAAAAACATACACCATAAACATTTTTTTCTGGACAGTGTTTGGCAGTAAGTGCAAACGCAGCAGTGGAAAGTAAGTGAGCTCTTTCTAAGCATTGGAAATGCAGTCTTACTTCTTCAGGTGACAATAAAGAGATAGGGAAAAGCTGTGAAATAAACACCTTGAACAAGCTAAATCTATGCCAATGTTCTTCAGCTTTCAACAGTGTTTACCTTGCTTTACATTATTAGAATATCTGCTAAACAAATAGAAATCAAAATCATTAAAAAGCATATAGTTTTAGAATATAACATATACAAATATTTATTTTCAGATATACCATCTGAATTTCCTACTCTGAATATAGAATTTGACTTTTCTTAATTACTTCATTAATTAATTACTTCAACTTTGTTCATTATTGCCATTGTGGGTTAATGTTGTTACTGTACTAAAAACAAACTGTTACCAGACATTCTCTGTTGACTTCTGCTTTACTTGAACCTAAAATTCAGTGATTTGATTTTAGTTTCCTTGCATACTTGATTATGCTAAAGGAAATTAAACATTTGATTTGAAAAAATAAACTCTTCAGAAACTTTCTGTATCTTTAAATATACACCTAAAACGCACTAAAAGCATTTAGAACATTCAGTCTTTCTGAAAACGTAACCCCAAAACTAAGATAATAGTTCTTCAGTAGACTATTTACTGTTGATACAATACCTCAAGGTCCTGTTGGCACACTGTTCTGTATTTTCACTTAATCCAGATCTGTTTTATTTCAGAGTGCAATCCTACAAAAAAGTAGCTCATTGCAGCAAGACTGTCATTGTGTCTCAAATTAATTGCCACACAGCAAAAGCAGTGTTTAAATGCTACACAGGGAGGCTTTTGACATGAAGGAGATAGAGATGAAACCTATTTACAGAAGACATAAAAACATTCTATCTTTGATGAGCAGTTCAGAAAATGAGTGAAGTTTACAGTCAGGGCAAAAATATGTTCACACTAAAGTTTATGATTTTATCACAAAGCAGGGAAAGTATGTAAGTAACATTAGCATGGAATTATTTACTTACCTCATACTATCTTTTTCAAGAATACATATTTTCTTCAGTGTAAAAACTTGATAAACATCCCAGGGATAATGACTTTTCTCATCCTTTTGAAGTGAAACAGTTTTGCATGATGCAAAGTCTTTACTTTCTACCCTTTTTACAGCATACTATTTTTTCTTATTATCTTCTTTCAATACTTATGTTTTTTGGTATTTAGATGGAAGAAATAAACATAACTTAATTTTCTCTTTCTTGTTTTCTATTATGTACAAATACAGCTGACATCTGGACATAAAAAAAATTCTCAATGTAATTTAGTAGAGTTCCTGGAAAATGTTTAGGTAATTGAAATAACCTTCAGTTATATGGAAAACATTGAAATATCCTTCAGTTCTAAAAAAGGGAATTGTTTAATGGTCATGTATTGACTTCAGATTTGGATCTGGGAAGCTGCAAGATTTTCTTCCTCTCTTTTAATTGAGTCCTGTCTTGGTGGATTGTGCAAGAAAAACATAGAAGTCTTAAAATTGGATTCACAAGTTTTCCTTTAACTGAAGGACTTTTAATCTACCATATGTGGTATTGGGAAAGCATTTGCAACCAAGAAAGCTATTCTATGAATATTCTGGGCTTCGTTATTAAAATGTAATACTAGTAAGTTATAAAAGTTTGAATTTGTATGTAATTCATTTACACGCAATATATGCAATACATTTACATTTAATTCAGATTACTAAACTGAATATTTTCATAAGGATGTTCACATTTTGTCTCTTATACCTCTCTCTCTGTTTGATTTTTGGGTCCACTTTGAAAAATGTTTAAATCTATGTTAACGTATTGTTAACGTAGTTAGGAAATGCAATGAGATTAAATAAATAAAAAAGTGGAAAAAAATATGTTCATTTTAGGCATAGATATTTGTACTTAGACTGACAGAAGATTCTGAAAATGTTACCAAAGAACTCTTTGTAATCTGCTAAATATTAGTATAAGAATTGTAAACAAACCACATAAATTTCTTAGAAATTTCTTTGCTGAAATAAAATCTTCCCCAAGGTGTGCAAAAATATTAGAAATAGGTTGAAATTTTCAGAATTACTGGATTGGTGGGATTTAGAAGCCCATTGACTGTATTCTTTCAATTGATTTAAATACCTTCAAAATACTAGTGATAAACTCTGTTGTATCCTTTATAACTGTACTATGTATTTCTATTTTTCCTAGTAGGCTTTTGATAGACTAAGAGGTTTGGGTTTACAAAACTTGGCTTCTGTATTTATTTTAATCAACTTTTTGGTCTATACATTTTGTAAATTAAATGTCTGGGGTTTGAGTTTTATTCCTCCTGAAAGTAAGAATATAAGATCTTTTGTGTATGCTCTAGACTTCATAATATTCATGTTCAGCTCAGTTAAACTATTTATTAATTTTTCCTTTCAAGAATGTTCTTACCTTTACAGACAAAATTCTAATATTTAGCATTATTTCCCTTTGTTATGCCTTTCTTTGTCACAGCATATACTCTGACTATCTTATCATTCTTCAGTGCTTTTCACTTTTAGCACTGTAGCAAGAGAAGGAGGTTAGTCCATGAATCCATTAGCTAGGCAGAACATCCAGTCAGAATTCCCATATACACCCTGAATGGCCATTTGTGTTATTGCAACTTCTACAAAACTTTCTGAAGGCCAAAATTGTCTTATCTGATGATTGTATATGTGTTCTACTTTAATGTGAGGTTTGAGAAAAAAAAATCAAATAATGAATTTGGCTCATTTAATGCACTATTTAGAACACTTCAGATGAAAATTAGCTACTGAATATGCAAACTTTGTGAAGTTTAATATCTCATCCATATTGTGTATTGCTTTACTGCCAAATCTTGTACTTTAGCTATAATATGAAACTATCAAAGAACCATCTGTAGATCTAAATATTTGGATACTTCACAAACACATTCTGGATTCAGTGCTGCTAATGGCAGTTATCGTTTTGACAAAGTTGGCATTTAGCTAATAGGAGTAGAGGAACAGGAACACAATTCCACAGACATAAACCAGTACAATTACAGCCCATTGTCATAAATTTTCTGAAACTGCGTTCCACTACAGGCGTCAAAATTTTAACCATTTTACTCTTTAAGAGAATATATTATAGAATAATCTCAGCACACAGTAGTGACAACTACTGCAAGTTCAAACTTTGGCTCAGTAAATAGACTCTTCCTTATTATTTACTTCTCTACTTTGTGTAACCTGCTTTACAGACCTTTCTGAATGACCTTATTTCATAAGATGTCTATATCACACTTATACCTATTGGAGACAATATAACTTTTTCCACTGGATTTCCATTAGACAAGCAGTCTATGCAGTATTTTTTTTTCTCACGAGTTATATCTCAATGTTTTGCTGATTAGTCTTAAGAGAAAAAATATTTTCATACTGTCTGGAAATAACAGTGCATAATATCCTTCATAATGTAACATTAAATATCAACAGGCATGAGCCAAGGAAATAATTCTGTAAAATCTCAGAGGCAAGAAGGTGATTGCAAGACATCAGCATGGATTTTGAAGGGAAAATCAAGCAATCTCATTGCCTTCTCTGATGATATGATTGGCTTGGCAGATGATGGAAGAGCAGTGGATTTTTTTTACCTTGACTTTAGTAATGTTTGTGACCTGGCTCCCATAACTTCCTCCTCATTTCAAATTCATACTGAGCAATAAACATAGTGTCTGGTACAAATTGTACTGGACTCTGAGGCACCATAGATACTGAGATGAATTGTAAGCCAGATGAATTGAACATAAGAAAAATCTTTTTGTGGTGAGGTTGATCAAACCCTGGAACAGGTTGCCCAGAGAGGTCATGAAGTCTCCATTTTGGAGATATCTAAAACCTGACTGGATGCAGCTCTGAGCAGCTTGTTCTACTTGCTGTTGCTTTCACAACAGAATTGGAATAGATCATCTTAGGTGTCCTTTCCAAACTCAGTTATCCTGTGATTTTGGGACTGTGTAAAGGACATTTTTATCCATCGGTTTCTTAGCTAATCTTGAATATAGACATTTATATAGTAATTTTTGTCTTAGTTTTGCTGAACCTGCTGTTTTCTTGTCAGTAGTCATACTTAAAGCATGAGTGTTTGCACCACTGCCTGATTGAAGTGCTTCCAAAGGCTGTGCACGAAGGTCAGGAAAGACTGGTGGAGGTTTCCATCAGAACATCATTACATCTAGAAAAGTAGATGCAACAGTGTTTTCCACATTTTTCTAGGATTATAAGGAAATCCCTGATCCTGTGACCTTATACCACTGTCATATAAGATATATAATGTGATAATGCTTGTGTTTCCTCATTGTTTGAGTACACAAATTATTCTGGCACAATTATTTCACACTTTTCAAATTGCTTTTCTAAACATCCAGAGCTCTAGAAATTGCTTTCCTGTAGTTGTTGAGCTGGTAAATTTGATAACAATACTCCTCAAGTAAAGTAAATGCAAAAGTTTGTAAGTATATCTGAAAGGCATTAACTTTGAGTGAATTTTGGAAATTAATCTGTAAATCATTCAGTATAGTCAAAACCTAAAGCTTTTGATACAGAGTATTTTGAACAAAACCATCAGATTTACTGAGAATCCATTGTCCTGGAATTTGGGTAGGCAGCTGATGATTTTGAAACATCTACCCAATGAAAATCAACTATTTCATTTTCAAATGTACCAAAGCTAGGCATCTTGCAATTATGTCCTCAAATAAATGTTACTCAGTGCACAAAACTTCTGCAATTTTGAAAACTACAAAATGGGTTGTGCTTCTCTTAATTTTCCTTATGAAAGGTGAAATGATGCTACATTTTACAGAGTTTTAAAATTATGTATTTTTTTTGCCAAGTGCATAAGATTTATCATCTCAGTGTGTAGTCAGAATCTGTAGAGTAAAGCAGTCTCTCATAGGAGAATAATAAGGAATATAATGAGGATAATGAGGACTCCAAAGAGGACCAACTTTTGAAGTTGAGAGCCTGCACCTTGTTTAGACTTCCAGAGTTATATTTACCAGTTTTTTCATTTATGTCTGAACATTAACTACTATTTCTTGACAGTTTGCCTGCTGAAAGAAACCCAGTTGATCCCCCTTCTATGCAAACTAGTTGTTTTCTGACAGAGAAATAATTTAACTGAAAAGTGAATTTTCATATATGTTAAATGAAGAGGAAAAGAGACAGGTATTTATTGTATGAAAGCATACAAAAATACTGTATGGAAAGAATGGGATCATTTAGTACCTTTTTAAAATATTAATTCAGTGATGGAGTAATAAATATTAATTTTAGCCTTTCCCAATGGCACCAAAATGTATATGACCTAGTTATGATCTTCTAAATACAGTTATAAATCTGTTTTGTTGCCATATGTTATTTATACCCATATTTATGCAAATATTCAGGTTTGTTTCCCAGATGGGTTTCATCCAGTTACAGCCATCATACAAAGTGGACAAAGTACTGATCTGTGCTATCTTAAGCATATATAAATACATAAACATTCCAGCAGGAAAAAAAAAAGCAAACAAGCCAAGTAAACAGATGCATGCACATGATTGTGTAGATACATACCACATATATGAAATACCCAGAAAACTTATACTAAAATAACATCTTATACATTTTTTATACTAAAATAAAAAGAGCTGGTATAGACTAGACAGACCAATAATGTTCTAGGACATTTTGGTATGCTGTTTGTTCTTTTTCTTTTATTTTGTTCCTTTAAGGAAAACATGAGGTTTTTCAGTAAATTTCATTTTTGTGGGGGAGGCAGTGTCTTTAGACACCATCATAATTGTTTCACCTTATTCTTCACAGACTACTCAGATTAGAATCCGTGTACTCAGATAATATTTTAAAACATTCTTCTATATTGAAAAAATGCACTTCTGTCATACAATCAAGGAAATGATCTGTGTAAGTTACCTAACATAATTTATACCCATGAAATTAAAGCATCTTAAGCTTTTAAACTTCAAAAGTTTTCCTTCAACTGTATCCAAGCGAGCCTGCAGACTATGGTACTATAACACAAGATTCAGGGTAAAACTTGGTCTGACATTTATAACCTTTATTCTATTCTGAAAAGGTAGTTGAGAATGCACTCCTTTTATATATTTCACTACTTTCTTGACTCCAACCAGCAAAAAACTGCCTACTGCAATTTGGCTTATTACACTCCAAAACTACTTTAAAAAGTTCAACCACTGTGGTAGGTCAGAGACAGTTATTACCTCCTCTGGTAAGCTTCAGTAACAAGCTTTCAAGTTATTGCCTCCTATAGGCTCCTAATTTCTATAGAATTATAGAACCAGCTGTCCATAGTATAAGGTTAGCACTGTCTTGAAACTCCCTGCATAAAGATGGCAATCTCTCAAAAGTTTTGCATTATTGTGATGATTGAAACCTCACTTAGAATGAAATACTGCGAAGTTATTCAGTGCCTTCAGTCTTAAAGACATTGCACTATAAAAGTATTTTAGGTGCTCATTTCTTGTGCTTAACATAGCTGAAATGATTTGTCAAAAAAAAAAAAAAGAAAAAAGAGTACATAATTAGCTAAAGGGTTCATTGTCAGGAAAAAAAATAACCATGGTGTACTTGATGTCTTCTGCAAGCAAGGGACTTTCTGACAGAGTCGGTCATTCTATCAGTAACTATAAAGGAATTAATGGATATTTTGGCAAACGGTTCTTTAAATTTGCTTAGCCTCAGGAATTATTTTTGTATTTAAAGTTTGTAGGAAATTGAACTCTAACCATGTACTTCAAGTGCTAAAAAAAGCATTTAAAATGCAATTGCTGACAAGGGATGACTAAGAACTTGTTGCCAGCTTTTAGTGCACAAAATGTTTTTGCACAAGAGAAGAAATAAGTCAAAGGTTAGGAAAACTTATTACCCTTCATAGGAACCCAACAGGTTTTTTACAACTTTTAATCAAAACCAAAATAATGCACCAGATATGAGTACAACAGAGCTGCTGTGACTGTACAAAGATCTGGCAAGTAATCTCTGCTGAGACTTCATTCCTTAGGATGAATCTCAGCTACACTGGAATTCATAGTTAAGTACTGAAATTAATAATAAACTTTTTTTCTTCTTAAGTCATTAAAAAAAAAAAAAAAAAGAAAACGAAAGAAAAGAAACACTTCCTGAAAGACTTGGAACTAGTCTACTAGTACTGAGCTACGTAGTGAAGGATGAAATGAGTGGAGGTTAGAATTTTATCCAAGCCAAACCTTTCAGTAGTTGGCTATCTCAAATGGAATTTCAGACTTAACTCACAGTGACACCTCTGGAACTGTGTCCAGGCTTCTATTATTTCCTGCAGCCTGCTGCCCTGTGCATCCACTAGAAAATTCTCAGTATACTTGTTCTTATTTCCCAAGAGATAACCGCATACATTTCTTGCATATTAGAGTTATATCATGGAAGGACCCACCTCTCATTCTGTGACTGCATGTGCTGACCCCTGTTCATTTGGGACAGCCCATGCAGAAAACATGGCTCTACACTTCAGGTGAGAGATGTCCTTGCTCATACACACCCAGTTACCTGTGCCTGAATGTGGGGCTCTCTCCCCTTGTTGTTCTTTATCACTGGTATTTGTTGCGATTTAACTCATGTAATGAGAAAAACTAAACTGGCAAGGCCTATGGTTGAACACATGTTGCCTATGGCTGTTGGAGTCAATGCAAGGAATCAAGTATTAAAAGAGTTATGAGAGTGTTAATGAAATGAAAATGTCTAGAAAACAGATTTCCCTCAACCTTTCCAGCATTTTCTATTACAGAAGAGAGAAGTAGCAACAAACAAATTTATTTTAAAATTTTCAAGAATTTTTGGCATTTGGATTAGAACATTGCTAGGAATACTATTAATTGCCAACACACAGGAAAAAGGGAAGAAAGCTTACATTTTTTTTTTTAAGTTTTGCAGACATTTACACATCAATGCATTATTAGTATCTGGTCTGTAATTTTACTTTTTTCCCCACAGCTTTCCAAAATTCTGAGTATAAACATAGCAATATAAATAATAAACTTTTTAAGTAACCAATATAATTTGGTTTATTTCTGTACAACTATGGTTAGATGAGAGCTTTAGCTCCCTAAGCTCTCTGGATATAAAACAGGCTTGGATAAAAACTTTACAGCTCTGTTATCACAAAACCAAATGTTAATCAAAATCCCTACTACTGAGCCCTGAAATTAAAGATAAAGTACATAAAGTATAGTGCTATGTTAATGTAGCTGTCTGGGAAGAGATTAGCTTTATCTGTACATGTATGTACTCAGTCAGATGCTCAGTAACAGTATAGGATACAAATTCAGAGCATCAATCTTTAAATTCTCAGCTAATGTACAGCTTCCACCTAGAGATGGGTTTATGTTTTTCACTCAACTGCTGAGCGGTGTTAGATTTTGATCCCAGGATTTGGAAATTTACCTTAAGAACTATATAACACAGTTTATTTTATGCAAAATGGTGTGGAAACATTTCATTGCAGAATAAAAAGAGCTCTTAATTTTGGGAACTGGATGTATATCTGTTCTTGCAGTATCTCAATTATAATAACACTGTTTTAAAAGTTTTTTTCTCTTTGGTTATCTAAAAAATACAATTAATGCACTGATAAAAACATAGTGTATTTTTATACTTCTGTGGCAGAATTTTCTCGTGGCAAAATTTACTTTAAAAATCTTGCTATTTTCCTGGTTGCATTCTGCTTTAAATCACAGAAAATTGCCCACAGTACTTGAAAGCACAGATGGACAGGAAATGATGAGTCTCCCAGCATAATAAGAAACTATGAAGGAAAAATCTATTTCTTTTGATTACTTTAATTCAACTGGTTTTACTGTGTCGGAAAGAATTGTGAATCCATACCAAACAGATAGTTTACTTGGCAGAAATCATCCTTTCTAGCAGATTTCCTTCAAGTAAATACTTTAAGTAAATGCTTTAAGTCTGATATAGTGCAATACAAGACACCAGGTGCAAAGAATTTCTGCAATTAGACCCAGATATCTTTGGATCAGTTTCTAATTGAGTTTCTTGGAAAACCAAAATATCTTCCAAGCAAATGCAAGTTCATGCAACTTGTGAGACACTAAGAAACACAGCCATGCAAAAATAACCCAGATTCATGAAACCAATCTGCTCATAATTTGCAGTTCTACCAAAGATTCCCAGTTGCTTATGGGATGGCATTTCTAATGGCAAAATGATTTCTGTTATAAAGTCATCTTCACATGGTAAAATTTTAATAGCTACAAGTTTAAAAAATGGCTATTTCATTCTTTTCAGGAGTCCTGAATGACAAAATGTCCCAAACAACATTCTTTTCCAAACCCTTTACTTGTAGTACTAGGTAATCTACAGTGTAAAATTTAAGTAAACATATTCTTCTTTTTTTTTTTTTCTTTTTTTAATCTTTTTTTTTTTAACCAAATGGCCTTGGCATTTTTTTAATGCATTTAGAGAAGATAAAAACACAATTCCCTTGTTCATACATATGGAAAGAAAAGACAGAAAAGCATTAAATATAACTGCTTACTTCCTCATGAGCCGTATATAAGAAAGCACCTACATCTTCCAAGAACTGTCTTGGCTCAACTCTGTTCAGTTTATGAAATTTGAGAGAGCACAGCAGGTGTTAATTGCATCCCATTCTGGGATGTTTACTTTGCATTACTATATAGAGTAAATGGAAGAAACATAACCATGCTAGAAATTTCCAGTCCAGCAAGCCAGAATTTCAGATCATTTACCTGAAGTTCTGTGGCTTCACAGCATATTGCAAGTCCTCTCTGAGATTAAATTTACACATAAAATTCTCATCTTTTATAAGACATCTTAGCTAGTGTATGAAAATTTAATGTTGTGAGATTTTTTTGGAGAAATATCCTTCATATTCCCAAATTATAAACCATGATATTTCTTGTTTTTTTGTCCTGTGATTCTAAAATCTTCAAGATAATTTTATTTATATATATTGAGGTAGTAATATCTTAAATGTGTTACATGCTGTCATTTATCGGCATCATGTCCCACCACAGGAAAAATAAACAGAAATTTTGGTTTATAGGAGATTTATCACCTACTTTCATTAACTAGAAGCTGTTTGTTTTCATTTTAATTTAATTTATGATTTCCTACACTTTAGCAAAGTTTCATATTTTTTCATATTGTCTTTTTCCTTAGAAATAATAAAGTAGACATTAGATGTTCTCACATGTGCTTAATAGTACTCAAGGTTATACTGTCTGCCCAGAAAACTCAAAATTAAATTTAGCATGGAAATAAGAAAGAACATAGCAATTTGAGCTTTGAGCCTTTAAAGAGAGGACATACAGACCCTAAAGAATTTCAGAAGTATTTGAATATTTTTACAGTCCCTCTTCCTCTCTTGGGAACATGTGCTGCAAAGACTTTTCCATAAGGAATTTCTTACAGACCATCTCTGTTAAACACACTCCAGCGGAAACACTGAAAGACAGGATGACTGTTTTCTATATTCTTGAATAAGGTTTGTCATTTAATTACAAAGCAGTTCCTCTTCCCTTGGAGTACTTTTATTCATGTCTTAGTGCCCCAGAAAAACAGAAATTCTGAAGTGATGCAGCTTTGCTCTGTGGCCTTCCCAGCTGTACCAGACCACTATTGCTGATAAAGCGGTCCACAACACAGATTTACAAAGTGTTTGGCTTAAAGTCATCTTTTTCTTCTGCTGTCAGTGAACTTAAGGACTCAGTTCCTGAAAGGTGTCCAGCAAATGCAGCTCCTGTGTAGTCAGCACTCTACATTTTACAGGAATAAGAGGTACCAGAGGACAGTGACTTCTTTTGCCTGAACCTAACCTTGGTAACCAGAAAAAGCCTCGCACATTGTGCTTAATAGCAAGATGGATTATATTCTCGTTGTCTTACTTTGAGCTTCCTCTGTCCTTTTTTCCATTTTACCACTAGAGTAATTTAACCTGGAAGGTCAGAAGATAAGGGGTGAACACATTTCTGAACAAAATATTATTATGGTGACCTTATGTTACCTCCATATTTTTTGTATAAAATGTGAGCCTTTCAATTCCTAGTATTGTAGTCAGGGCTTCAAGAGTGAGGATAAAGCTCCCAGAAACACAGAAAAATTGAGAAACAATTTCAGGAAGAGTAGACCTCTGGTTTTCTTACACGAGTGCTATCTACCCTAGATAGTCTGTGTTAGCCCTTTGGAAATTTCCTCTGTCTGGTGTAAGGAAAACTTCTAAAACCTTGAGTCTAACCTGACAGGAAGTATGGATTTCCTGTATTTCTTAACACACAGCTTTACATTATTCTAAGGATACCTACTTGACGAAACGTGCTCCTAAAAAAGATAAAGGCATAAGTGTCTTGGTTTGATCCCAGAGCCAGCAGGCTATATCAGGCAAGAAAGAACAGCAGGAAGCTTCTCTTCCCAATGCTGAAAGCAAATGGATTTGGTTGCTTAATGGATCATCTGGGGTCCATTTGGAATGCCCTTGGAATTGTGCTTTTTTTCCCTCGTCAAGGAGACTGATGCTGCTGAAAAAGCTGTGCTGGTCCAATGAAAAACACATCTTTCAATGAAAAATTTTACATGTTTCTTTTTGTTTTTTGAGTATCTAGAATTTCATCTGTATTTCTTACAACCGAGAATTATGTTGTACTTCAGTCCCAGCAGTATTGAGTCCCAAGAGTTTCAGTGATGTCTTTCCAGGCAGAAATTTAGCAGAACAGTATTTAAAGGCAAAGGTAACTTTAGCCTATCTGTAAAGTACTGCATTTTACAGCCTCTCAAATGAAGAGAATGATATTTTCTTAAACAATATACATGTTTGAAAGGATACTTACAAAACACAAGGAACTAATTTAGTCTTCATGTAACTGGAAAAGTTACATAAAGAGAAAAAAGGAGATTTTAAAGTTATCCTTATAAAGAGGTTTAATGAGTTTTAATGAAATGGTATCTCTTTCCTGCTACCATGAATTGTTCAAAAACATTTTAGAGATACTACCCCTACCCCAATTTTGCTTGTTTTGTCTCTGAATAGATATACATCTTAAGACATTAAAATTAGTTTGTGGGGAAGGTCTAGAATATCTCCTGAACTAATTTTTGACCCTTGTTCATCTCTTTTGATGAACATACATGATGATGCAAATACATTAAGTGCAGGCTATACAAAGAATATAAGTTCCATAAGGCTTAAACTAATACAGTATCTTTAAATAAAAAAATACCCTGGATAGATAGTGATAAGATTTTTATGTGGAGATAGAAATATTGTAGCTACTATATTGTTTGCTGTTTTGCAGAGACAATGAATGAAGATCCCTTTACTGGAAGAGACTTTTATACAGATTTCTCAGATGACACTCACAGCTTTTGTTCTTGAGATCAGGAAATAATTGTAGACAAAGTCCACCACTTCTTGCTCCTATCAGTTCACTAGGTTTTGCCTTACATTACTTTTGATTTGTGAAATGTAAACCATACATTCACAATGTAAAGCAACATAAATTATAGAAAAGCTCAATGAATTATAGAAATTAAAATAGGGGGAAAATCCAGGATGCTGCATGTGAGAGCATTTGTGTGGGTCCAATTAAAATTCCTGAACATAAAAACAAATGTAAAACATTAGGCAACATCAATACCTCCAATACTTCTTCCATATGCTGTTTCAGCTTTTAAACCTTGGATGTGACAATCTGTTCAGACACAGCATACAGTTCAGTGTAAACACAGCCCTTAAAGCTTTAAACTCAAGATTTCTCTTTGAAGTGAACAATAGGTTCATAAGCGAATGAGATACTTACATATTCTGTGTGAGTTTCTGAGCAACCCTCCATGTTTAGATCCAAAGACAACATTCTCACAGGACTTTCCTTGAGAGTATTCCATCCAAGAGGGAAACCATGTGCATTTCAGACATTTTGGGATCAAACCTCTGAATGAGCCTATCTGCATGGCACTTCAGAAGCATCTTAGACTACTTCTGCTAAAGTTATTGTGAAGCTCAGAATGATGTCAATGCAGAATGGGTTTAACTGTCAATTTTGTAAAGACATATTTGCTGAATTTTGTACTCTAAAATTAGAGAACTGTATTTATTCCACCAAAAAAACATACTCCTCAGGATCCTCCTGGGAGTGCACTATAGATAAACAAACAAATACTTTGCTGCATTAACAGTAGGGTATAATCATGCTTGAATAGAAATAAACCAAAGCAGGACAAACCAGAAAATGCAGAAAAATATGCCGTGCCTCTGTATTCTAGCAGTATTCCTACTCTTTTCTTTGTTTTAATTTTAAGGAAGGAGGCCTTTGGGAAGGAGTTTTTTACTCATTTTCTTTACCACATCTAATATTATATTGCCCATACATGTCTTCCATCAGAGATTCTTGAAATGAAACTAATAATAAATAAGTTGCTAAAAATCTCTGGATATCAAAAGAAAAATAGAAGTAATACATACTAAAACAAAGGCAGCCTTTTTATTTTCTTTTTTTTAATGCATCAATAAAACCATGAATTGTTCAGGATTCTATATTTTGCTTTACTTTTTTCCACTATAGAAAGATAAAATGTCCAGGGATACAGATTAGTACTCACGTGGAAGCACTGAAATATAATTTATTTTTAAGGCAACTACCTTAGTTTTTGTAATTCACTTAGGAATCAGTGTAAAGGTTTTGCTTGCATTAAATTATTTTTTCACATTTCATTCAACCCACAGCGGGACAATCAGCTTCGGGTTTCAGCTATGATTCAGTCTTGATCACAGCACATTCTTATACCCACACAACCATCATTTGCTTTTCTTTCTCCAGCTATAGATGATTGGGTTTCTTGCAGCTTTCTTAATTAAAAATCTGCTTATTTTTACTGGACTTAGGTTAAGAAGATTAAAGGATATGACAAATATACAATTTATGACTGGAATGGAAAATTATCTGGGAAGTAAAATGGAAATTAAGTATAAGAATACATTCTGCAAATGTAGCTTTGTATAGAACAGGTCATATTTTCAAAGGAAACTTTATTGCTGACTTTAGACATCTACCTTTGTATTTGTACAACATGTTGACCAATCCAAGGCATTATATGTGCACACAGACAGCCTAGAAAATAGCATGGATACCAAGAGACCAATTGTACAATTCAGCAGCAGGTTTTGAAAAGCAGGGCCTGTATTCAACTTAGTTACAGAGTCAGCCCAACTTGATTTTACCAGCAACTGACATTTTACAATTTCATCCTCCGGCTTTTATGAGAATTTAGTTGAGGTAGAACGGGATTAAAACACAAATATTTGTTCCATAATGCCAGTTGAATGTGATCAAGACAGCATACCTAATGTGTAAAAAGAGGGAATACATTGTTGGTAATCCCTTTAAAAAAAAAGCAAAATAGCGTATGGATATGTATTTTATTTGGCATTCCTTTTGTATCCATAAGAACAGAGGAAAAACCATAGCAAGGCACTAATAAGACTCTGAGCCACATAAATGCATGGGACACCGAGTACTGGCCCTCTCAAGCCTCATGGAAAGACTGAATGAAGACAAAGAAGAGACTAAGTCCTTGTTAAGTACTTGTGCTTTATGTGTGGGACATGTGAATGCATACCTCTCTTCTGCTAGAAAATATTGAATGTAGTGATAGTACTCAACAGAACTTATCAATGTCCTGGAGTAACCTGTTCTCTGCCCTTTCTGCTGGCAATGCTGTAGTTTATTTGAATCATTAAATATTTCCTACAGATAAAAATAGTTTTGCATGTTGGTCATTTTATTGTTTTCAACTCTATTCTCAGGTATAGCTAGGAATATCAGTTGGATTGAGGACAAAAAACTACTAAATAGTCAAGATAGTAAAGAAACCTGAAAGGAAAAAGTGCCTCTACTTTATATGGGAAGCTACTTACTGTTTTTCTTTTTTTTTTCTGGGAATAAACGCTAGGATAAGATATAAATATGCCACCAGACCTTTTTCATGCAGATATGAAGTTTTTAAGTTAAAGGTTTGCATAATTTTATGTCACGAAAGATACCACCTTGTTTAAATTGGGAAGACAGAAAATTATGAGATAGGCATTTCAAATTTTGCTCTATTTACATAAAATAAATGGTGAGTTAGACAAAAAGAGTCAATGGGCATTTGAAAAAAATACTACAATTGATCGATGATTTTGGATAAGCAACAGATGTGAATCAGTTTTTTATTTAAACTGTTGGTAAAAAAAGCTTCTGATCAGCAGGAAGAGGATGGTCTTTTCAGCAGCAGGTGCTGCTTCTTAGAATTCCATCACTGACTGCTGTTATG
>JANRMJ010000077.1:41968606-41982697 GCA_025584955.1 Alethe diademata | reverse complement strand
TATGAGAACTAGGGACAACTGGGGACGACTGGGTTTCTATTTGTGAAAAGAAGCACTTTATTTCTGAATTTTATACGCCCTCTTCTTTTCCTGTCTCCCCTTGAATCTGAGTTATGATCCTGATAGAATTGTGTCATGAATCACTAATAGGATTGCATTGACCTACATCTACAGCATTAAACAGAAAATTCTAGAAATACTTGAAGATTCAACACACTTTATGCACTGTAAAGACAGTGAGATTATTAAAGAAAACTGCCAGGAACTAAGAGGAAAACCATGTATATTTAACTGAAATAAAGACATGCAAATGTAATGCTGAAACCTCTAAGCTAAATCTGCATAGTAAACAGAAATAGTGCAGAAAGAGTTCACTTGGAGAAAACAGGTCACTCGACGTGGTTTCTTCTTCCTTCAATTTATTCATAACAGAGTTTTGTATTTATTTTTGTTTTTTATTTTGGTCTCTGCTTACAGCAAATATTCATTATGCTGTGAAGGCCCAGAGTATTCTCCCACAGAGAATTTTGCTGGCAACAACAGAAACATGCTGCAAGGCAGTTCAGATTTATACAATTTATACTTTTAAACTTTCATCAAAAACATGTGGTCCCATTCTTCATACATACACAGCAGCTTACTGCTCTTCTTCACACCTTTTTTGCTTATGCTAGGAAAGCTTTCACCACCTCTGGTAGGTGAATTAGCTCAGAACTCTGCTTTGTGTTTAAAATGCCCTAGAATGCCCGCAGTTCTTAGGAGCTGCACTGCAGTTTTGGTTGTTAAACTGCTGTAACAAGACTGATGAGGCAACATCAGAGCCCATATGTGATACAACACAAGCCAGAATTCTAGGAATGTTTCTAAATGCCAAAAGAACTTTTGTGGAGACCTGTGTGCTTCAACTCTCCCTAATCTTGGGTTGCAAGAAGATTGGTATAGCTGATGTTCAATTGTTTACTGTTGGCAGATTATTTTGACCTTTGGGTTTATGTAGATGCTAAGTGTTCCAGATAACTACATCAGTCAGTAACATTCTTCTTGTCATATTGGAGTTTTACTTAATTAAGAATCTCCCACATGAGGAAATGCAATAGTATCCATGGAAAATGAAACTACAGTACGTTTAGCAAAAGAGCCTCCAGGACAATGAATTTGCAAATATCTTCTGATTTTTGTGGATTTTAGTCAGGAAAAGGATTGAGATAGGTTGTACTCTGAAATAAATGTTACAATTATGATGAATTTAAGTGTACCTCAGCATCAAGCTTAATATTTTTAAAAATGTCAATATGAAGACTTGTAAGTTCGCTACTCTCAGGCTGGTGATAAATGAACTCGTGTAACGCTGCAGAAAGTGGTTCATCTCAGCAGAATATTAATCTAAATGGAAGTTGCTGCTGAAAATTTAAAAAGCAAACAAATTGATTCATTCACTTTATGGGGGACTAAACTAGTGAATGCTAATTCTTTTACAAATATTTTAAAAACTCTAATTCCTGTCAGGAGGAAATCTAAATTTTAATTCTAATATTTTTTTTTAGAGAATCACAGAATCACAGAATGGATGAGGCTGGAAGAGTCCACAGCAGGCCACCTGGTCCAACCTCCCTGCTCAAGCAGGGTCTTTGATATCTATCTTCTCAAAGCTTAAAAAGGGAAGACAATTTTTTTCACCAAAATTTCAGCCACCATATTAAAACTTTAAATCCAAAGGATTTTCTCTAAAAAAACTCTTAAAGCCACATTAATGGCACAGGATCTATATATTCAGTTTTTGAAAATCTGTTATGGATCGAAACTGTAAAGATTATGGTACTTTAAAAACTATTAAAAACTGAAAGCAATTTATTTGAAATTGTTTGCATCTAGCTGTCTTAATGAAACCTTGTTATGAAGACTAATGTTGCAATTTTCAGAATTGTTAAGGGACCTACAAATGCAATTCCCACAATTACAATTTTTTTTACTGTGGATTTCACAAAATTGCAGTAAAGAGAATAGCAAATATATGGAGATTGCAAGGTGAGCACAATTTGTGACATTTTTTAAAAAATTACCTAAACTATTGAGATATTTCATGTTTTCTTCAACTTTGGCTACCTAAGGGCCTCTCCATATCCCTTAGGCAGCTTTTAACATTTAATTCTCTACTTTCCATTTCACACTACAATTCAATCTTTTAAGAAATAGAAAATATGCAAAGCAATACTAACCCTTACAAAAAAATAAACAAAATCATCCTCTTAAAAGCCTTTGGAAAACTCTCCCCATACTTCAGACTACACACAGCAATTTATATATTTCCTGTACTCACAACTTCATATATCTGTATTATCTAAGTTGTACCACAGATTCAACTTTTATTTTTGAAAATTTTTGTAATAAACTTAGTTCCCATTCAAATTAACAAAATTGAATAATAGCTAGTATTCTCAATGTAATAGCTGAAATAATTTCTTTATTAATTTAGAGACATATCTCAAAACAATATTGCTGGTTATTTTGAATGTCTTTTAGGAATTATTGTGTTTGACAAAAAAAAAATTTTGAATGCATATCAGAAGTCAAATTACAGGTTATAGATCAAAAATACATGAATAAAGATGTTTTTGAAAGGGCTGTGCTACACAATTATGAAATAATATATTATGTTTAATAGAAGCATATGTTTCTCTTTTCTTCCAGCACTTTAAGGAAAGGTTGGGAAATTCTGATAACTGCTCTTTCTTTTCTTCAAATGTATGGTTGAATAATTATTTGATGTTCTGTTTCTTCTATGCCTATTCACTCAGAAAATTTTGTTTGCAACAATATATGAGTAAGAGGTATTTTGTGGCTGACTGCCACAAATTCTTCTACTTTATCATAATATTAACATGGGCAAAATTAATGGCCCTTTATTTCATGATCCAAGACAAACAATCTTGAAATGACAATTATTTAAATAAAATAAAATGATAGATTATACTTCTATGGTGATTCTTTGAAGGGTGTTAAAATTTTTTGGTGACTGTCTATAGCCACTTATTCCTACAATATCACATACTTCAATTTCATGGAAAAGTGGTCTGCAAAGGATGCTTGTTTCACTGACCAATCTTTAACTTCTCTGGATGTTTTTACTGTGCTTAATATAACTTTTATTGCATTGTAAAATATAAGATATTCTGTCTCTATTGATAAAAAAGTAGCCATTGTTAATCACAGTAAAATATTTAGCCAACTTTTCATCTCTTTGTGTTTCATTTATGCACTTGTTTTATGGGCATTACCTCTGGTATCAGGATAGAAGCTGACTGATAGAAGTAACACCTTAAACCACTGCAATTAACACAAAGTTAGTTGATAAGATGATTATAAGAATTACAAATCTTACCAGGCTTCTGAGCAATAATGCTGGATATTCTTTTTCAGCTGGTATATCAGTCACATTGATGACACCTTTTTTTCTCCAGAATGATAAATCCTTTTGATATGTATGGAACTTGGTTTCTCCTTTTCCCCCTAAATAGCCTTTGCATTATTTTTTAAAAATATGTCTCTTGTATTTATTATTGCTGAGATTCATTTTATGTAATTTTAAATATCTCAAAATTATCATCAGAGTGTTGAGCTATTTTCTAGGTTGCTTTAGACCAGGGGGAGATAATAAGCACTCTAAAAGTGCTGTATCTGAGTGATAGAAAATTACCTAGATAGATATGACTTGCACATATGGGTGATAAATGTGTTTGTGGGAGGCACTTGAAAACTGTCAGATATCCAAGTTTATCTCAAATAGCGTTAGTCAAATATCTGGATCAAAATATTTGAGTCCAGACTC
Organism: Alethe diademata; assembly: GCA_025584955.1. Classification (NCBI taxonomy): domain Eukaryota; kingdom Metazoa; phylum Chordata; class Aves; order Passeriformes; family Muscicapidae; genus Alethe; species Alethe diademata. The sequence continues at coordinate 41,978,871 of JANRMJ010000077.1, read as the reverse complement.
CCTAGCTTAATGATTATGGAAGATCAAGAAAATTCTCCAGTTTTTGCACGCGTCTATCTCACTGTTTCACACTAAATATTGTTAAAAAACCCACACAAACCCAAATAAACAAAAGAAAACTAAAATAGATTAAACTAAATTTGCATAATGATGTTGAAGGACAGTAAAAAGTTAAGTCTGGATCCAGCAGCAGCTTGCTAACAGAATATAATACTTTTTCAGATAGAACCTCAGATATAATTTCTGAGTGGTTTTAGGTAGGTAGGTAGGTAGGTAGGCAGATAGATAGACAGACATATGCATGCCTGTTTGTGTGGTGAATTTTTGCAAAGAAACTTCATTTACCTTGTCTTGCTCTGAGTATAATAGCTGCTGACCAACTCCAAAATTATTAGATTGAGGAGAACTCTGAGCCTCTATGAAAAATTCTTCCTCTACTTTTTAAAGTAGAGTCCCTTTTAGTTCCAGTCCCTTTTATAATATATTTTGCCTAGTTACTGTTAGAAGCAAAGAATGACCTAAAGCCCAAGTTAATAGAAAGAACAAGTTCTGCCATGTCCTCGTACAGTTACTATATTCCCATAGCAAATGAGTAATTATTCTTAGAAATTTATGCGTTCAGATATTTCTTCAGGATAGTTTAGTGTATTCCTTATTTATAATACTTATCAAATATTTGTTGACAAATATTTTCAAAATTTTTTAGAGGAAAAATTGCATTACATTGATTGTAGAAAAGACCAAAAAAAGTATAGAGATGTTGCAGTCACTTTGTTGTATTCGTATAATTGCTATTATGAAGAAATTCTGCGAGGGTTTATACATTGATAAAAACAAATAAGGAAATCCTTCCTAACTCAAACATGCCATTACAAATTTTAATTTTGTGGTTTTTCTCTGTGAATACAGGAAAAATAATGTAAATGCAGAGGGGAACTGAAACTTCTTTGAAAGGAGAAACCGGTAGAAAAAGTATACAAGTGCACTAAGTTTTATTAGATTTTACGTTTCCATTCAAAAAAACATTTCTACTGCAAACTTAATTTTGTGTTTGCTTTATTTACCTAGTTCCCTGATATATACTTACATTTCACTAGGCCTAAAATATCCCTAATTTGGTGAACTTTAATATATGTAAATGAGAATTTGTCAAATAAAAGTTTGTGACAGATCTGACTGCTCCATGAGGTTGGGTTTTCACTTCTGTAAATCTTGATGCAGAATTTTCTTTCTTTTAACAGTAATATGGATATCCATCTCTGATAATAGGCAAGATACAGGCTTTACATCCTTCTAGGTTTTATCTTCTTTGGTATCTTTCTCCATGACTCTGAGAAACACCGTTTGTTTATTTGACTCCTCTTATAGTTGCATTCTCAGGCTACTCGGTCTAGTCACAAAGTAGATTTAAAATACAAGACAGCAATGATGCCTGAATTCTGGCATGATTGTCTCACACTGTCAAAGTCAGTGAGAATTGTATAATCTGTGAGTGGAAAAAAGAACTTCAAGGCTGATCTCTCACTCTCAGCCTAATTTTCAGGGACTCATACAAAACCCCAATTAGCTTTGGGAGAGAATGACAACTTCTTTGTTAAAACATCTGAAACTGAAGATGACCATCTTTCATTTTGTTCAAATGCACTGTAAGATATTAAAGTAAACTGGTAAGATGGATAAGTGTCCAGACACCTGCTCATTGACCACTGATGACGCTTTGGTCCCCCTTTTGTGAGTTATCTAGCTAAGCTTTTGAGGAGAGTCACTAGTCCTGCCCAGAATAGCATGATGCAGGTATGGTGGCTGTCTGGGAATGAGCTTGTCGTTATCCCTTTCCTGGAAACACGAATGTAGAAAAAAAAAAGAAGCAAAGGTCTATTTTAAAATGTTTTTGCAAAGGTAGTTGAGCTTTCAAGAGTCTGAAATCTAATTTAGTTTCTGGTGTTTTCCTCCCTCCTTTTTCATTTAAATGATGGAAAAAGGCTTTAGGCTTTTTTTAGTTCAAAGTGGCATTTCCAAATGGTAGATTTTCATTTGGTACCTCGTTTGACAATATTATATTTTTATAATCAACTGTTTTTGCTAGAGATGCAATTTTTCAATTATTTATTTAGACATCTGCAATTTAATTTGCTTTAGATTTTATCCTGGCATGATTGCTTGTTTAGCTACTATTATACATCTATGTGTCTATATATACAAAGACAGAGCACTCATTTATATAGAATTGAAAAGGAGTGTGCATTTATAAAATTACCATACAACAAACCCTTGAAGTATCATAGTTTTGGTAATGGTTTTAGGTATTTCAGAGTACGTTTTTTTCTCAAGCCTAAGCATACTACTTTGCACATTATTTTTTAACTGAATAAAGGGGAATTATAAGGTTAAAAAATGTGAAGACAGTGGATTAACCCTTTTATGGAAAATCTGTTTTATTAATGTGATCAAAAAACAAAAGAGGAAATTAGAGTAAATTCCACTTGATGTATATTTAGGTCACTAGCACAGATAGAATGAACCCTTATTTTCTACTTCATCAATCTTTATTCATGTTTTCCAGCCCCATTTTCTAGACCTCAGATACCCAGGAACAACTTACATAGGACTAGGTGTCTCTGTACCAATCATGTTCCAGACATCTGTAGTCTCAACTATTAATGAAAATTTTTCAGCTTAAGCAATCTGCTGAGCCTGACGCCAAAAGAATGCTGCTTGTGTGGCTTCTATGAAACATCTTAGATCAATCCTTCACCATCTCTTACAGATGCCTTGATTTCTCGGTGTCAGTGACAAATAAATTAAACCTTACACATACTTACATGCAACTTAGTGTTCACTAGCCGACAGGGTGTGATACCTTAGTTTATGTCCATATTTCATAAGATTTTTTCAGGCAGTTTCCAGAGCTGCTTAGCTTCCAAGATCAGACAAGAACAGTTGCATCAAAGTAGTTTGAATTGGATTGAACAGATCAAAAGGTATAGTGAACTTCTTGGCAAAACCAGTTTTGTTTTTCTGTTAGTTGTTCAAACTTCCCATGGGTGAGATTGGTGTAGCTTGAGGCTTCAGTGCAAACTTTTTCCAGAGTACCATCAAAACTAACTTACTGAGAATCACAAAAGGGTCAGTAATTCAGTTACAGGAAAAAAGGAGTTACTTCAGAACAAGAATGTTTCTTTTTTTCTCTTTCTTTTTTCCTTTTAACTTTTAATAGATTATTAATTTATTCCCAAATTCAAATCATCCTTGGATTTTTCTTTGTTCATATGCCTATGCATGTACTTCTGTGCAAGAAAGACATACACATTCCAAACACTGAACTGAAAATCAAGAGATGGACTGCATGGAGAGTCTGCATTAATTACCCAATGTGTGGGCAGACAAGGAGACGACAGCGGGTTAGAGCCAACAATTTTAAAAGTACCTTATGGACTTAATTACCAAAGTTCAAAAAGTCTTCAAAAGCCAATTAGAATTGCTATTTGTAACAGCTAAAGCAATTAATATGGAAATATATCAAGAATGAGCCCTTTAGTTTGAGAACCCTGAGGAATACTTTGTTACAGGTCTTTCAAATCACTTTCTGAAATTTGGACAGAAAATTGAATGGGGATTTCCTGCTGTTGTGTAAGATAAACAGAACATTTTTCTGCATGAGTAACACACTGTACTTGCAACACTCTGTAGTGAAATCTCATATCTGAGTGAAACAAAAAGTTACAGAAAAGGTATAACTGAAGACCACTAACATTAGTCATGAGCTAATGGCTCAATTGAGAATCATTTACAATGGGAGATTATTATTGTCTTCTAATAACATTATTAAGACTCTATCAGACAGACGAGGGCTCTGGAAGTGGGAAGAATAAAACTTTTAATTCCATCTACTAGATTTAGTAGATGTAATGATGGAAGGACATGTTTTTGCTGTATCTAAGCAGTAATGCAAAGCATTTATTACTTTTTCTGCAGCATGATAATTTAAAAAAAAAAGGTCTGAGAAAGAATCTTATTACTGTCTTCGTAGCCTTGAGTGTTTTCCAGACCATGTCTGTTACCCTGTTGGGTACAGCGGAAATAGAACTCTATTTACAGAAATGCATAAAAGTTAATTTCAGAAAAGGGCAGAGGTCCCTTCATACCTATTTCCATCTGGGATTTTTTCAAATTAAATTTATATAATTTCTTTAAAGAACTCTGAGAAAGACCTTCCAGTATTCTAATGCAAAATGAAGGCATGGAACAGTAAGCATTTTTTCAGGTATCTCCTTCAGTCAATCCATTAGAAGCATCATCTCAATAAAATACATCAGATTCTGTCTTATCTATGAAAGGTCAGGTAAATTGTAACTGTTGCTATGGTCAGCTAGTATTTTCCAGTATGATCCATAGGTTTTATCACCTGCAGTCTGTACATGAGACAATGGTACATGTGTACATCTGAAGGAACACTTATAATAAAACATGGAAACAGAATTAAAGGCCATCCTTCCTGACAAAATTCAAGATAAAATCTAGTTAATTTGATTTAGTGCATACCCTGGATTTCTGTTAACAGAGTTCGTTTGTGCAAAGGTCTTTGTTTTACCTAACTTGGCAAAATACTCCAGGATTTAAATGGTTCACATCATGATAACATTTTTTGGTACATATTGTACCTTGAAAAATCACATCTTTTAAGTTTTCAGTATATTACTGGTCTTAAAGATATACTTTTTACTTTAGATATTTGGACTATACTAAAAGTTTTCTGTCTTCGATCGATCTTCAAAGTTAATAGGTGACTAGCACGAAAACAGGGAAGACTGCCACTATGCAGCACTAAAAAGCATGTACAAATATGCTTGTAAAATAAATAATAAATTATTTTCTATAAATATGTATCTGTACATGTTTTCATGGTGTCAGGTCATGTTTGAGAACTCAAAAATAGTATTTGGATCTTAAAACAAATTTCTCTGGAAACTCTGTGTATTATAAATGCAGACAAAGCTTATATTTAGTATTTTCTCTTTTTTTGGCATACAGCCTGATGTTCTCTTTACCTTTTTTTCCTAAATAGACCAATAAAATATGGTGGAAATATATCTTGAGGCAGATCCTGAGCTGGCCAATATAGCTACTATACCAGGGTTTTTATCAGCTGAATACTTGGCCCATTCTTCTGCATTGTGCAGAATGTGTTTCATTGATTGCTTCAGCAATGTTTCCTTGTATTCTACTGGTCACCTTTGTGTAACCATCACCATTTAAAACATACAGATGGCAATATATAACTCCTTTAACAGCAACAACAACAACAACGACAACAACAACCTGAAAATTTGCTGTTTCATGTGTACACCTAGGATGAGAATCCTCATTACAGTGTTTTGTTTTTGTTTTTTTTTTAAACCTATGCTAAATACAGAGATTAAAAATTCCAATGCAAATTGCATTCTGGAGAGGATGCTGTTTTCATTGGAGATGTGCATTTGAATGGCTCAAACCTGAGGAAGTAAACCCATAAGAGAAAATAGTTAAGCATCAAATTGTGAGGTAAACACAAGGAACATCTTATTTCATTTAGAAATTTCCTGTGAAGAGAAAGAACTGACTCCCTGTTCAGTTCTTCAAGGAGTGAGCTTAGAAGCTTAACAAAAAGGATTCAGTAGATTTTATGCTATATGAAGAGAAGCTTTAAATTAAGTATTGAGATATTTCATATCCCTCTCTCAGCATTTTATATTGGTTTCCTTGAGATATTTACCGAGAATACTGGCACTAATATATTCCATTAATTTCAATTTAACACTCTTCATCTACTATATGGTTAGTTTAGCTGTCTTTGTAAGGGTTGTGAATTCATCCAACTGTTCATGTTAAATTGTCAGTCTGTTTTCAATATGGATCCCATGTTTACTTTTCTAATACTGATGGGAGTAGGAAAAAAAATCTTAGGATGTTTAAAGGTACGGTAATTTCTGACAGTGAAAAATGTTCATTTCTCAGTTTTTCTATGCTATCTCTGTATTAACATTCAATGGTCGTACACATCTGTTACAAATATAAACCAGCTGCTGAGCTGATTCAGATTAAAAACAAATCTCAGAAAAAGATTATTTTTTTAGTAGAATTATTCCATTTGAACTAAAACTCCATGAAATGCTATAGTAGTGTATAAGTGATGGCAAAATACAGTCCAGAATAAGAATGAAAAGCCAAGGGGAAGGAAAGAGGTGGGAACAGTTCACCTGGAATTGCAGCCAAAGTAAATTATTTGACAGAAATTTGGCACCATTTTTTTTCTGCAATGGGTAGGTGTTAAAGAAAAATGTCCATCTAAAAGAAATTCATTCTAGAATCCTTGTCCTTCACTAGTGATGATTTAATACACATCTGCAGAAGATCTTGATGTAGTTAAAACTCCTAATTGTCCTGTGGTGCACCAAGTCCAATTCCTTTTCGGATGAATTGGCACTTCTTTTATAAACATTTCAGATGTACAGTGTAGCCTTTTTTGTCATCTCTGAGGATATACATGATTCAGCTGGTAGCATATGTAAATAAAAGATTGAGCAGTGGTGGACATTTTGAATTACTTTTCCAGTGACTTTTATAAACATGAAATCTTGTAATTCTGACTAAATTCCATGAGATGCTGAGGCAGTTTGCAAAGCTGAAACATTTCTTTTTTTCCTCAAAATTACATAACTCAGAAAATCTCAGTGTGTTTTCCTAAACTGGTGCAGCAAATAATATTCTGAGTCATAGCACACACATAATTAAACATGAAAAATAAGCAAACAAGGTTTTTGAAGCTTTGTATGTTCTGAAATTGTTATGTCTAAAGGAGCATCATTAACAAGCCATAAAATCCAAATAGAATACATATCATCTTGATAGAGATCTCAAATGGGCATTTTGAGAGGGAATGGTCTGTCTACAGTTAAAGGGAAAGACTACCCTGAAGTCCTATATTATACTGTTCTCAGTAAAAGAACATCTGCATCATCCCACCTTGTATCCTATCATTGTAGGGTTTATTTGTCCTATACTTGAGTCAACATTGATTCCTGGCACTTCTGTTCTTGATTATGCTATACAGTTTGTTTTCATAATGTGGTAAGACCTTACAAGAAAAGTCGCACTTGGGGTTTGAAGAAAGCTTAGTGAATATTGTAACATAGTTTTATGTTTATAAGCTGTAACTCAATCTAATGTTTCTAGATGAGAAAAGCTAGAATATGACGAATTTTATTGAAGGAATAAAAACAGTTTAAACTGTTTGCTTTCCAGACCAACGTCACATTGCAGATTTTCTCAGCATATTTGTTTATTTTCTTTGCCAAATTAACCCTGCCTCCTTTGAACCATCTCTTATACTCTGAAAGCCATGTCCTTCACTGATGAGATGATGGATGAGTTTACCCATAATGCCCCTGTGGAAGAATATAGCAAAAAACTCATCTTGGTAGCATGTAAACATTTTCACATTTTGAAGCCAATGTGAAAAATCTGCGTCTGGCACACCTCATAGTAAATGGCATTCTGAAGAAAAAAGCTTCTGCCTGTATTTATTGCAAAATTTGAAAAACAAAAGTTTAGCCAAGCTGCCAGAATCCATATGTAGTAGAGTAATAAGCAAATATTTTAAAAATTTATTGCGCCAATTTTACAGTGATTTTGTGCTGTAATATTAAAACAAAAATTCCATATTTCTTGAATGGTCTTAGATAGATGAATAAGACCAGGTTGCCCAAAGATCATACAGCCTGGCCTTCAGCTTTTACAGGCACGGGCATCCAGTCCTTCTCTGAATGACCTACTCCAGTAGCTCACTAGTCTTACAGTCATGAAGTGTTCCACACACCTAATCTAAATCTCTGCTCTTTCCATTTAAAATAACTTTCCCTTGTCCTATCATCATCTACCTGTGTGAAAAGTCACACTCACTTTTTTATAATTTATAATTTTTACACTATCCATAATTTCTGTAAAAAACCTCCTTTATAATAAATAAGCTCATACTATCTCAGTTTTAGTGAATTTTGAAAATTTAATAACTTTTAATTTTAATAGGTCATATCCTGATCATAGCCTTTTAAGGAACATGGAAATACTTGACCCAACTAGTTTTTTCAACAATATTGTGAATATTTACAATTTTTTTCAAAGTTCTGGTAACTGTGTCTTCCCTTATTTAAAAGTACCTGTTTTGCTATTTGTCTTCTGGAAGAAAAGATAGCAGTAACTGTGGATTTAAAAAATTATCAGACAAGAATATAAGCTCCAATAAGGTACGTTCAGTCTCCATGACACAAAAGAGATCTATATGTGATTTGATAAAGTCATTCACCGATGCAATAAACTCCCAACCTGCAATCTTTAGATGAGGATGTGTGTAACTGAAAACCAAAATAAAGCATGTGGACTACTGGGGTGGCTTTCTCTTTTATTGTTTTTGTGACTTAGTGACCATTACATTGTATTTTGAAATAAATCAATTGTTCTCTTTTAGAGAGCACTTAAATAAATTTGGAGTACTGTGAAATGAGAAGATGGATTAGTCTTTAACCCTCATGAGCAATCAGCTTAAACCCTGAAGTCTGAAATGTGATTACTCACATCATTGTCTAAGCTTGCATAGCAACAAATTTTAATAACGGTTGTAAAACTATCCATTCATTTGTTAAATCTAGCATCCTAGATGACCTTCCATGGAAAATTTTCTCCACATGTTGATTATACTCTGGGTTAGGAAAAATCTCATTTTTTCATATTAAATTTGCAGTTTAATTTTGTTACGTGTCCCCTTCTTTCATAGGATACACTCAAATTTGCTCTCATTAAACTAACCTGAACCTTTGCCTATGAGAGTACCCTTTTTAAGAATTATACATTTATTTTCTGCTGCTTATTCTGAAATCACATATAAACCTGTCTAGCACAAAGAAAACTCATTTCTCTGAGTTTGAGTCACAGACTATTGAAATTATACATTTCAATGGAGTCTGAATTATATCCTTTTTTAGGGAATAATCAACAAAATTTCACATAAATGTGCTTAGCTATCTTCCTATCTCAGCTAAGAAGACACTATGTGGAATTACACATTTAAAACTGACTGACAAAGACCAGTTTCAAAGTTCAGATATCCAGATACAGCAAAAATATGCCTTTCTTTCTTCTGAAAATAGTTCAAAATAAAGAAAATATGGAAAAGTTGCTGAATTAGTTCATGGATGTGAAGGAGATAAAAAAGTCAAAGATGGTTGTGAGGTCATTTGATGTCTCAGCTCTTTTCTTCCCAGAACAAATTGTAATATTTTATCCTTCTTATTATGCTTAGTAACTTCAACCATGTGAAGTCTATTTCTGTCTTCACTTGAGGGAAATAGTCAGATCCTGTTAGTCACCCAGGCTGAGCATGACTCTGTCTCTCCACACTGCACCAGAGAGTGATGTGAGTAGAGTTAAATTGTTCATTTACTCTTTATTTATGTCTTAATGAATAACACCTATCTCAGCGACATGGAGAATAAAATAATTTTTCTGATTAAAAAGGGCTGACATGAGCTTGCAGAATCAAAATCTAGACAGACCACAGGATAGAGAGCAGAGCCATGAATGAGAAGTCCCATCAAATTTGTTAAGGTCCTGCCAATGTAAAGGAAGTACAATTTAAAGAATAAGCCTTTTGTATTGGTCATTGGTTGATTTTTCATGGAGATTAGCAGAAATACTGTTGAAGTGAGAGCTTTATTCCTAACAGTTCGATCACTGTCTAGAAGTGACTGTACCAATGCATAGTCTGTCTGTGGCAGCTTAATTGCAATGTTTAGCTCTCACTAAAGAAAACTTATTTTTATTATCTTGAAACTAGGCTGTAAAGTTCTAGCAGCATCTTTACATGTTTGAGACAAAATTTTTAAAATTTACCTAAATAATAAGAAAGGTAGAGAATCAAAATAAGTAGTTGCATTCTTTTTCTCTTCCTGTCTTTTGCTTATTCTTTTTTCTTTGTATCAACACATTTAGTTATCTAGCTTATTTAAATATGGCTACAGTTGGACTGAACTATGGGTGATTGATGCAGTTGACAGGATCTTGGGCTTTTGGTTGAGAGATGAGGTCCCTCTGAAATTTCCTCTGATAATTCGATGGACTGCAAGACAATCACCTCCTGCTGGACACATCTGAGATTCATGCCTCATTTAATGAACTTGAAATTAAGAATCTCATTTATTATATCAGCTTACTTAAGAAGACTTCAACTGTCT
>JANRMJ010000077.1:41936661-41968439 GCA_025584955.1 Alethe diademata | reverse complement strand
ATTGCTTAGTACATAATTCAGATTGTGGAGGCACATAGTATCTGTTACTTGTCAATATGAAGAGCTGGCCCACTATGGGGTGTTAAAACATGCAACTCATGTCCTAAATGACTTTGAAAATGAAACTATTACCTGTGAATTAGTTCATGACAGTGATTTTTACCTTCCATGCAACAAATTATTGCTATAGGTTACTGCACCAAAACAGATCCCTGAATTTTTTTATAACCAGGATAGGGATACTAGGGATTTCTGAGATGTATAGTAATGAAACCGAGTTGTTTCCACCCAATGTTCCAACACTCTGTGGATTTAATCCATGCCCTCTGTAGACACCGGGAACTGACATTATCTATCTGAGTATGACCCTTAGGATGATCAAAGGTTCAATAAATTCTTTTCTATGTGATTAAAAGTATTTATGTATTATATATTATTTTGTCTTTAAGTTACAGATAGTAGCTTTCAGGAAGAACTTAACATATTTTCTGTATTTTAAGTTGTCTGTCTATTTATATTGAAAATTATAATACTAATGTTATACAATATATAATCATTAAGTATAAAACCAGAAGATTGGGAAAATGCAGTTAAGCAGTTTCAAAAAATATCATCTATATTCTCACTTTCCATAATCTGATAATTTTTCTTCCATATGATTGGCAACCTGTCATATTGTGAGGCAATAGAGTCAGTGAGTAGTTGAAGAAATTATTGTTGAAAAAATTGCTCTTGAAAATTATTCACTTCTGGGAAGTCATGAGTGCTCAAATGCCATAACATTAGTTTTAGCCAGCCCAAATTCAATATTGAGCACCCATTTGTTTTCCAGTGTATTTGACTGAATCCTTTATATTTCATCGTGCTATCTTTTAAACCAAGGTCTGCATGTTTTTGTTCCCTATTCCAAGGGCTTAAAACCCTGAGGGACTGCTTGAAAAAATAGTATTCTACTGATATGTGACTAAATAGATCAAGCTGAGTCTACCACCCTCCTGAGTCTGGAATCACACTTTATACTTCCATAACCTCATGAGTCCACAGTTCAATAAAACCTGGATATATGATACTGAGGGACACACATTAGTCAGGGTAGCCTGAGCAGTACAGAAATTGAGAAGGGTAAAGAAGTACATTCATAGGCAGGCAGCATACAAGGGCATAGCACATTCACAGACAACAGCTACTACATTCATAAACACTAAAGTGCTATTTGACCCCTAAGAGTCCATGTAAGCAGCTTCATGGGGTTACATACTTACCACCTCTGAATGATTTCCAGATTTTTATTAATATGGTGTAGACAGTATATAAAGTTAAGTCCTGCTACAATCAGTTTTGTTTTACCTTGGATGGTTCTAGAATTCTGCATAACAATATGATACACTCTTAAATTCTAGGTGAGGGATTTATAATCTGTAAGAATTTATGTTTACAAGCAGGAGATAGATGAATGATAAGAATAATGGTCACAAGTTTAGTATTTAAGTTTTAAAAAAATGGAAAAACACTGCTTCCTGAATTGAAATTTTGCCTTCAGAAAAAAGAAAATCTGCAAAGACTAGAGCCAGTGTTGAAATTTTATTAGAATGAATTGTTGCAATATTTCACAGAAAATACCAACCATACTGAAAAATCAAATTTATTGTATTTTGTTAAGTAACATATAATGTTAGGAAGATTATCAATCTATTGTTAACCATCTTGTGAATATACTCTATAATTTTCAGGGGAAATCCCCCTCCCTCGCCCCCAGCATTTTGAATGAATTAAACTGTTTAACTATAACCTAGGCCGCAAACTCATTTATTAATCAAATGATAATTTGATAAATTCCACCCTTTTAATTATTCCTACTGGGCTGACATAAGCCCTTGTCACTTTATTTCATATCAGGAAAAGGAGTTTTGTTTTCCAGTACAAAGGGTTTAAATACTAAGGCAGAATGAGATAGGTCAGAGCACGGTAATTCTACTTACAGCATTCAATCTAACCAAAGAATACTCAATACAGAAACATCCAAACGCTCTAATACTTAATCTTGTTGAAATCCATGAAAGACAATATCTAGTAATATATCTATATATTTGAAGCAAGGAAAATGACAGGCAACCTCTAGACAGCAAACTTTGGCCTCAAAAAAGATGACCCTTTCAAAGATAATATTCCCAGGCTTGAAATACATTCGTTACAAACAGGCTGGTAAGTAATGGATTGTTCAGTGATTGATCATTGTTGAATGATTCACAAAAAGGAGAGTACAAAACCTGCACCTTAGGAGGAAAACCATCAGATACTAGTAGATTGAAAAGGAAGTTGACAGAAAAGGACCTGAGGCTCCTGGTAAATGCTAAGCTGAACATGACCCAGAAATGTGCCCTTATGGCAAAAAAAAACCAAAAAACCAAAAAAACAAAACAAAAAAACCCCAAAAAACAACAAAAACAAACAAACAACAAAAAAAAAAGACAACTGGCTAACAGGGTCCCAAACTGCATTAGACTAAAAATGGCCAGCAGATCAAGGGTGGATGATTCCCCTCTACTGAGCACTGATGAGGCCACAACTGGAGCACTGTGCCCAGTTCTGGGCCCCCCAGTAAAAGAAGGATACAGACATCCAGGATGGGCTCCAGTGAAGAGTTAAGAAGGTGAAGCACCTCTCCTATGAAGAAAGGCTGAGACAGTAGGAAATTTTTCTTCATCTAGAGAGGGCTCAGAATGGATCTTATCAACGTGCACAAATAGCTGTTGGAGGGCTCGAAGAAGATGGAGTCAGTCTTTTTGCAAGTCATCTCCCACCCTAGTGCACAGACTTTCCCCCGACCTGACTATAATTACTGCCAGTTTGGAAAAATAGATAATACTTTTTTTTTAACACCTAGCTGGAACAAAGAAAATATTATTTGCTTAAGTGAGATGTGAAAATAATGGCTTAATTACTTCCAGGTTGTCACATTTGCAAACCACAAAGGTAAAAACTCATTATGTTATAAATATATAAACCCTAAATATTAAGCAGCAGAAGAAATTCTTACAATAACCAAAACTTGTGTTATGTTCTGTCTTCTCCAAAATTCCAGATATAAAGGATCTTTATTTTCTCATATTAAGTTCAAATTGATTTGAAGTTCCTTTTTTTTCCCTCTCTCCTTATATTGTCCACTTTCAGTCTGTGAAACATGTCTATATATTTAAAATGCAGTAACTATTCTTGGCTTTAAGCCAGGATTTTTGATACCCAGGAAGAAAAGAGTAGCTGGCAAAGTGTTGCTCTTAAAACTAAATTGTTTGAGACCACATTGTTCAAACCCTTTCTGTGTATGATGGAAATCCGTCTTTTTAGTTACAACTATTTACTTTCAGGATAGTTTTATACAGTTTCTTATGATTAAGTCCTTCTGATTTCATACTTTGTTTTATTTACAAAGGAGGGTGGAATAAAATAAAACCATAAAATTATAGTGATGATAGCATTTAGACATGGATCTTTTGCTCTTGGTTTTATTTTTCTGCTTCCCTCACCATTTTTAGTTTATTTAATACATCTTTGAGTTGAATCCACTGACTTCCACCAGCTAATTAATGAGCGTATTTCATGATTCCATATATATTAAAATGTACATTATATAGTCTGTAAAGTTTGCAGCCACACCCATCCCATTTGATTTAAACAATCTTCATCCTCTAAGTGGACTGAACAATGTCTTTATTTCCATTAATAAACAGTTTTGCTGCTGTCAAAAGAAAGTGTTAATGTTAATGCCCCATTTCTTTGTGATGTTCCCTATCTTTCCATTTCAGAAGATCCATGAATCAGTCATATTATATTTACCCCCAATAGGAAAGTCACCTTTAAAATCCTTTAAAGAGGAAGAGTAACTCTCTTTTTACTTTAAAGAGAAACTTAGATCCTAGTGAGCACAAAGTAATTTCCTGAAAGATTATAATTCCACAGTTACTGAATGTGAAATGTCATTGTATTGGTTTTTGAGGTAATTTCTGTAGGATTTATCTACCTATTAAATATGCTGTTGCATGTGTGTTTCTCTTATCATACAATCAGTTATTATCATACAATTTTTTACATTTAGCTAATTGAATAAGGTTCTGGAAGTCTGAAGTGTTTTTAATGCATTGTTTATATAAAATGTGTTGCTGCCCTATTCTGTGATTCATAGAGCAGTTTCCCACATCTTAGAAATTTTTGCATGTCTGATCAATGACAGGCCAATATCAGGCTAGAGGAAGATGGAATTCTGACATATCGATCTGAATTAAGCAGATGTTTTGTCATATAAGGCCTTTTGTTATAGACCTGTGCCAAGTGACTCAAAGAACAAAACTTGGACTTAGAATTTACAGTATTACTTAAAGGTATTTCATTTTCCATATGGTAGGTATGTAGATGGTCTTTGCCATGTGCAGTAGCAAAGAGGAAGAGTCAAGATTTTTTGGGAATCTACTGGGACTCCTGAAAATATACTCTACTGAAATCTAAAGTCCCAAGTGTTGCATCCAGTAACCCAACAGGTTAATTGAATAAGTACAGTGACTCATATCATTTAAGCACGTGACCTGTGCAATGAAATGTTTGCATTTAGATTAAGACATTTATTGAATTGCACAAGGATCACAGACCTGAAAAAAACCCATGGATATTGGCACATATGTTGGAGAAAAACAGAAATATTATACTTGCACATGGAATTATCTTGAGTATTCAGTGTTCTTACAAATGAAACCTGTGTGCTAGATATCTATCGTGTAAGACCCAAAAATGAACACGTTTGCAACCTCATTTGGGCTAACACAGATCACATTGTATTCTCATATTTTTGCCTGAGGTGAGAAGCATATCCTGTTTTAAGAAACTGATCTTACTTCTTCTTTAATTAGGTTTTTGTTTATTTTGTCTTCCTGTGTATTGCATACCAGTTTTTTGTTTGTTACTTTTTTATTTTTTAAACCATCCATACCTCTTTAATTCTAGAATTAAGACATTGTATTTGTCATTCTTATCTTCACACTAAGATGCGTCTAAAGTTTGCATTGAACACCTCTCTTATAAATTCAGTTGCTCTCTGATGTTGAGAGGTTAAAATTAATATCAACATATTTCCCTTTTTTATAGAAAGGCAATGCAACATATAGAGACATATTTCTTGCTTTCTTAATTTTCTCCTGTATTTACTTAACTGGAGATTGAAATGGTCTGGTTTTCACTTTAAGCCATTTTGTCTCATAATTGGAATAAGAATTTTTCCTATCTAGATATACACTAGGATTAGATTTCCTCTGACTAGTTAGAGTAAACAAATTTACCTCAAGTCTTTAAAAATAATGCACATTTTCTAGTCTTTTAATCAATCTCATGCTTCTGCTTTGAACTCTCTCCAACTGATCAACATCTTTCTAGACCTCTAAAAAGCGCATAAAGCTTTACAACTGCAGTTGTGTGATTGCCAGATTCCAAGGGAATGTATCCTTCCTAATGGATAGTCAGTCCTCTGTTTCAACTTCCAAGCTTTTCTTTGGACCTTTCAGCTGTAGATCTGTAGTGAGAGCTCATGTTTGGCTTCTTATCTACCAAGACTTTTCTAATCGCTGACAGAACCCTTGCATCCCTGGACAGATTTCTTACTTTACTGCTCATCATATTAAGACAGAAGTTGTATATTTATGTCTGCTTTATCAAGCTATCTGGATTAGTCTGATTTATGGGTTTTTTTTTCCCTCCCCTATGATCACTTCAGTCATCCATTTTTCATCTACTAACTTTAGCAGCAAGAATATTATATCAGATCTTCCTGATATAATTTAAAAGAATTAACCAAAGGAGGATATAAATGGATCCACAGGAAGTGCACCTGTTTCTGGGTGATTCTTTATTAACAATTAATTTTGAAAACATATCAGCCAGTTTTATAATACTTTTAATGTACACCATGTTGGTTTTGTATCAAATGACATCGTTATGGGAAACCACATGACAGGAGTGTTATAGGAAGGAGAAAGAGATTTTTTTTCTTTTTTGCCACACAGAACATTTGTTACTCTTTTTCAATTAGTTAAAGAAGCACCTGGGAAAAATTACCAAAAGTCACACCATGTGTGGCAGACAGATTTCTGCTTCTAGTTCATTTGTGGCTTAAAGATTTGTGATAGCAGTTTTACATGACCCAGGGTGAACCTCCATTAACTTATTTCCTGGAGGAGTAATTAAAAGGAAATGATTTGCTTTTCTGGTCTCTGCTTGGAGTTTACCTTAAGTCTCAAAGGTGAAATGAATAAAAGTGGAGGAAAAATACACAAAGCTAAAAATAACACAGAATCACACATTTTCTTTAGTATTTGATGTGTATGTAATTTTATAGGATGGAATTAGGCAGTACTATAATTAAACTCATTCAAACCCCATTGGAATACTTGGCAAAGAGAACAAAACAATTTCTAAGCCTAGTACTATTTTTTTTTTTTGTGATCTCGACCTTCCAACTTAACAAGAGGAGTGCCTTAGTTTCAAAGTAAAATACTATTATGACTTTAAAGATTGCCTCTTTTTATAGCCCCTTCACTCAAACAGAACTTACTCTAGCTTCCAGAAACAGTACAACTACATTTGTGCTCTGTAGACTTTTTACTAAATCCTGGAAAATTACCTTTATTTGTTTTTCTTTAACCGGTGCACCTCACTTGCTGCATCTGCACCTATGTGAGAACAGTACTCTGAGTGTAAGTGGTGCATGTACGTGCGTGTTTCCCTTCTCCCTTGTTCTGAGCTCTGACTGTGCTCTATGAGCTGGAGGGAAACTTTAGAAGCTGTATCATAGTTCAGGAAGCAGGAACTGGCTTTTGATAAAAGGCTTCCTTTTTCTCCTCCACAATACATTTGGGGCCTTTCACCATTGATTACTGGAATATCAGCTTAATGCAGCATTGACATACAACTGAGAACTTTAATATTTTAACACTGGAAAGAAAAATTTGCTAACAGCAGGTTATTAATTAGAAAAAGGTGGCCTGCTTTGGTTAATCACTAGTCCTAAAGTTCCCGAAGATTGTCACCCTCTTTCAACTATTTTTTGGGAGGTTTGCTTAGAAAATGGTTTAAAAGTCAACGAAGCAGCTTGACATGTCTTTCATGCTGCTGCTGCTGCTGCTGCTGTGGCTGCTGCAGAACAGTTCCTGCCTGAAACTTCAGATGGATCATATGGGCAGAAATTCCACCAGACTGAAGAGTTCTTTCATACTTATTTTTCTCCGCAGACATGAATATATTTACAAGTGAAGGTGCAAACTGCTGATTTTAATCTCTTGATTTCAGCAAGAAAATATTTTTCATTCACATAGATATAGTTTCTTAATGTAAATTAAGACTGGGAAAGTATGATGTCTAGAAAAGAGAAAAATAAAATAAAATAAGTAACTTTTGCCTTAAGTTCTCACAATGTTTTTGCACTTTCACATTTTGCTATAGAGCTATAAATATACTTGAAGCATAATACGCTAACAGTTTTTATTTAATATGCATCCTCATCTATTTTGGCAAAATCAAATAAAGTGTTCCTATTGTTATTAAAATAAAATTTATATTAAAATATTATAAAATGGATATAATAGGAAATTCCTACAAACAATTTGGGATCAAGTTATCAGCCTTCCTCTTAATGCTTGAGTTCTGTCTAAAACATGTGCAAAAGAGTGGAGATTTTCTGCATCACCCTCAATCAGGATTAAAAACTTTATTCTGAATCATGCATTTCAGTTACAAGTCCCTGAGATTAAGAAATAATATGTTTGATTTTTTCCTTAATTGGATATTTTAGCATGAATATGTTTTGGAAGCTGGAAAAGAGAAAAAAAAGCTTGAATTAATCACCAAATAAGTGCATCTGTGTAGGCTTTGCTACACAATAAATAAAGTGTTAGTTGATGTTACAACTAATCTGAAGTATATAAAATCAAGTGTTAGCAAAAGGAATAAGGGTTTCACTCTAGGATGCAGTAAACTCAGGCCTAATACCAGAAATATTACTTAATGTGTAGAAATGACCTGGAGAATCAGACAAAGAAAATATGTGGAAATTCTTCTGTTAGAAAATATACTTTGTAGAATATTGAGCTGTCTGCAGATTGGAGAATTAGATGTATCAAATTCAACTCCATGCCTACTTGTGTATTCAAGTGTATATTCTTGTGCTTTATTGAATCAGGTCAGAGTGCTCAGTCCATGCAGGCTTACATCGTGCCTCATTAAAAAGGACATGACTCGTTAATTTGTAAAGGCTACTGGATGTCTACAGCGAGAATATCATTCTGCCATGGTTGTACCTCTAGAATGGACAGGGAATAGAGAAAGAGCTTTCTAATTCCCTAGAATAGACAGAGAGATTAATTAATAATGATATTAGCTTGCATCCTGCTGTTTAGGCAGTATTTCTGAACTGGTAAACTTTGCTGGAAAATCAGGCTTTCTGTTTTAAAAAATAAATACATATACTTCAAAATTTGACTACATCGTAAATTAATCCAAATATATTAAAACTCCTGTAAATTAGAATTTCTGTCTTAAAAACAAAAAATACTTTAAAAACTGCAATTACTTAATTGCAGCCTGAATCATGCATTCATGTCGATTTTGCATTCTTTTCTGTTGGCAGAGCTATATCTTTCAAGAGTCTGCATTGCTTCCAGAGTTCATATCAGTGGACCAAGGAAGAGCTTTAACACAGTGTGCTGGTTTCAGCTGGGGTAAGAGTTAATTTTTTATATCAGTGGCTGGTATGGGCTGTGTTTTGGATTTCTGCTGAACACAATATTGATAACATAGAGATGTTTTTGCTTTTACTGAGCAGTGCTTACACAGAGCCAAAGCCTTTTCTGCTTTTTGTACTGCCACACTGGCAAGAAAGTTTAGGGTGCATGGGAGGTTGGGAGGAGACACAGGTGATCACAATTTCCCAAAGAGATATTCCATAACATATGACATCATGGTCAGTATATAAAGCTGGGGGGAAGAAAGAAGAAGAGGGAGGTTTGGGGTCATGGCCTTTGTCTTCCCAAGTCTCTGCTATGTGTGATGGGGCCCTGCTCTCCCAGACATGGCTGAAAACATCTGTCTGCTCATGGGAAATAGTGACTGAATTCTTTGTTTTGCTCTGCTTGTGTGTGTGGCTTTTGCTTTCCCTATGGAACTGTCTTTATCTCAACCCTCAAGTTTCCAGCTTTCACTGTTCCAATGCTCTCCCCAGTCTGTCTGGTGGGAGCATGGGTGAGCAGCTGTGTGCAGCTTTGCTGCTGGCAGGGGTTAAACCACAACACACAAATTGCCTCCATTTTTCTGAAACAGCTCTCTGTCTCATGTATTCACAGACGCATAAGTAAAGAGAAAATGTCACTATAAACTCCAAAATCTTGTGGGTTGCACAAAAACATGTATGTATGGGTGCCTAGATTCATTGCTAGGGCAAAAACTTTGCATGACTGTGCAGAAAATTGTTAGGAACTTTAAAAATAAACTCAGATTCTCTGTATATTGTTGATATTTCTTTCAAAATTTTTATCTTGGATAATTAAATGGAAAAGCTCATGTCGCGACTTTATCCTGTCACAACTTTACAAACACCTGCATTTTATAATGTATTTAATCATGAAAAATATAGCCTTTATTAATGTCTGGATGAAATACTAAAAGATCAGTCAGTACATTTACTCTGTACTATATTTTTGGTTTTATTGCAGGTTTACCACTGGCTGACAAAAGCATATGAAAGTAGACTGGCTTTCTTTCTTATTTAAGATTATGTGTCAGTTCTTACTGGATGCAGGATTCCTACTTCTTTAAGGTCTTTCTTCTAGTCTGTCATAACCAGTTTGTGCAGCTGAACGTTAATATTTGATTTTCAGGTATTTGGGAATATATGCAATAACATGCTTCACATACTTCAGCTTCTCTTTCTCCCTTTGTAAAAATCAATAGAGAGTTATACCTGCTAGAGAAGGAAAGGTTGGATGTATTAAGGAAAGGGACAGTTAAGCTGTTTGTTGGAATTTTCATTGTCTGTCTAAGGAAAACAGGTATGTAACACACTAGGAAGGTCTTTCATGCTCTTAGGTTTTTAAACTCTGAATCGTGTTTCCTGGCTTCTTTTACAGTACAGTCTTCAAGGGAATAGTTTCTTTTGAATGTCATTGTTGTGTCTTATGCCAAGAAACTAATCACTCAAAGAAAAGGACTTAATAAACATGAAAATAAATTTCACAAAAGATACATAAACTTTAAAAATGTAAGAATTATATTGCTTCCTCCAAGTTTTGGTGCCTAAGTGTATAAAAATTAAAGCTCTTCTTATCTCAGACTTTGGTTCATATCTCTGAGGCATAATTTGTGGTTTGTAATCAGTCTCTAAAGAACTTTTTTTCACATCTGTGGTTGAGAAAAAAACAGAATTCAGCTGAACTGCTAGTGATAGAGAAAGTGATCATTCTATATTAGGTCAAGATTGTTGGAGGGGTATTCATTAAGGTCTCAGATGATCAAAGATTTAAGCATAAATATATGTGCATCACTGGTCTTCAAAGAACTCACTGTGGCATTTAGACTTATGTCTAAAGTTGAAAAACTTAAGCACTTTGCTGAACATGGTGTACCTACTAAATTTATAGCTCTGTTGTCTAAAATGGTTTCCACCTCAAATATTTTTGAAAGGTAATGTGAACCATTCTAGTTTGTTATCCAACAATTTTGTGGATAACAAAATCTCTAAAATTACTAATGCAGCAATCCTTATTCTCTAAAAAGCCTCTTTCTTCCTTCATCAACAGCAAAATAAAAATACTGCCACGCTTTAGGACCTCTGACTTATTCTTCTTTTTCTCTATAATGAAATCCTTATTTTATTTCTATGTATCTCTTAGAGTTACTAAACTAATATGAAATACTGAAATTGAAGGATATTATTAAATCCCTTAGGATTTAGTATAGGCTGCTTCTCCACTACATAAATAAATAAATATAGCACAGCTCTGCAATGATACATTTCTGATGTTTCTGACAGAAAAATAAAGCTATCACTTAAAATGAATCATAAAGAATCTTTGTGATAACTTTACCTGCTTTTAAAAGAATTATACATTAACAAGCCACCCAATTATTGCAAATTGCTATAATTCATGAGAGCAGCTTCATCAGCCCCCTTATATTGTTAAGTAATATGTTAACTAAGTTAAAAGGATGCGAAACTCTTGAAATTTGAGGTCCATGGTTTGTAAGGATTCATGTGAGAAAAAATTTTCTTCAGGTTTTCTATAAGTAGCTTCAAGCTTTTCTTGAAGTAGCAGTCATAGAACACTGTGTTCAAACTTTATGTCCTTTCATGAATTGTTTTTGGTTGTATTTTAAGGATATTGGTCCATAAAAAATTGTTATATCATGTTTCTCTGATTTATCTGTGAAGATTTTTATGTAAAGAATGTAGGAAGCTTAGTAACCTATTTAAGACTAAAGTACATCTTTTAGAAAGGTTATATGTGATCCATGTGTTTGCATATGAGATATATAAATTGATAAGGTGAACAGAAATTCAATGTTAATGCAGGCTTTGCATGTGATAGGAAAAAGTCAATGGAGTGGCACATTTAAAAGCAGTCTAAACTTGGCACAAGAACCTTACTTTCAGTAAGTCATATCTGAATAAAAGCCTTACAGGAGAAGAATATCCCAAATCTGCTGTATGTATCTTCATTTCCACCATTTGCTACTTTTTCCAATATGGCTTAATGACTATAACAACCATGTCCAGGCACTGCTCTTCTTCACACTTACCAGTGAAAAGACTCTCATGTTTGACACCAGGTTAAACATGAGGGAGTTTCTCAGATTAAGGTGGTCACAGTATTTGTAGAACTGTAAAACATTGTACATGCATTACATCTATATCATCTGAAATCTTTTGAACTTAAGCCAAATTAATGAAACTGGATGAATTTTACCTAAAAGAAATGAAATAGTCTTTTTATGATATTTTCTAAATCACATATCTATGTCTTTAATTGTTTTGGAAACTTCTGTTTTCACATATTCACCTATCAGCATGATGATTTATTCTGAATTTCAAGAAGCGTTTCATTAGACCTGAAAAGTAGGTTGGGAAAGGAGCATGCTTCTTCCTCTCCTGGAAAAAGCAATCCCTCATGCTAAACATAAGGGTATAACAAAGCCCTACACAGTATATTCTGAAACACAACTACTGTCTGGATGTTTCTCCTATCATTAATTTACTATTAACTATTACATTTCATGCTCTGATTGATCAGAATTAATATTAAATTCAGTGGAATATATTTATTCTTTTAATGGCTATGTCTTGGTATAAAAAGGACAAAAATATCTCCATCTGAAGTACTGTTTTACAAGATGTAATCATTCTTTAATACAACCATCATAACCAATTATATTTATATTGAATCACACAATTAGCAATAAAACATAAGATTTAAAGCAAAGTATTTAAAATTGATGACAACTGAAATTGCCTAATAACTGCAAAGACCAAATTATGCTGACAAAACAATTACAATCAGGTACCAATCTTAATATCTGCACCAGATGCTCTTAAGCCTTGATTTTCCTTTGGGAATGAAGTTGAACCAGGCAAACATTTGAAAACCAAAGACTAGTCACTTCTGACGATAGAGCTTCCTAGACACAAAATTTATTTTAAAGAATATCATTGCTCAAAATATAATAGATATAAAAATTAATAATGAAAAGGTTTTGAGAAAACATAATCATGACAGAATAAACTAAGTAGACAATCTGTAACACTAAGTTAAAACCAGATGTGGTAGATGGCATCTTTTTGGATGGTATAATTTTCTCATTTTTTCCCTAATTACCTCCTCTAACTATATTTCTTTTTCTGTTAGAAGTCTTGGGATAGTAGACAGAAATGTGTTGCACAGAAACAGTCTGTGTTTTTTATGAGGAGACTGTACTTTCCCAATGTGGGATGAGTACTTGGGTCTTACCTACGAAGCTATCCTATAGACTGTAGGTGAATCCTATAGAAAATTTTAAATATGCAATGTTTTGGGTGTGTTCACAATAGAGATTTTCTGAAATGATCAGAGACTTTCAAATAGGACAGAAACCTCTGTAACTTCAGAGTTAGATTTGACTTTCTGTTCCTTCACATTGTATCGAGTAAATAACCTCATATAATCAACCTTATGCTGGAAGAGTAGACAATGATATTGGTTGCATTTAATGGAAGATGTTATTATTTCTTAATCACTGAGACATAAATAATATAATTCATGCACTTGCTGGCTGACATTCTGAGGTTTTGGCTGGACGCAAATAATAAAGGTGGTTTTACTGACAGATAACATTACCAAGTTTTATTTGTAAATCTACCTAACTGCTTGACACTTATTGTGACTTTTTTTTTTTACTTTTTCATTTGTCTTTATTCTTTCCATGGAAAAAAAAAAAAGAAGTAGCTAAAATATGCTGTGAAGTAACTTCCCAACATATCACAATGTGATTTAGCCATTAAACCACCTTCTTTTTCTATACATACTTCTTTTCACCTCCTCACTAACAGTCAAAAGCATTTGAAAACCTGTGTGAAATCCTGGAAAGAATCCAAGTAATTTCTTCATTCAGGCTACTGGCTCCAATATTCTCCTTGAGTTCAACAAAAACAAAAAAGTGTAAGTTTGCTCCGTCAAATTTTCTTTTCTTAGGTCACATGTATACTCCTTAAAGAGAAAGAATGTATTTGTGATAAAGAAATTAAGGGGTCAGATTTTTTTTCTTGCTCTGGTAGTGGCTTTTTTTATGGCACTAGTTAAATTACTTAAGGTGAGATTTAAAAAAACCCACAGAACTCATAAAATACCAGTGTATTTTCCTAGCAGGGAAACGCAGATATTTTCTCTTGCCCTCTTAGACAATTTAAATATGGCAAGAACCTAGAGCTAACTTAAGTGTCAGAATTTGTCCAATGAGCCAATGAGCATTCCACAAGTATTGCCACCAGTCTTGCACCAGTTGGCTGTGTAATGAGATAATATAAACTGGAATAAAAGCATTCACTTTTCTGTTTTCTGATTAGACCCCTGTTAGTATCACTGTATGGTTGATATGACTCAAAAGAAATAAAAGATGTAGAAAAAGCAGGTGAAATGACTGGTCAAATGCAGAACCCCACATCGCATTGCTAGACACCCATAACAGGGAATATAAAACTTTCTGCTTATAGTGTAGTGATTCTGAAATTATTTGTTCTTGGTTTGGTAGCCCAACAAAACACTAAATTTTACTTTGTTAGGTATTAAGTACTTTATTATTTGTTGAGAGCTTTTGCAAGTAAATGAAAGGCTCATATATCAGTTTTATGCAGCAAATCTGTCTATAGGGCTGTCTGCACGAGGCATAAACCATTACAGGCAGAATGCACAAAGTAATTTTCCAGTATAAACTCTTCTGTTCAAGTCAATTCAAATAATTTTCTCCGTTAACTTTATATTAGAAAGCTTTACCCTGGGTCAAGTACTACTTGACAGGCCACTCTATACAAGGTTATTTGTTGTCTGTACTTCCACAGACAGCAAAAACACCAGTGTAAGCTCTCTAGTGAGTACTCTGGCTAACAGCAGACTTGTCATCTTGTGCTTTACTTACACCTTATCAGGTTGTCTGTATGTGGTTCCTATTATATTGAATAGTATAATGTTGGCTCATAAAATCTCCCAGTCTAGTTTAAAGAAAAACAGTCTCTACATTCCCAGGTTTCTTTACAATGCGAACCCAGAATTCAAGGGCCTGAAGAACCAAGAAACCCATGAGTTATCAGGATACTTCAGACAAAGAATGCTGCTTCCTGTTGTGCCAAACTGTTATGCAGTATGAAGACTCTTATTTTTTACTCTGACAAACTTACATGAACACATGCTTTTATATACCCTTCAAAGGCACAAGAACATACTTAAACCAGTTACACTTGTGAGCATCTGGAGAATTTCCAGATTCTCAAATTTTTTTTCAGACTTACATTGGCTTATTTAAGAAAACATTTCTGCCTTTTATTCCTTGCCTGAGGGAACCTGTAATCAAATTCACACAAATATGTTTGATGAGACAAAGAAAGCCAGGAGAAGAGGAAGCTTTCTCTAGCTGATCTTCATTGAAGTTCTATGTATTCTGTGTCTATGGATTTGAAATGAGTATTTTACTAGACCAAGAAGTAGAAAACTGCTCCAAAAAATATGTAGATATGACCATGCATTCATAATCATATAATTCGTTGTAATATATTGGACTTAGCTGATGGTTTCTTGTTTGTTTTTTTTTCATTCCTTTTGACGAAGAGACAAAATGTAAAAGAAGCAAAGTTTGAAGAAAGAAGTTTCTCTTGTTGATATTGCATGATGAACTAGTAAACATGTACACTGTGTACCAAAGGTAATGTTCAAATTTCTGTACCTGTTTGGCTGCTACTTTTGGATATGATAATAACTGTTAGTATTTTGTCTTCACCAATAAATGAATTGGCTATCTTCCTTGCAGGATAAGCTGACTTTGACTAAAATCTCAAATACAACTAAAAAGAAAAATGCAAGTGAGGAGCAGGATAATATTTGCAAAGGTCTGTCCTAAAAAAAAAAAAAAAAATAATGTATCTAAATTAAGAAGTTACAGTTTTTAAAAAATTTGTTTCAAGTGTCATTACCTTGTGGGCAAGAAGACAGGATTCCTCCCTTTTTCTAAGAAATGGAAAAAAATGGATAAAAGATAAAACTGCAATAAAAAGGTAGGGAAAGAAGAAGACAAATTACGATAATATAGAGCCTAAATTAAATATAAAATTTTTACAAGAGCAGTATCTTCACCCCTTTAAGAATGGAAAGCATAGAGTTTTCAACATGAATTCTTTTTACACTGGAGTTTAAGAGTACAGTCCAACCCATCCTCACATAAAGCATGTGTTTAGGTCCATGCTGGAGTACTTCTGGTAAATAGATTGTAGGGAAGAGTTTGTGCAAGTGCTTAAACAGGGAACATAGAGCTTGCTTTGAAGACTTTGAAGAAATAAATCATCATAATTATATATTTATATAAGCAGACACTAAATCTTAATTCTGAAACTAAATCTATGGAGCACAAGCATCCTTTATATTGAAATTTTAATATGGAACAGGAAGAAAAAAATTATTTCACATCCAATTTACATCAAAGATTATGTTATGTAAGCACATTGAACTTGATTATGATATTATTACATTGTCTGATAAAATTAGTACATTATAATATGCTCTTTATAAGCCAATAGCATTTTATTTTTACTAACACCATCAATGCAAATATCATCATGTTACAAAGACTACATGTTTATGCATGAATTTATTATGTCACGGGCAGATTTGACATCAGAATAATAATCTGTTGTCTTTGAATTTCCGAGAATCATACTCAAAGTTGGCTCAGGGAAAATTTTCCTTTGTATCTAGGACATTTTCTTGTATTATGAGTCCCATGACTATTACTGTTTACAATTGTTTCAGTTGTCCCTGCATGGTAATATTTTTTAGAAAAAAACAAATTTTTGCCTTCCTAGATATTTCTGCTATGGCGTGCTGAAATAATCTGTCTACTTTAAACACGAACTTGGCAAATACTTCTAAAAAGTCAGAGATTGCCTAATATCAGCATTGTTGTAACAGGTGTGCAGTAGATACCACTTTTGAACTCTATTTTTGGTTCTATCACTGACTTTTTGAGTGAAGATGAGCAAGCCCTACATCCTCTGCTTGAATAAATAGGATGTAATGTACTCATTCCTCTTTCTCTTTTAACTCCCATCTGTATCCCCTTTTTAACTGATATCTACTGTATATGAAGAGAAATTTGTAATGTTGTGGTTTATATATTTTTTTTCTGTGGTTTTGTTTGTTTCTCTTCTTTCTTCTTTGTAATATACATATCCTTGCTGGGATAGAGTTAATTCTTTTCCAAATACCTTAATGTAGTGCTATGTTCATATTTGTACTGAAAAGCTTTGATAGCATACTGATATTTCAGTTACTGCTGAACAGATCTTACACAATTACATCCATTTTTCTGCTTCTCATGCTTCACTGCTGGCGTGGAGTTTGGGGTTTCACAAAAAACTTGAAAGGGACATAGCCAGGACAACTGAGCCCAAGTAACCAAAGGGATTTCCCATACTATATGCTGATATGCTCAGCAATGAAACACTGGGGTGAAGAGAAGGGAGGGGGAGATGTTCTAAGTGATGGCATTTGTCTCCCCAGTCACCACTGTGTGTGATGGAGTCCTGCATGCCTGGACATGGCTGAGCACCTGCCAGTGGGAAGTGGTGAGTGGACTTCTCACTCTCACAGCTTTTGCTTTACCTATTAAACTAGCCTTGGGAGTCTTCTTAATTTGGATCCTTTATCTGATTATTTTCCTCTCACACTGTGGGGAGGAGAGATGAGTGAATGTGTGGCTGTGTGGAGTTCAGCTGCTGTCTGGAATTAAACCACAACATTTAAGCACAAACTCAGGTGTTATTTATCTACTTCTATAGCAACATTATAAGAAATGATGATGAATTCACAGTAATTCTACAGCTACAGTAAAAAATATTCAATTTTTGTGGTATCAGTATCACTAGACCTGTGAAGC
Source organism: Alethe diademata (assembly GCA_025584955.1). Classification (NCBI taxonomy): domain Eukaryota; kingdom Metazoa; phylum Chordata; class Aves; order Passeriformes; family Muscicapidae; genus Alethe; species Alethe diademata. Next base: position 41,950,742 of record JANRMJ010000077.1, on the reverse strand, counting down.
TATATAAATTATTCTATATATTGTAAATTAATCTGAATTATAATATTTCTGAATTCCATAGTCATTTAAAAATATCACTGAATATTATGAAAAATTATCAGATACGTTCCTAAATTTTCTTTTGTTCTGTGACTCTGTGCTATGAGTTTTGTCTTTACTATTATAATAGTTCCAAACTTTCTCACCAAATTTTCATTCTAGACACCAGATTAGCAGACTACAAAATCTTTCTCTGATTTTCAACTAATGTCACAAACCTACTAGTTTCCTTAAAATTCTATTTAACAGTTTATTTTGAGTTTTCAAAGCAAAAAAAGAGAAAGGGTTATAGGAAAATGCCTGGATGCTTTCACTAATTTTTTTCTCTTCCATAGGAAGGGAGTAGGATTGTAACTGAAGTTTCAGCCTCAGAGTTAGATTTTGCATTTCAATTTCACTTTTCAAACATTCATGAATTCCTTGTTTTTAAATATCCTTATAGCTTAACAGGGATTCATGATGCTCCACATGGTTATGGTCAGTTATGAATTGTTGAAGAAACTTGACAGCTTAATCTACCTGCCCATTTATTCTTGATTCCTACTTCTTTGCAGAGCTGCAGGAAACTCACATGCTAAAAACCTAAAAGCACTGTATTCAGTACCCCAGTAGCTTCCCAGCTCCTTGAAACTAAAAGCCAAGCCCAGACAGCTGGTGTCCCAAATGAGCCAAAGAAGCATTTGTGTCTAGTTTGTAGCTGTGCACTCAACCTAAGGCTGAATGTTCAGGCTGAATTTCCTGTGTTAGGACCACAAAGGACATGACTAGAAGGTGGATGTAGTGTAGAATGCGGGTTTTTTCTTACACATAGTCCATTTAATGAGTGACTCAGGTAGCATTGTTCCAACAGACAGCATTTCCTGAAACAGAAGGGAAATTGCAGTGGTGTTCCTCAGACTGCCCTCAAGAGTGGTGCTGTGGCACTTTGCAATAGCATTCCCTCATCACATGAACATTTCTAAACAACCTGTTACTGTGTCCTGACATTATACCTGAAAACCTTCAATATAAAATCAGCATGTTCCAGTTTAACCTATTAATTACCTAGAATCTCCTTCTTTTAGTCTCATGACTCTGGGTTTTGTTTAATTACGGGAATCCAAGAAGACCTTTCCCAAAACTCAGTGTCTTTCATTTGATTCATAAATCCATTTAAAAGTCAATTAAAATATATATTCTGAAGTTCAAAGATTAGGTGTTGTTCCTGCAAGATGGTAAAAACTATCTCCTCAGTTCACCAAAACATCTAAGATTGAATGCCATAACACAACACAAAACATTAAGCATGAATAATAACTATGAAGATCTAGATAAATTAGATATGTATTTAGGGGGTTTATTGGGTCATATGCACAATACTCAAATCTAGACTCAGGCTCCATACTATATGCATATACACACATATACACATAAGAATATACATTGAGCATTTTAAAAAGTCAGTACTGAAATTTGGTTTCTATTTACTGGTAAGACATCCTTAGTATGATTGTATTGAGTGCAAAAATTACTGCTCGCATACACTAGGGTAGGTGTACGTATAACAAAGTCCAGAAATGGTTGAAGGAGTTTTCCAGCATTCATTCACTTTCCATGCAATAACTCCAGCTAAATTTAAACAAAATGAATACTATACTTCACAGTCTGAATTCAATAAATTTTCCATTTCTGGGTATAGGAAATGAAGTGAAATGATGTTTCTATCAAATGAAGACAATGTGCTGCATAAAGCTATCCTGACAAACAAGTGAAACCAACTGTAAGAGTTTGTACATTATGCTGGCATCAAACTAGGCTGCAGTTTACATTTGGCAATGACACACTGAGGTCTTGCAAGTATATCAAACAATACATTGCAATATTTTTCTAAATCATTTTAGCTATGCATGTTTTCAACCTCCTGCAATCCCAGCCTCACAGCCCAGATGCAATATTATCCAGTTTTTATAATATCCCTTATGCTCTTCATCACTGTCTTTTTCTTACGTGCTTTCCTTGGCAAATGTGATTTATTAGAGAAAAAAACAAGTGAAAGACATTCACGCATTCCAAGGAGTTTGACGTCAAATTTTATTCAACTAATTTTCTGTTTCTAACAGTCTTCTCTTTAGCTTACAAAAGCTTTCTGTTGATGATTTATCATAATTAATTAATTAATTATCCATATTGAATTATATTTTTAGTAATCTACACACTCTCTTCAAACAAATATGAGCCCATCTGACATTTGACAGTAGTTTGATCTTTCTCACTGGGATACTCCTTTATTAAACATTTTCAGAGATAGCAGATGGAGATTTTATGTGAGATTTATATGATTTTCAGTTAACTTAATTTGTTGTTGAAAATTCGTTGTCAAATTATCCAACAAATTTAACCTGCTATCTTCTGATTTATTCATGACCCAATCATAATTTCTGTAAACACTACATATTTTTTATCAAATTATTACTACAAATAAATATTAGCATTCTTGTTATTTAACGTATTTTGCAACCCTACTTTCAGCTTAGTCAAATGTCTGTCTCTGGAAACAGGGACAGAGTTAGTCCCTGCGAATGGCACCTGGTGATGGCACAGTGTCACTTGTTGGACAAAGCAACATTGCAAAGCTCACTGCTCATGTGCACTTTCCTCTTTTAGAAATGCCTTGCTTTTCTGCAGGGTGTAAACAGAATTAGGATCACATACAGGTCAGGAAGCATGAACAGATCATTTCACTTCCCACATAAAAGAAAGCTGAGAAGGATAAATTTTTGCATTTCAAAAATGGGGTGGATATCTATCCATTCAGATTCTATGTCTAAAACTGTTGTTTTAGAGTTCCAGTTTTAGAAGAGCCCTGAAAGAAAAGATTTTTATTTTCCCTAGTACTTAACGTACAGTTAGAAATCAGAGTGAATTTTTGTTAAAAATAAGAATTTAGGGAGACAGAATAATGAAATTAGACAAGGAACCTTTCCAACACAATACCATCCATCTACATGAGATAATCCCTTAGGGATTAGTTAACAACCTGGAGAAATTACTAACTTGGCAGATATTTCAGTGTATCTAAAACTGGATTGAACTTTTGCTTAAATACAAAGACTTCAACACTGTTTCACATATTCAGAAAAAACAGTAAATTGAGTGCTTTATAAATCAAATTTTTTAAATTTTATTTTTCATTTACTTTTAAGAGCCCTTTAATATGTTTGATTAGTTTTGTTTGTTTATTTGTTGGGGGAGTGGGCCTTTCTTTCAAATGCCACTTTAGAGAGTTTTCCACTATAAAAATCTTCACAGATGGCAGCTAAAAAAGCTTTGTCTAACACATGGTTCTGTTTCCATTTAGCTCAGTGGAATTTTTTCTCCAGCCCTTAGGTCCACAGTAACAAGATCTCAATTATTAGGCTGGCTTTAGTTTTAAGGTGATTTCTGGGATATGATAAGGTACATCAGCACTCATCCTAATTATTTCAGAGGCTACAAATGTCTTTAATTTGATGCCTTGCCATTGTACATCAGACTCATTTAACAGGAGAGTATCTGAAATCCATGAGATTATCTGACCTAAATTTTGAAAATCTTGTGAATCAGAGTTAAAAGCTCAACACAATGTCTATTTTCTTCATTAACCCTAAGGAAGAATTTTATGACAATACCTCTCAGAGTTTAGAGTTCCTGCTATCAATTTACTGCTTTAACAGTATACTTAGGTTTTTTTAGTATGACTTTGAATACGATTAATCCTTGTACTTTTAAGGAGCTGTTCTTTGTAAATAGTGTTTTTCACTCTGAAATGTGAAAAGAAAGAGTTTATTTTACAACTTTACAGACTACAAAAGAGTGGGAGAACTTTTGAGGGAAGGTTCCTTTTTGTTTACAGTGTATTACATCCAGGCATAAGAACTAAAATGGCTCCATTTTTTTGTTTGTTTGGGTTTTTGTTTGGTTTTTTTTCAGTTAGATATATAAAAAGAAAAAAATACCATCTGAAACCGTTGCCTCAGAATCGAAAATCATCTGGAGAAAATGATTTAGTTTCTTTTAAGTGGGAGTATATTAGAGCACAATTATCCTCTAAAACTGTGTGTGCTGATATATGCCAATGAGATTAACTAGTTTTGAGCTTAGTCACCTGTGATTTGGAAAAATTTCCAGGGTTGAAGAAGACTTATAAACACTTTTCAAGCAAGCAAGCAGCGAAGAACAAATATTTTTTTGATTGAGTTAAGGTGAAGGAGGTCGTGGTACAGATGGACTGGGTGTAGAGTCGTAAGGAGAGTATTGGACTGCTTTTTTGACCCCATTCTTTTATGCAGGGTAACACTGAAATTCTCTTCTACAGACCTGCTTTCTTTGAAGGCCTTTGCTAGCTTAGAGTAGCAAGAATGAAAATAGCCTAATTTAAAAATATATAGTTTACATCATCTCCATCAGAAAAAGAGGCAACTTCATCTTTCTACCCATAAATTAAAAGGAGAACCAAATTTAACTTCATATATTATGTGCTCAGCTTATGACCTCTTAATGTAGTAAATTCTGGCCTGAAATGGTATTTTACTGAGGTTAGAGCTGTACACTCTGAAGACAAAATTTCCAAGTGGACAGAGGTGGATTTAGCTCCCAGAAAAACAAGGTTTTCTGTTGAAGTTATAATCTAGATAGATCTGGTTCAATTCCCCACGATTCAGCTTAGGGGCAGCCGAGATAGGCTCTGTAATGAACATTCACATGTATTTCTGATATCTGGGCCTCTGATCCTATCTGGTCTCTGGGATTATACTGTAGCTGTTAAACTAATTGGGTTTTTTTCTTCCTCATAAGAGTGAGGAAGAGAGGGTCAATATTTGTATGGAGCAAAAGACTTTGGAAGAAAGAACAAGAGAGGACAATCCCAAGCTGTGCCAAGGCAAATGTCGGTTGGATGTTAGGAAAAGATTTTTTGCAGGAAGAGTGACAAAGTACTGGAGTGCTCTGCCTGGGCAGATGCTAGAGTCACCATCCCTGGATGTGTTTAAAAAACAGACTGGATGTGGCACTTGGTGCCATGGCTTAGTCAAGGTGGTAGGGCATGGGTTGGACTCGATGATCTTAAAGGTCTCTTCCAATCTAGTGACTCTGTGATTCTGTGATAACACAATTAAAAAGGAGTAGTCAGGAACAGTGAAAGTGAAATAGGGATCAAATATGGAAGGGAAAAATTACAGCAGAAACTAAGAGAAAGATAATTGCTCTGAAAAATCTGCTGAATAAATAAAAATGGTAATACAGAATAAATGACTAACCTACAGAATTGAGACTAAACTATTCACACAAATTAAAGTTCAGTATGATGCAGATATTCACATTCCCCAGTGCAGTTCTCAACACTTCTACCTAAGCCTGGAAAAATAAATTCGGCTGAAATAATAATTATACAACAAGATTTGGAATAAATATTTCAGACCATATTGAATGACCTCTCTTTCCCTGAGAAGGATCCCCTTGAGTAAACATGTAATACTATAATCTTGAAAATGCTTACTTCATCTTTTCACAATTTCACTGATTGTCCAAAATATATTGTGCAGTCCACTTGCACCTGCCAGCACAGTCCTGGGTGTGGCAAGGTGGACTGTCAGATGCCCTGTTCTGCACAGTTTCCTAGACCAAGGAAACAAGGTTTAACTTCCTCAAAATGTTGTGGTGATCTTTTCCTTACTGACTGACCTTTGCCTCTTTTACCTTGTTCCAAAATATCCTACGCTCCTCAGGGATTGGTGATGCTGAGATGGTTCTTGTTAGCTGACTTCCCTGCCTCAAAACTTTCAAAGTTCTACCCTGGAACAGTTTCACAAGCTGAGTTCATTGCCGCATACAAAGAATGACATATATTGGAAAACATTTTTAATTAAAATCAAGTTTAATGTTTCCATTTAATTAAAGCAGCAGCTGGCATTATTTTTTACATTGACAGTGTGAGAGAATGACATCAGGAAAAGAAAAATGGTTGCTATTCCTTCTTCTTAATTTGCTAATTGAACAGTTGACAGTATGAAAATTTTAAATATCTTTCTCCAGCTTTTATGAAAAAGGTAAACAAGAAACATCCTGTGAATAGGATTGTTTTTTACCAGTGACACGGGTATTAATGCCAATATCATAAGACTAGTTCTAATTAAAATGGTGGTAACAAAACCATAGGTTCTCTGTGCTGAGTTGTACTTATTTGGAAGAAGATTTCATAGCATTCCTTATGACTGCTGCTTGAGAGAAGCGACTGTAATTTCCACTGGCATCTCTCTCAATTTTTATTTAACAAATAAAAAATCAGGAATACTGCTGAGCACAGCATGACTTCATCTAGATACAGTCCTTGATCTGGTTGCCTTACTACAATTTAAAAATAACCTTGGCATTCAGAAAAAAAAAATTCAAACTCGGTATGAATTCCTCTTATATATGTATATGCCTGCTTCTATTATTGCTTCCACATCCTCATCTTAAAAGAGCTAAGCACATGGGGAGTGGATTAATCTCATTTAGTTGAAAGCATCTATATCATGTACAGCTATACCTGGGATAAAACTCTCTTTGTAATTAGCAGAAAGAGAGAGATCTCCTTTGAATGCTGCTCATCTGCCCTGCTTTCATGGGAGCATTATGAATTGAGCACACTGTGCAGTGGCAGAGAGGACAAGATAAAAAGTGTGATGAGTCTTGGTATAGGTTATGGGCTGACAAGGAACAGGAGGAAAATAGCTGAAACTGCTGAAAAGCTGCGTCATGTTATCCTTGTGGTTTCATTGGCACCTCTGTCAGTACCTTCAGGGGTGGACCATAGTTATATGGATATCCTACATCAAGCACCATCTGCAAAAAGAACCCAAGGTCAATTTTAAAAACAAGAATTAGACATTCTGAAAGATCTAGCATCTGAAAGAAATCTTATTATGAAAATTCCTGAAATGGGTTCATGCATCAGTCAGACTCTTAGGGCCACTCTCAGGGCTGTGTGTTTGTGAGATGCCTGAAGAACAGCAAGAACCCCCCACAGGAAAAGAAGTGGTATCAGAAGCACTACAAAATACATGCAACATGATTGACCTCTGATTACATTGAAACTGTGAGCTAGGCAAGGATGCAGATAAGGGGGGAAAAGGAGTGGCACTGTGTAGTTACAGCTTGGGTTATACTGCCATTTCACCATACTTACAAAAATGAAGTTGTTGAAGAAATTCAGTTTTAATTGGGATTTCTTTATATTTTGCAACATGAAAGCAGTAATTTGGGATACTAAGATTAACTGAAATGCTTTTTTGTTGTATAATATGTATTTCAGTCATTGTCTATCTAAACAAATATTTCAGAATTATATTGAATTGCCTTTTAGGAGAAGATCAGCTATGCCAAGCTGCTTGAAGTCCAAATCCAAACTACACGTAGATCAGAGGGTATAATTTGGATCACATTACGGTTCTTGTAGCTGAAAAAATTAAAAAGAAATCATCAATGAGGATGCTCATTGCAATAAAATTAAATGAGTGAACGGGTTAAAATTAGGTTGCAGAACTCTGGGAGAATACATGCTCTTATACATCCTGCTGGGGAAAGGTTTTATTTCTGTGTATTAGACAAACATTTTTTGTACATTTTCATTATGATTAATAGTGTGAAATACGGTAACCCAGCCATGGACTAAAGAAGAAAAAAATGGTTCTTTCCAGTTGTTAAGGGTGCAGTTTAACCTAAGAGTAAGTTATACAATAAGTTATGCAAAATCATGTGTATGTGGATTCTGGAAAATATATATATATATCTATCTCACCCATTTTACCAGTACTGGAAAAAAATGAAAAAATAATTGTCTTGTTTCTTGAATAGCTCTATGAAGTAAGTAGGAGTTTTAAATACAGCCTTGGTGCTGTCATGCAAATAGGCACTTCAAGCAATCATTCTCAATTTATATTGAAAGCCAGAACTGTGGAATTAATTAGTCTGTTCTTCATGGTAGATTTTTCTATAAAAACTTTCAATGTTATCATAAGGAAGGTTTTTCTTTTTTAATTTACTCTTTTATTAAATTTTCATAGACATCCAAGTCAACATTATAGTAAATTAAATGAATGAATGCAAAGAAAGTTTAACTCAAACCAAAACTGAAAACTGTTTCTGGGCAGTTTTAGAGGAAAACAGATGTATATCCAACAAGATTTCAATAAATGTTAAAAACAAGAAAAAAAATCTGAAGTGTGGACCCCAAATAATCATCTTTATCCTTTTAGATTTTTTTCCAAAATTTGGGGAACACTTCATGTAACAAACTTCAGATAATTTTTAATATATTTAGAATCATAAGATATTTAGTAATAAACACGTCATGTAAATTATAGACCACATATAAAGGTTTTTTAAAATTCTACAGAGTATGATGGCAACAGGTAACATTTAGATTGACAATATAAATTTATCTCTTTTTTCAAACTTAACCAAGAATTGAAGACATTCTTAGTAAGTTGAAACATCAGCCACAGGAGGCTCTTCTTTTCTCAGTCCAAGTCTACATTTGCAACAGGCAGATATTTGATTTTCTTATGACAATCTTATGGAATGAAATTCTTCTTCAGTACCCCTGATATTAATTTTACAATTTAAATGAACAGTGAACACTATATATTTTTCATAATTCAATCTCCTCTTTAAAAATATTTACATCAAACTGTATTTGTTTACAGAGTTTCCATAAAATGTGTTCAAAACTGTTGCTTGGGGTAAACATGAACTTGTAACCTCTCATATGTTTCATTGAGTCTTTTCTATCTTAAAAAAATAAATTAATATTACACAGGTCTGAAAAAAAGTAAAGAAAATAAATTGAAAAAAGACAAATTTCTATTCATATGTAGTTCTGAAGAAAGAGGAATCAGATTATATTCCTAGTAGTTCAAAAGTAATTTTTTACTCTGGTCTGTAACATCACACAAACATTATGTTGAAATACTTGTTTAGCAAACTTTATGTATTAATTGCAAGTGCTGGCTTATTTACACAACTATTTTCTTTAAAAACATTGAATTTTCGGCATTGGTTATTAAAGAAATAAGAACAAGAATGCAGTTCAAAGAGAGAGAAGAGAAAAAAATAGTATTAATAATTACATAGACTTTGTGGAAAAACATATGTGAAAGGATTAGGGAAACAGCTATTTGTTCTGTCAACCTCCTTAGTTTTATGACAGTCTCCTATAAGTCTATTCTTCATGGAAATCTTATTTTTGTCATATACAGAGCTGAGGGAGGAAAAGAAATTAAAAATGATCCTTTACATTTGAGAAATAAATTCCCAGATATATCTCCAAAAGACTTAATTTCTCAAAAGTCTCCATAGCTGGGATGGCAGCTGGTTGTTTTTAGCTACCAGAACAATAAGGCCAGAACCCAACCAGGTACTTACACATCTCTCTATGTATTTATTTATCGCCACCTTACAATAAGACTACAAATAATTTGGGGACAGATAATAAATTTTCTTCTGTTTGTTTAATTACTATTTCAATAATATTCTTGCCTCTAAGTTGCCATATTCCACTAAAAATTCCAAAAATCAACAAATCAGAACAACAGAAAGGGATGTTTTTTAATTATGTTAAATATAAAAGGAATTTTGGGATAGTGGTATGTTGTTAGATCACTACCACAGCTTCCAGCTCCCCTCTATTTGTGATTTTTTTATTCTCTGTAGGGTTGCATGGAGCACTGTAGACTCAGTTACAGTATAAAACAATCTGAAGTGCTCTGCTTTTGATGGTTTAAAGAAGGATGTTGTGTTTTTGTGAGATTCCCCAAAAAGATATATTTCCATATATTTTCTAGGATACACTAAGATGGGTGGTTGGTTTCACCCCCATATCCTCTGAGCTCTGCCCATGGCGATTTTTGTCCTATTTGTTTTTCCAACACAGATTACCATTAAGCACAGATTTGAAAAGCATTTCTGCATATACAGCTGTGATCACTATAAAGGATCTGGGTGTGTTTCTTTCTTAACAAATGTGGAAGTGCCTACACTTACCTCTGAGAAAAACCTGAACTCTTGTGCACTCTTCCCTTCGCACCCCAAAATTCTTAGGGATCACTGAAGATTCCACAAATTCTGGGAAACAAGAGAGAATGGTAGTTTTGATTTAATCTTACATTCTGTGAATTTTTATTGTGGTGTTGTTCATTTATATGTAAAGGTAAGATGCTGAAAAATGAGATAGACAACTACTTTAAATACATTTCAATAAATCAGCATAACACTAAATTTTTCTTTGCTTATTGTTGTTTTCCTAAGTCTCTTAGGGAAAATTGTTTTATCAGGAGACTAACCAAAGTAAAAGATATTAAATACACTATTTCAAGAAAATTGATTTAATTTCTCATAAATCCCTTTGGAGACTATTGGGCTGTAATGATTTATGAAAAACTCTGTCCATACACATATACCACACCCTAGATATGACGACATATTAAAAAGAATAATATGATATGCTTGATTACAGAGGCTTGCCAGCTCTGTGTGTGTGTTACAGTTATGGATCTGGTTTGACCATTACTCAGCAAATACTAACATCTGGAAACTTGGAGTTCAAAGGTTATTTTTCTCATAAAACGGAATCAGTATGATTCATAAAAACCTGATATTGACTTTCAATTTAACAAATTCATACTGTTAATACTGCATTATAAAAGAAGGGGTGTGCCTTTCCTTGACTTGGTTCCATTTTCATTTTACTGAACTTTTTAATTGATTACCATAGAAAGAGGCATTTCAAAACAATCCATCCTTGAGATTATGATGTAGAAATTTGAACAGATAGATTAGTAATGTTTAACATATTTGCATATGTTAAATTTCATCATAAAAAAGCAAAATCTTGTATGATTTCCTATTAAGCTTCTGATTTGTTAGATAATTCCTTCAAATTTCTTTTTTCTCTTTGTTGTTACTGTTGTTTTTTATAATTTTTCATATTCCTCTTCCCAGTATACTACAGTTCCATTCCTCCTGGTTTTATAGTGCCTGAAGGAAGACACTATTAAAAAGTACATTAACATGTATTAATTTTGTATTCTAGATATGCCTTCAGGCTATGGGGATGTGCTGTAGATAACATTATTTCCTTCACACTCCTGCACAGATGTCCATTTTGTAGCTCTGGATTATGTCTGTGTGCTCATATTACCTCTGCTCTGACAAGCAGATGTGGTGGGCATTGCACGTGTACCTCTACTCAATTCTCAAGGCAGCCGCTAAGTTTTGTACATTTCCCCTCTACATACATGTTATAGTAAGCTACAAGCTCCCTGGGATGTGGTAAAGACCAGCAGCTATTGCTGGCACTAAATACACTGGCAGGTAATCTGGGAATGCCTAGATTCAAATATTGCCTGATCATAATTTTCCTCCTTTTCCTATCCTTCTTTTCCACAGTAAATTCTTGACTGAAATCTCATTTTATTTGTTCCACTCATTTCTTGTGTTTGTGCCCTTCTTAAATGAGGAACCTGAGTAAGCAGACCTTCTTACTATTTAACAATGGGAATAGAAAACTGAGGAAAGTATCCATAATCACAGGACTAAGCTAGAAAACTATTCCTTACACAATGTCTGGTTTGAGAGGTAATAATGAGCTTTGGGATGATCAGCTGGGAATGACCAATAAGCTTGGTTTCTCATTTCTACATGAGCTCTTGCCTGTAGATCATAAATAAGCATGAAATCATATATTCAAGTGGGAATTATGTGGAAATGAGAACTATCATATACTCCATTTAATCCTCATTTTAATGAGGCATACTTATAATTGCATTGACATTAGAACATTACATTTGCTGCATGGAGAAATGATTGATTGTTAGGTCATGCTAAACTTGCCTCCCTACCTAAAACAATTATAATAAAAGGAAATAAAAACAGAGGACTTCACTAGTTAATATCTATTGCTTTTGAGTAGCAAAAGAGTTTTGCATAAGTACTTTCAAAGAAGAAATATTTTGGAATGTCAAAGTGTTAAATATAGATCTACATGAGAAACGAAAACTGTTACTCTTTTTAGGATGTGAACTTGAAATTCAATTCAAAAAGCTGAACAAAATAAAAAAAACAAAACCCAGCACTAAAAAGTGCCTGTTGGATTGAAAGAGTGATTAGCTTTAACCTATCTTTGACTCCTGTTTTACATTGTTGAATGGCAACTCCCTTGGAGAGAAGAGTTTAGAACAGAAGTGCTGACTTAAGCTACATTACATCTCTGCTGTAACAGAAAGACAGCCACATTTAGTAAGTTTGACAGTATGATTTCTCTATGTTTTGAAACCTTTTCCTTTTGACATGTACTTTCCCTAGCTGAAAAGATGTGCTAAGACTAATGAACAGCTGAATATTTTTTTTCAAACATGTACCAGGTGTCTGTCACTTAACATCTGTCAGTCTTCCATCATTATCTATGGACAAATGTTCCTAATTAACTAGAGCAGGAGGTGATGGGACAAAAAAGGGTGAGATGTATCTGGGGTGCTGTCAGCTTTATTTGTTACAATGTCAAATATCTGATGTACTTAAGATGTGAAATTTCATATTCTCTCATAATAGCTTCTGATGGTCATCCTTTATGGCCTGATCTCAGAGATTATTGTAACTAAATGTACAGGAATACTGCAAGTGCTCCATAGACATGGCAATTGTCTATGTTTTAATTTAACCCCTTTTTACCTCAGCTTGCAACACGTAGATATTTGATGCTGGATAAAAGTTGTCTCTGTGCAAAAGAATGTAATGCCAAAATTATATTATATGTAAGCCTTTTTCATTGTTAAGCAGACCTCTTTATGCAGATCTGCACACATCAGTACCTTAAGGTAGGAAAGTGTTAGTCACATATAATGGATTTCTTTTTTCATAATTTTGAAATATTTGCGTTATGAATAAAACGATGCTCACTTGATTTGTTATACCTCTGCAATCAAGGTGCAGTCTGTATTTTCCAAGCTTGAATTTATAATTTTAAACAACTACTTATTTACTGAATTTTTCTTCAATCTTTCTATCTCTCATGCTCAATTTTACTTATGAATTAATTTTATTGTATCACTCTTAAAATATTTTAATTTTATTTTTTTACTTGTTTCCCAAATCTATATTTACTAATATAGAAAATTGCAAAATTATGATCTCCAGAGGTTCCTTCCAAGCATAACTGTTCTGTGATTTTGTGATTTATTCTCTTTGCAGTGATCTTAACACATTGGTCTAATAATATAATTTAATATATTGTTTTTACAGTAGCCCTGAAAAAAAACCAACTTAAATAGTCATTCTTTTCCTAAATAACATAATTTTAGTGGCAGTAAGTATATGTCTTGCTTTTATATGACATACTATTGAGGACTATATGACAGAAAGAATGGTTGAAGAAGACTTGAATGATCTTTGAAAATAGAAAATGTATTTAAGAGCCAAATCAAGCAGTGTCCTCTATGGTAAAATTTGAAGATGTCCTGATTTTATCCAAAATGATTTTTATGTTCACAAAATCTATCTTTAGTATATCTAATATTGGAATCCTGATATCAGACAGGGATAACTTGTCATAGTTGTGCTGTAAACTACCTTTTCATCATTGCCTCTGATGAGAAACATATTTTTCTGAGATATATTTTTATGTTGATTCCCAACCTTTATGAGAGCTCAACACTACTATTGGTAAAGTGAGTTAAATCTTGTCTTTTCAATCATTCTACAAAGCTAAACATTTATGTTCTGCCCTGTGTTGCCTATGACCCCTGTTTTATTGATGATCATTGTCAAATACTGCCAATGTGACTACAGCATGAGCTTTAATATTATTCTTCTGCAGGGTTCTTAGTCTCTTATCCTTTGCCCAATCCACTCATCTACTTGATCTTTAGTGTTTCCCAAACTGACCTTCTAAGATATTTCAAGATCTTCAAAACACCTTGAGGATGCAAATGATAGTGTTAATAAATAACTTCATTATGAGCTATTGAGGCTGATCTTTTCTTCAAATAAAA
>JANRMJ010000077.1:41858044-41936561 GCA_025584955.1 Alethe diademata | reverse complement strand
CTAATTTAGGTTCTTCAGCTTTTGTTGGCAGCTGCAGTGTTGCAATGAGGCAATCTCTGTTCCTCCCTCTGCAGCTTATGTTCTAAAGTTTCCCTATTATTTTCTTTATTTATACAAACATGATTTATTCCACATTAATTACAAACCAACACGAATTATTTTATAACATTTATTACAGGGGGGAAATTTATTTAAATCCAACTTAGGTTAAGATGCCTGACCAAATAAGTGAAACTAATAAAAAAAAAGGTGACGCTTCAAGTACTTTTGTTGAACTCTTCCTTAGCTCTTTTGCATGTTGGCTTCTGTTGTAGCTTTATTCCTCTAGTATATTTAAACAGGAAACATTGTCTATGATACATAAGTAGCTTCTGATTTTCAGATCCTTAGAAAATAATTCTTATGGACACTGACTTGTTGCACAGAACACAACAAATGAGATTTGGTTTTAGGTTTTCTTTTGTGGAGTGTTTCACAAGTGATCCACAGTGCTTTACTTGTCTGCAAATGAATGTATTCACAGAGCAGTAAAGGATATTAACAGGTATAGACTTGTCTTTGGCATCTGGAATCAATACTTATTGCCTTTCAGATCGCATAGTTTGCCTTAATCTTAGAGTCTCTTATGTCCCTGTGTGCTTCTATGTGTAACATTTCTTTGTATTCAGATTCAAAAGGTGTTCAGCTGTACCTGTGTTATGTTTCGTTAAGAATAGTTTTCAATGAAGGGGAAAAAAAAAGTTTTTCTGTGTTGGATGTTTGCTAGGGAGTAACTTTGAACTGACAGTATCACAGGGCAAAATAGATTCTTGTTTTGTTCATTTGTACTTTTATTACTAGATTCACTGTAATGGTATTAAAGGCATTTTACTATTTGAGGCATGTGAACTGAATGTTAGATGCATTCGAGTGGTCATAGGGGAAGAGATTGCATGCTGCTCCCAATTATTTGACAGTCCTCTTAGTTAAGGTAGTTGAGGCAGAGGGTGCTCCAGCTTCCTTTAGTTTCCTGCCTTCCTTGTCATTTTGATACATTCTGCTTTTACGGCTCTATCCTAGTACTTTCTGATACGATGTGTGCTTCTTCCATCGAAAATTAATAGTGATAGCAGTAACCTTAATTTCTGTTTCCTGCTTTGAAATTTTAAAAAAACATTTTCCTGGCTGTGTCCAGTAGTTATTTTGCTAAAGGATTCCTTTGGAATGTTTGGTCACTGTTTGTGTAAAACTTTTTTGTGACAATTTTGTTAAGACTGTACTAAACTGGCTTTTCTATTTCAGAAGATTGGCATTTTTTATTATGCAAGTGTATTATGTTCATTATTTGAGACAGATGCATACAACCAAATTTAAAATCTAGGATGAATTCAAGGCAATATCAATCAATTTTCCTAATTGCAGTATTTCTAGAGTGTGAGATATTGTTGATCATTATGATAATTTTAGCTATTTTTACATTCTTTCACAGCCTCATGACTTTGACGAATGCAGGTTTGATATCAGTGTAAATGACAGTGTTTGGTACCTCCGAGCACAGGACCCAGACCACAGACAACAGTGGGTAGATGCAATAGAACAACACAAGGTATGAGTTTTTTCTGATTTCCTTTTTCAGTCCCTCATTAGATGTAGTGGTATTTGCAGAGACTTGTAAGCTTCAATGTACACTCATTAAAGTACTCAAGGTATTTCTGAAAGATAAAAGTTGCAAGATTGAAGCCCTGATGTTAATTATGTTCCAAAGGAATTGATTTGCTTATCCTTCATATACAAGAATTTAGAGAACTGTGAGCTAACAGCTGAACCTTTCTTGAGCGCTCTAGCTTTAAAAAGCTTGCATTATGTTTAAGTGACTTTTTAGTTGTTTTGGCTATTCTCTCTCACTGATTATTAAATTGGTTGTTATCTAAAAGCCACAAATGTTAAACTTCTTAGTTGTAGAGTCCATTCTCCTAGGTTTTTATTTGGTTTTTAGGCTCATCTCTTTGTACACTTGGCTGCTTTAACTGTATCTGATTACTGGCTTTTGTCTCCTTGTCTTTTAAGGCCCTATTGTTCATCAGCATTTTCATTGAGTTTTCCTGATCTATGCCTTATCTCTTCCAAGGAACTCTGTTACTTTCATTTTGCCTAAAGGGCTTGAAGGTCAGATATTTTAAAAATATGTAACACAGAAAACATCTGTTATGTTTTCAGATGAAAGATAGGCACTGCTCCAAGGTGTTGAGTGTAAGTACAACACATAGCACAATGAAACATTTGCATCTGGGTTATTTTTATGAATGAGAAGGGAGAGTTTGGATGGCCCCTGCCTTTGTACAGGTTTCTGGCAGTAGGCTGCAGCTTTATTGAGGCAGCCAGCACCCCAAAACCACTCTCACTCACAAGTTCTTAATGATGACAAATCGGGTCTATTACAACATGAATTATTTATTGAATAGACACAAGGAAAAAACAGACATAAGACATTAACAGGCTTACTTACTACACAGGATGTCACTGCTGAGACAGACATGACTGACACTATCATCAGTCCCTTATTATCTTAAAAACTTTTCATGTCTTGTCTCTAGAGACTTTTCACAGACAGCTCCTCACAGCACTGATTCCTTTCCTCACAGGCAGCTCCATGCCACACTGACTCCTTTCCTCATTCTGTCTGCTAGTTTCCTACTTCCTTCTGCATGACTGGCTAACTCCAACCTGTCCCTTACACAGCTGCCTAACCCTGTCTGTCCCTCACACAACATCTTACCTTGTCTGTCCCTTGTACGACTGCATGTCCCTTCCTCCTCACAGCACAGCCAGCAGACTCCATTTCAAACTGCAACAGACTCCAACTCCCTGATAGCCAGCTAACCCACTCTTTTATAACACCCATCCTCATTGGACAGGCAAGACTGTTCCCACTCCTCGATAATCAGTACAGCTGTAATTCATTGAGGAAAATTGCTTTCAGCACTATCCTTACTGATAGCAATCAACAAAAAGATGGGACCCCCACTTGCATAATGAAGAGATGAGACCCCCATTTGATGCAAGCATGAAGCCAATTTATTGATTTCACACATCAATATATATACCTTTTCAGCTATAGCTAAAAATAGCACAATCATGATTGGTGTTTCTAAGTAACATTACTTAATCTGAGCTCTGCATAGACCTGTACAG
The DNA here is from genome assembly GCA_025584955.1 of Alethe diademata. Lineage (NCBI taxonomy): Eukaryota > Metazoa > Chordata > Aves > Passeriformes > Muscicapidae > Alethe > Alethe diademata. The sequence continues at coordinate 41,933,390 of JANRMJ010000077.1, read as the reverse complement.
ACCAGTATAGACACGTACGGTCTTGCATGATTTATCTTAAACGAAGTGCACCAAGCACACCTTTTGCTTCTCTATTCAGGCTTCTGCCTCAGCTTGCCAGGGCTTGTGGCCTACCAAACTTAGTACATCCACGTCAGTCATGAGTTGAGCAGTGCTCTGAGCCCTGCTCTCCAGCTGTATTTCTACACCTTACAAACCATCCTCCCACACAGGATAAACAAAAAAACTAGTAGATTTTTTAAAAGTGCATGATAAAAGGTACCTATATTACAGATAGTGAAGAAATAGTATAAATTAGGAGTTAATTTAATTTACCACCGAATTGATGAAGGAGTACACATAGAATCCTTCCCCTAAATTCCCAGGAAAGTATCAGTGAAATTTGCGTCCAAACTCCGGGGAGAAGTCCCACGCATTTCCAGGGTGTGTGTAGGAGACCTGCTTCCGTGAAAGTTTGTGTAGCTTTTATAGTTTGTAAAGTGAAGTGTCTGTCAGGAATTCCAGCTTATCTCCCCACATCTTGTTCTCAAGGCAAGTTGTTTATTAACAACTGGAAATTCCACTCCTGGCTCCAGAGAGAGAAATAACTCACTAGCCAGAGACAACTCGCTAGTCAGACAAGCTGGTCTGGGTTATTTGATCAATTCATGTGAGGGGGGAGAATGCCCAGAGCTATTGCCCCAGTTGATGGACAGAATAGATAAGCTCTTCTGTGGTAGGGGGGAAGTCCTGCCACAGTTATACAGGTAGAATAACAGAATATCTCAAGTTGGAAGGAACCCATAAGGATTGAGTCCAACTCCCTGCTCCTTGCAGGGCTACCTAACACTAAACCATATGACTAAGAGTCATCCAGACAGTCCTTGAACTCTTGACAGGCTGGGTGCCATGACCATTTCCCTGGGGAGCCTGTTCCAGTGACCATCCACCCTCTCAGCAAAGAACCTTTTGCTACTGTCCAATCTGAACTTCCCCTGATGCATTTTCATACCATTTCCTTGTGTCCTATCACTGGTCACCAGAGAGATATCAGCACCTCCCCTTCCACTGCCCTTCTTGAGGAAGTTGTAGATTGTGATGAGGTCACTCCTCAGCCTTCTCTTCTCCAAGCTGAAAAACTGTAACCTCACCTGTTCCTCATAAGTTATCACAAAGTAGTTGAGAGGAATCTCAAGAAATAAGACACAGTGATTATGTGGGTTATTATGATCAGATGTATTGCTAATACAGTATCTAAACATTACTGATACAGTATCTAAATAACCACTCTATTGTTTATTGCAATGGATTATAGTATCATCAGGTTGTGGTCCCTCCTGTTGAGTCACAAGCTTAAGTGAGACCACCCTGCTTTCTAAACTCAGAAAAGTCAAGATGTGGCTCAGTCCACTTAGTCTCAGATTTTGTCAATAGTCTATGATTAAAGGGTTGTAATATAAGCATTTTCATCTAGAAACGTACAGGGTTGCAATCTTTGGCCTTGCAGAATTCACAATTAGAAACCAAGAAAACGCCTATGGAACTATTTTGAGGAGGGGTGTGAGGATGTGTCTCCTTTTTCTTCATCACCTTTATTTTTGTCATGCCGCCCTCCAGATGACCTTTCAAGCCTCACGCATGCACTTTTCCTTTTTATGGTGTTCCATTTATTATCTTATTGTTCTGATTGTTTACTTAGAGATCTAATCTATGTCTAGTTATAACTGTGAGGCTCCTCTAGTTAAAACAATACCTTTTGATTGAAGCTTCTGGGATGTAGCAATCTCCCTTAGTACAGATGCAGTACATTTATCAGTCTAAGCCTGGGTTACTCCCTGTTCCTTCCCATAATATGTCTTATTTTATTAAAACAAAGTTAACCACTGATTAAAACTAAAAGCAGCTAAAATAACATAATTATACAAACTAAAATAACAGAGTTGCAAAAACAGATTTCTTAGCTAATCTTAGTACTGCTCCTTACAAAATTCAAAATAACTTAATTACTTGGCTAAATACATCTCTTTCCTGGTAGCTCTAGGAATCAAGCTCTCTATGGCAGTGGCACCATATTTTTGCACAATCTTCCTGAAAACAGTATATTTTTTTGAGACACCTGTGCTAAGCTTGACTTTAGTGGTAAATGCCTCTTCAAATCAGGGTAAGTGCTGTTCTTTGTATCAAGAACAGAAAGTACAGACATGCAATGTGGAAGCAGTGAGTGGTTAAATGGTAAAAGTTGATAATTACCAAATAGATCTGCATACTGTTTACTCAGAAGTATTACTCATCAACTCAAACAGTGCTGTGCATTAACAGTTTAATAGAAAAATCTCATACTCTGCCTCATCTACCAAATGAAGTCTCTTTTTTCCCCCTTTTCTAAAAGACTTGGTAAGGGGTGGGTTTGCTTCAGTGATCTTTCATTAGAGTGAAACACTGAGTTGATTGTAACAGAACAGTTGCACCCTAGCCAAAGGGAGTATGTGCTGCTCAGCCATGATAGTAACATTCAACACAGGTAATGTTGTTCAAAGTCCTTCCTGACTGTTTTTGTTCTTTTGTCACCCCCCTCCCCATGTCCCTCCCAAAAAAGAGAATAACTGCAGGAGCTAACATGACTGTAAAGGGCTATGGGAGACTTTGAAAAGGAAAATTCTTTTAAAAACAGAACAATAAGACTTTGGTTACCTCTTGCTTATTTAATTCAATGTCCACTTGCCTTTATTAGAAGCTTTGAAGGTAATTGTCCTGATATAATTTCTCTTGTATAAGAATAAAAAGGGTTTTTTTTTCTTTCTGAAAACAAAGCGTGAAAGTATGCATTTGCTGTCTCTTTAGTGTCATCTAGATGAATGGACTTACTGCAGAGTAATCAAAATCTGGTGTCTTGAACATATGTTTGAAATGGGAGAGGAGGAAGAAAGATTTAATGTTTAAATGTCAGAGATATTTATTGTTATGAACATGAGCATTAGAACATATTGATGTTTGGGAGGAGGGGAATAGGGAGAGAGTTGTTCATCTTTCTTCCCCCTGGTAATCTGAAATAACTTGTATTACCTTAAAATTGCTGGTTTGAGTAAGCAAGTATAGATGGGGCTGCTCAGCTGATATGTAATACTTGCACTGATGTATGTCCTTTTATTTTAGGAACTCTTAAAACATATGGTATTGCTCATCATTTAATGTTACTAGCTTTTTAAAGTGCACTTATTGCTGGACATTGTATATTTCCTGAAAGAAGACTTCAGGGCAAAGCCAGTGAATTGGCAGTTTCAATTGGCTACATAAGTATATGTTGCAGCAAACCTTAATGCTGTCAAAGGTGCTTTGAGCCTTTTGAGGGGAGAGCTGCACTATATGCATATCTTTTTCCTTTCTGTATCTGACACTAGGTATTATGTCTAAATACTTGTGTTAACATAATTTTTCTATTTAGCATTTTGTTTTTATCATGTTAGACTTGTTCTTGACCCATAGACTAATATGAGAATTATAGAATCAAGTAGGTCTAGTCTTTGTAAACCAATGCATGTTTTCATTTAACTTTTTTAAATGTTGGTACATCCATTGTGTTTTATATTTTTGACCAGACTGAGCTTCATTTCTAAAACAAACATAATTTTGATGCAAATAGAAAGGACTATTTTTATGAAACCTCAACCCTGGCCAACTTTAGGAATTTGAGGTTATATCAGAAACATGACAAAAAAGATGCAAGTTCCCCAAGTTTCAGTACTGGTGCCAGTCCTGTTTAATATACTGAACGATTATCTGGATGAGGGGATCAAGTGAACTCTCAGTAAGTTTGCAGATAACACCAAGTTTAGTGGAAGTGTTGATCTGCTGAAGGGTAGGAAGGCTCTACAGAGGGATCTGGACAGGCTATATTGATGGGCCAAGGCAAATTTTATGGGATTCAACAAGGTGAATTGCTGGGTCCTGCACTCAGGTCACAACACCATGTAATGCTACAGACTTGGGAAAAAATGGATGGAAGGTTGCCTGGTAGAAAAGGACCTTGGGGTGTTGGTTGACAGCCAGCTGAACATGAGCCAGCAGTGTGCCCAGGTGGCCAAGAAGGCCAATGGCATCTTGGCCTGTATCAGCAATAGTGTGGTCAGCAGGACCAGGGAAGCGATTGTCTCCCTGTACTCAGCACTGGTGAGGACACACCTCGAATCCTGTGTTCAGTTCTGGGCCCCTCATGACAATAAGAACATTGAGGTGTTGGAGTGAGTCCAGAGAAAGGCAATGAAGCTGGTGAAAGGGCAAGAGAACAAGTCTTAAGAGAGAACAAGTCTTATGATAAGCATCTGAGGGAACTGGAGTTGTTCAGTCTGGAGATAAGGAGGCTGAGGGGAGACCTTATCAGTCTCTGCAACTACATAAAAGGACATTTTTGAAAGGGGTAGGGTCAGTCTCTTCTCCCAGGTAACAAGTGACAGCACAGGAGGAAAGGACCTTAAGTTGCACCAGGGGATGTTTAGATTGGATATTAGGAAAAATTTATTCACTGAAAGGATGGTCAGGCATTGGAACAGGCTGCCCAGGGAAGTGGGGGAATTACCATCCCTGAAAGTGTTCAAAAGATGTGTGGATGTGGCACTTGGGGACATGGTTTAGTGATGAAGATGAATGGTAATGTTAGGTTAATGGTTGGACTTGATGGTCTTAGAGGTCTTTTCCAACTTTAAGGATGCTATGTCCTGGTGAGTCCCTTATTTCATATAACCTTTTTTTGTTCAACTCTAATTGGTGCAGTGAGTCTTCCTTGGTATTTGGGGAGTTTTAAGGGAAGTGGGTGTTGAGACCTGATAAAAACAAGGACCACAGCAGGAGGGAAGTAGAAAGAATTGGGAATATGTTTAGAAAACCAAGAAAAATGTGTTAGATTTGATGAGGTGTAAGGTGCAAAACAAGCACTGTTGAAAGCAAAGCGCTTTTCCAGTGCTAATAAATAACTTCATTATGAGCTATTGAGGCTGATCTTTTCTTCAAATAAAAGCACTTATTAAAGCAAAAATGTAATGACTTCCATCCCCTAATTTAGATTAATATAAGAACTCTATTTTTTCTCAACTAAAGAATGTTCTAGGATATCTGTCAAAAAGGAAATTTAATTTTCTATGGGACTTTTTAAAAGAACAAATGTATCAGAATATTTTCATTCTCTGTCATCAGATCTTTGATATTTACATTAACCTTTTTTTTAACAGAAATATTTCATATATCTATAAAAATATAATTTAGTTCAAGTTTTGGGTGTTTTTTCCTTCCTCCTCCACCCTTTCAAAGGAAGGGGACTGTAAGTTTTCCAAATGTACATCTTGAGATGTACAAGACCTACAAATCACTTGAAAATCTCAAAGAAATTTGATGAAAAGATTGAGGTATCAGAGATTATTTGGTTTCTACAATCTTTTGGAAAATCAGTAATGAGCAAAAGTAGATGAAAGGCTGAATTCAGTCTTCAGGAATTCTGCTTGGCAGTGTTTGGAGAGGCAATCAGCAACTGAGTTTATATAGTGCACACATAACTCCAAATACTGCAGCGTACGGTGTTTGCTATCTGTAGTCAAGTCCTTGGGGGAACTGTAGCATTCACTGGGATTAGAGATTATAACTACTCTGACACTGAGCTTTTCAAAACAATTTGAATGTTTTCAAGAAACTCTGTATGCTTTTCTTCCCCAATCTTGTAAACTCACTAAAAATCATAATGCTTGCAATCAAGAATGAATAAAAAATGCTTTCACTAAGCCACCCAGCTATCAATCTGCTAACAAAATTTATGAGCTCCAAGCACGACAGGAAGGGCTGTTGAAACTATCAAGGCAAAGCTAAGAAGAAAAGCATTGCTTCATAGCACGTGATATGAGAAAACTGAGGGAATGACTAAGACAAATGAGGAATATGATGTGTAAAGGGATATTGTGATAGGATACATTTTTTCTGTGTGTGTGTGTATATATATACATTCTAATTCATTATGTTGTACCTCAGAAAAGCTGTCTTGATGCTATACATTGTGAAAGTATTTACCACCACAGAAAATGGGAATATCAGAAACAAGAATCTGATTTTTCAGGGCATGAAATTAACGTATAATATATAATATACTGCCATTCTAGATATAGTGATGGATTGATTCAATTTGTTGAACTAGAAATACATGAATCATCACACACAATGCAAAACGTCTTTGAAAATCCCCTAGGAGTTTGTGAACTACTACAGACTGCATATAAGGGAAATGACTGATGAATCTGTAAGTAAAAAACAAGTTATTGTTTTGGATCCTATGAAGAGACAACACTAGGATTCTAAAAACCATATTTTCAAAGTTCAGGTCCTGTTTTTCTGTTCATTGTTAGTTTAACTTGATAGAAAGAAAAAAAGCACAATGAAGTTGTCCACAGTTATTCATCCATTTTTGAGTGATAGAATAAATATATTTATTCAGTTCTTTTTTCTGTTTTATTGTTAAAGTAAAATACAAGCAAGACTCTTCATTTGAAGGAAATATTGCTAAACTTTTAAATGAAGTAAAGCTTAATCTTGACAAAATTGTAGAATTCCAATGAATTTGAGGAAACTATATTGAGTTTGAATGAATGACCTGAGTGTTCACTTCTCTTTCTTTCCTTAGTCTAATACTGTCTTGAAATCACTTTTAAATCAGTCACATTTTGCCTACATTGGAGTTGTTTAGCTTTTTTCAGCTTCAACTGAAGCTTCCCTAAAATATTAAATCTTAACTTTTCCTTTTAGATAAACATTTTAACAATACATTTTTCCAGTTCATCAGCTGCTACTGGAAATCCAAGACTATGTCATTCCTTTCAATTTACAAAAAATCCAGCCATTTTAGCAATTTCTTAGGTGATTACATAGCACAAACTTTTCATCATATACTTTGCAAGTGCTTTTAAAATTTATCAGAAAAAATCTCCCTGAATAAAACACAATGAAAATAACAAATCAATAACAACAATGGTTCCTGTCAGTTGGTTTTACATAAACAATGAACCTCAGAAGAGGAATATAGTATTATGGAGCACATACATTTTGCAGAAAGCACACACTGTGTGATCTTACCTGACAGTGTAAAGAGATTTACAATGAAAAATATGACTAGAAATATGTAAGTTAATCCATTGAGAGAATACTGAATGTAAAAACTACATAAAAATGCTATTAAGGTATAAAGAAGTCTGCCACTCTAACTTAGCATAAGCTAGCTGGACCTAAATATTTCTTCTATTTTCCAAATATGTTGCTAGATATCAGCTGCGTTGGGGACTAACTTAAAAATTCTCATCCTGGGCTGGTAAATGCTTTCCTCATTTAGACTTGGACTATGTGTAAAAACAAACACATAAAGTTTAGGACAAAGTGGAACTTGATGTACATAGTTCATGATTTAGTCTTATTACAATGCAGGATTCAAAATATATTCAGGACTTAAACAAACATTTGCTATACTGTGATAGAGGGTAGAACCTACCCACACTGCCTCTTAATTTCAATTATTCTAAAGTGTAGAAGGCGTAGAACTACATATACCTTAGTGTGAAAATTCCTGTAATGTAAATTATTCCATCTATAGGCAATATTTTAATACTACCTAATGGATGGGTCAATGATATTTGTTTCCAACTAAATTATAAACTAATACTAATATTTGTAAGCAAACACTTCAATGTTATTCCTATGGATTTTTGCTCTTTGTAGTATTTCACAGTAATTATTACAGGTTTCCATTAAACCAAATAGTATGATTTTAATTTCTTGCAGTAACTTTAAAATTTATGTTGATTTTCCTATGTTGTACTTTTTCTTCAGATTTTTTATTCCCTTTTGAAATTCCTATAATATTGTATAGACACTAAAAATGACATCAACACAAAACCTGAATGTTCCAAGTCCTTCAATAATACAAGTGTTTCAGTTTTCACCTTGTATGTGAATCACAGACTTTTACAGGACCTCTACAGAGAATCATTACACTTACAGCACTTGTTGCACATTGTGAATTTTATGAACGTTCTAGAGTGGTTTTGGTGACTTTAAATGGTTTGTTTTGAATTAAAGCTAAGTTATTTTCATATTTTATAGATGGTCTCAGACTGTCTCCGTAATATCCTGGAGATTTGTTATTCAGGTTTGTGTTAGTTTGAATTGAATCTTTTGGTTTTAGCAATCAATTTTGTCTCCCAACTTAAAAAAATAAACCTGATAAGCATGCACATCCGTCTTAAATTCTTGGAAGACTTTATTACTTTATATTACTTAGTAATTCCGTTGCATCTCTGGGAATATGCAGACAGAACTAGAAAGGCCCGAAATTAGTTCCAGTCCTTTTCTCTTCCTTTCCTGGATTAAATGAGTCTGCAAAACAACAACTTTCAAAAGAATCGTTGGTTTCTACTTTTGACCATTATTCAACATCTTTTCAGATACACTGAAGAAAGAATGGAAACAACATGGCATGAGTTACCCACATGACTCTTTTGAATGAATCACAGAAACAACAGCTGTGATTTCCCATTGCTCGTAAATGCCCAAAGATGGTCTGATCATAGCAAGAATTCATAGATATTAGATCCTGGTAAGAAGAGAAGAACATTTTACCTCACTATCATAGTTCTGATTGTTGAAAGGGAATGCCACTGAATATAGGCAGTACACTTTCCTAGACACTTTTCACTCTTTCATGGACACAGCAGTTCCCATGGAAATGTGAAATTCCCTCATATTGTAGATAGAGCAACACAAAAATGACTTGATTTTATACATGTTTTTCCATTACTGTTTGTATACCTGTAACATAGACAAGTCATCAAATATAGATGATGGTCTGTTAGGTGAGGTATTTCTGTATATTGGTACTTCAACATATATAAGTATGTACTTTATTTTTAAAGAATACACACAGAATCTTGGAGACATAATATAAGATGAATCCTGTTTCTAAAAGGTACCTCAAACGCTGGAAGTAAAATCTTTTCTGAGGAACAGCTGAAAATCTATTTTTCATTCAAGATGCAACTAGCTCTAGAACTCTCATCATATGTTATAAGCTGGTTGGCATTACACAGGAATTATCTGACCAAAATGCCTTGAATTTTTTTCTTAATGTCATTGTGGTGGCATGCCTTTGATCTACTGTATCCAAAATTTTTCTAAAATTGTCTATAGAAGAGATTACTCTGCACACAGCTATCACAATCTATACATAATCTAGCCTATTTTATGCTGATTGCATGTATTACCAAAACAAGAATAAATAGTTTGAATTAATATTGTCCAGCACTGCCATTATACAAATATTTTTACTTAACCCTCTAATAAAATCATAAACCCCAAATAACTGAAGTAAGGTTAAAAAGAACAAAATATGGGATTTAAGTGAAACTTAGAGAAGAAAGAAAGTACTACAACTTTGCAGCTGTAATGAGGAAAAACAGATGACAAATTCTTGTGGCAGCTGTGCACTTCAGATAATATACTACAGAGATGGATTAATTAGTTCAGAATCATCGGTCTAGAGAGAAAAATATGTGCTCACCCCAGGGACATTTATGTCATAAACTCTCATAAAACAGGAAAGAGTCTAGACAGGTAGTTATATGAAGGGTCTCCATTCAGAAAATTTACATGGAAGTCATTACTAGAAAACAAAGGCATCTGATACTTTTCATGTAGATCTGGCTCATATCATTTTATTAAGAATAATAATGCTCTATATCTTGCACATGCAAAGTGTCATCCTTTTGCTATACATAGAATTTTGAGGCTGAGCCATTATCACCCAGGAAATTCACATCATCCAGTATTGTATGAAATGCAAAAGTCTATATGAGTAGCTAATATTTTTCAATATTTGCATTTTCAAAGCTATAGAGAGGATAACATGCAGCTTCAGTTCTTAAGACTCTAGGAAAAAAAAAAATCTCCCATGTGGTAAAAGTAAATAAAACCAGGGAATAGTGAGGCTGCCACCTTAATTCTCTGGAAAGATCCTACTTACAAAAGTTGCACCAGATTTATTCTCCAGGGGAAGTTCTTGAAATTATTGTGTATTTGATCTCTTGATTGGTCAGTCAAGGAACAAACACACTCCATAGGCAAATGAAGTTGATCTACTGTGACATTTTTTCCAAGGGGGTCTTAAAGCATGATTTCAGTGGGTAAAATTGAAGGTAACCTGTCATGGATTGACTGCATGGATTAACTGCAGCTGCCACGGATTAACTGCAGTTGAAGCTGGTGAGTATTTATTTGGATGAGGTAGCTGTTTTACAAAACTGCTAACCCATGAAAGCATACCTTTTCACAGGGGTTAGGGTTTAAGGTGGTTTTAGGGTACTTCTCAGTCTGAGGATGGAGTGTCCAATTTGGTAGCAGACTGAAAGGAAGGGGGTAGACTATATCAATGGGTCTTGATTTTGGTTACCACTTTTAGTGCTATGCTTGTGTTTTTTCTGTTTCTGGTTGGAGGTTTGTATTTGTTACTACTTCACATGATAGCTGAGGAAACTTGAGGTATAGCTTATTTTGGGGCAGGTTTCAAACCTCTTCCTTTGCTAAGTGCATTTATTTTTGCATTAAAAATGAAATAATTTAATGAGAATTATGTCTCTATTATCTCTTACTTAAGTCACTTTCATAAAAAAGTATTTGATTTCAGTTTTATTAGTCATAATCTTGTGCCACCCTATGCCTCCCATTGCCTCCTAAATACACTCTCCCAAAAAAAAAACTTGTCACAGAGTTTTACACCCAGCTAAGCTCAATAGTGACTGGAATGTTTTCACATTATTAAAAAAGCATTTCTGAAAAAGTTCTGCCCTTGACACCAGGCTTCAATGGAAAGAAAGGAAATCCTGGAAAGCTTTCTCAGAAGCCTTTTGGTTCTCAGCTGAGCTATAACAAAGCTTTTGCAAGTTCATCTTGTATCAGAGCTTTTTAATATTTTTATTTGCCATTGTAGGTAATATAACTAAAATAAAATTGTTCTCCCAATAGGTAATAGAAATCCTTAACCTGAGATTCTTGTGTCTCATGGCTGGTTCAATTGATTTCATATTGTATATTTAGCTTTTTATTATATCCAGAATATATATAGTTTTATATGGTATTTAAAATTTTAAAAATAAGTAGATATTTTATTTTTGCAATAGAACCAGAAAGTAGATGTCAAAACCTCTGAAATTCTCAGCTGAGCACAGTTAAGTGACTAGACTAAGAAATAAATTCAAGATAAGAGTTCTGTTTGGAAACAATAAGACCATAGACACCATGTCAAACACTTCAAATTTGCCAGCTTAAGGAAGACAGCCTCTGCTATCTGTAAGGTTGAAATTTTATTTCAAATATAAGAAATAATTAAAATGCTGGAGCTGGAAAAACTCCAGGGAAAATTTTAGCACTTCTGTAAATAGGGGCATTTAATTTGTCCATTATTTTTATCAACATTGATGATAGAAATGAGACATAAATTTAATACTCTCCATTTAATATATCTTCCCACTAAAAATATAAATAAATAAATTCTAGCTAGGCCATTAGGCAGTTGAGAACTGAAAGCTTAATGGCAACATGAGGTAATTTACTGTGACCTAATCTGTATTACATGTGTATCTGTTACTTTTTCCAGTCATCAATATCGGGTGGTTTGCGTAACTGTCAAAAAGCCCCATAGCTCTAAACATTTTACAGGCTTTACCAGAAATATATGATTCAGGTTGTCAAGGCAATTTGGAGTTCAATATGGGGAGTTTATTGAGAACAATTTCTTCCCCTACCAATTTAGCAAAAGAAAACCAATACATTATGTTTGAAATTTTAGGTTCAAATTATTGAAAACCTTCTGATAAGCTGTAGTCAGAAAACACAGATTCAGTAGCATGTTTTCAGAGGCTTATTTGTTTAATAAAGACTAGTTTAGCGTCCTACTACTTTCACCAATGAACGTACCTTTTCAGTGTCTGAAGGGATTAGATAATTTTTGTGATGGTTTGTTATGATTCAGTATGTCTGCTTGTCAAGTTTAGTTTGCCAGAATTATATATGAAAGTTTAGACAACTTTGGGAACTCTGTCCTTGTTGAAAAGAAACAGCATTCTATTAGTCAAATGTCTGAAAGTTTAGCAATACAAATATTTTTCTGAGATCAAACATAGTTTCATGGAAATTATATTTTCATTAGTTAGTAATCCTTTTCTATCCATGGATACAACATGGTTATGCTATTCTACTCAGGCGCCTTGTAATTTAGTAGAGTAGGAATGGATTAATTTTGGAATATCTCAAAAATTAATATCCTGAATCCAGTTAGGTAAATGGAAATACTTTTTTTAATATATCTTTGCTTTGTGGTTTTTTTTTTTCTTTTGATTTGTTTGCTGAAGGGGCATTGTGGTCTTTTTGGCTTGTTTTTGTTTTAAATTTGTCATTCTTTTTTTCTCGAGGATCAACATTTTCCTCCGAACTTGCCAACTTTGTTGAAAAATTCTAATTAAATTTGATATTTATTTAGAATAAGGTATACAGATCACTAAGTATTGATAAATTTGGAAATAGCAAAAATAACTTATTAAACTATAAGTTTACCTGGGGAGCAAGGATATTTTTGTTATGATAATATTTATAGAACCTGACATAGTGAAGCAGGATAAAGGTAGATAAAACTGCCACAGACCCTCCCCAATAGAATTTAACCAGATAATTTGCTATGGAAAAAGCTACTGGTTCTGAGTGCTTTGGTTAAGTTCACTGATGAACATCTGGTGCTGATCTTGGCCTGAATGATGGAGGGAAAACAGACACAGCAGAGTAAAGACAGGACTTTCTCCATGACAAGGTGTTAGCGAAGAAAATGATTACAGAACAAAAGCTGGCTGAATTTACTATGACAAGATAAGATTTCAAGGAAGACAGACAGTTAACTTGATTTTAAACACACAGTATATTACCTTGCTCTATCTTCAAAATAAATGGTACTTTGGCATTAAGCAGGGTTACTGATCACAGCCCACAAGCATTCATATAAAGAAGCATGTCCAGTTTTAATAACGTCTGAGGTTAAATAAAATTCTGTCAGGCAGAATTTGCTAATGACAAACCTACTGAAAGTATGAGATTAACATGAAATCTTATTACCAGAATATCAAAGGGATAAGATATGTCCTGAAAGAGTATCCATAAAGATACAATAATTCTGAAATATAAAATACATGCTAAGTGTATTATATATAGTTTTTTATGCACTGGCTTTAAGTGTGTAACTGTATACCTGTACACCCTTGTTAGATTTTTTGGTTAAAATAGTATTATCTGACAGGTTAAAAATAACTTTAATCCAAACTGTACATTATCTGTCTCAGGTAATCTTGTATTTTACTCAAAGTCTTGGAAATGCAAACTTGGTAAATATTTAATTATGTGAAATATATGAAGACTGAGCATTGAAATAACTGAGTGAGAATTAATTGAGCATTTAATGAATAAACAGGATTGTACCAATTTCTAGCAGTGTGATTTGCAGAGATCTTAATAAATGAATGTTTGTTAAGATATTAAAACAACTAGTATATGTGGATCCCTAAGGAAAAAAAAAATGCATTGTCTATAAACTGTAGATAACAAAGGTTTTGTTGTTGGTTTGGGTTTGTTTTCTGGGTTATTTTGGTGGGGAGAGGTTGGGTTTATAGACAGTTCTTTTATTTCTTGCAGTTCTTGGAATCAGCCTTCAATTAAAGTTGGAATTTAGATGCACTGCAGATTGAAATTTAATTCCACATCATATAATTTTCATGTAAAAAAGGTTGATTGCTCAAATTGCTCAGTAAGCAGAGGGAAGTAAAACATCTGTTATTTATTTAAATTAATATGCATTTACCAGATAACACTGCCAGTATGTTTGACATCATTCACTATGCAACAGATCTGAGAGTCAGTCTGGTGCAATGCAATTCAACAAGAAAAATTTTCAATCTGTTTGCAAAAATGAATTTAAAGAATGATGCTTCAGCTGAGTGAAAAATTTACATGAAGAATGTTTAATTAGTATCTCTTTATTCATTCATTCTGAGAGTACTAGAATTTAGCTTAGAGGACATATGAACAAAACTGAAGAGTCTTCCTAAATGGATTTGAATTTAAAAATCAAAACTTTACTGCAGTCAAATCCTACTTGATAATGGAGGTGATCTTCTTTTCTGCCCACTTATATTTTTTGATCTGTTACTTAATTTTAAGGGTATACTCTGTCTTATGTCTTCTTAGGAAAATTGTTTTAAATATAAAAAGCTTATGAATGGGAGAATGGACTGCAATTGTAATTGTTCTTTCCTTGATGTGAGTTGTAAAAGAAGAGAGTATTCTTTTCCAGATGATACTCAAAATAAGGAAGTGTGGAAATTATCTTGGAATTGTTAAAGAAGTACTAAGAGAAGAAGATAAAAAAACTTGTTCCAGTTACACCTTCCAGCTATACTTCCTTTCTGACTCATAATTAGTGTATAACAACTCAGTTAAAACCTAATAAACCTAAAACCTTCCAGAGATTAAACTATTAAAAAAAAAAAAATACAAACAGCTACTACAGCCCACTCTGTCTTCAAATGCCTTATGATTTTACCGGAGTGTTTATAAAAACAGCATGACACCTACATCATACGTGGCCATAAACAATTTGTGCTTGGGTCAGGCACCATGTCTCCGGAAGAGCTCCCTCTCTATTAATATTAAAAGAAGAAGAGACAGCTGTGGCTATTCAGTCTAAACTACTATGGAAAACAGAAACAGCACTATATGGAGAGAGACAGTTGGGTGAATAACTTGCTGTAAATTATGTATATGATTAATTTAGTCCTTTATTCTCCTTGTGGCTTCTCTATAAATAGATTGTGATTGCCTCCCATTTATTTTTTGTTAGCTTTCACTCTGTAAATATCATCAAAAGTCTTATTTAATGTATTTACACAGATTATTGAAAATGCAATCAGTGTTGCTTCTATATTTTCTTCATGACTCAAGAGGATTTTATTCCTTTCATTCTTGCTGTCTTCATGTCAGGAATAACGACTGGTAGATGATGCAGCTCTCCATACAAGTCTCTCAATCTGTGCTTCCCTAAAAGGAAAATTGAGTGGAAATACATTTCCATTTTTAGTGAACTTGAGCTTATTGTCTGTGGGCTTGTTTTTCTCAGTTACTCAGGGAAGCAAACCACCAATCATCCACAGGCCAGTATATGATAGAATGCAAGTTGCTAACTTATTTTCCCCTTACTGTCAGTATTTGGTGGTCCTGCATGGTTGGCATTCATATTTATCCAGCTTCCAATTTCTTCCCTAGAGAGAAGATAAATCAGAGGCCTTGAAACACTTGGTTCCAAGTGTTTTAAGGAGCTGTCTAAGAATACATAAGACACAATGTTCTCATTTTTCTGTAGTTCTGAGTGACTCCAAATACTGCTGGACATGTGTATGGCTTGTTAAGAAACAGGAAGGCTTAAGCTGATATAAATAAGTCCTGGCCAATAAATAAAACAAGGTGATGATATTTACAAGTTTGAAAAGAAAAGAAAAGAAAAGCTACAGTAAAGCACTATAAAGACAAAAGTTGATTAAAGGTGGCTTGCTGACGGTCTTGGGCACACTTGTGGATGAAGTGGTTTCATTAACAGTACATCTTACAGCTGCCTCCCTGAAAAATTGCACCAGACTATTCTTAAAATTTTCATAACTACGTAGAGTGAGTATAGCACTCGTCAAAAAGGATAAAAAACCCCATTAAAATGGGCAGAACAATATCAGGCATATATACACAATGGTGCAGGTGAAACATGAGCAAGGTAAGTAGGGATAGAGAGATGGAAATGAGACCATGCAGATCTGAATAGCATGACTTTAGTCCAATCTCCTAAAAGTATTTAAATTTAAAAAAAACTTTTGCAGATACTGTATTGAGTTTGTATTCCAGTTTTTTTTTTTTTTTTGTAAGGGAAGGGGATGGGGTTATACACGGGTGGCTTCTGTGAGAAGCTGGTAGAAGCTTCCCCCATATCTGGCAGAGCCAATGACAGATGGTACTGGGATGGACCCACTGCTGGCCAAGGCCAAGCCCATCAGAGATGGTAGTATTGTTTCTTTGATAACATACTTAAAGAGGAAAAAAAAAAAAAAGTAATTGTGGCCAGAGAAGTGAGGAGAGTGAATACATGAGAGGAAGAGCTCTTCAGACATAAAGGCCAGTTTGTGAGGAGGAGGGACAGGTGCTTCTTATTCTCTTCTCTGCAGTGAACAGTGACAAGACCCAAAGAATTGGCCAGAAATTATGTCAGGGGAGGTTTAGGTTGGATATTAGGAAAGGAAGGGTACCCAGGGAAGTGGTCACAGCACCAAGCCTGCCAGAGTTCAAGAAAAATTTGAACAACACTCTCAGGTCCATGGTGGGATTCTTGGGGCTGTCTTGTGCAGGGCCTGGAGTTGGACTTTGATGATCTTTGTGGGGAACTTCCAGCTCAGGATATCTTATGATTTTATGATTCTAACTAATTTCTCCAAGTCTGTTCTGCCTGTAACAGTATTAGGTAAGTGACCTATCCCTCTCATTATCTCAGCTCATGAGCTGTTCCTCATTTTTTATCTCCCTTGCATAGCTGAGCAGGGGAGTTATTGAACACCTTTGGTGGGTATCTGGCCTCTGGAAAAAAAACCCCAAAAAGCCAAAACAAATTAAAAAAACCCAAACTTGCAGATCAGGTCAGGCCAGAAGACTGAAGACTAGAGCCTGGAAAGTTTAGATTTGATGGTTTTAAAGGATCAACTGCTGATCTCGGGCTCCTAATGTAATGCTACGGGGAAAAAAAGAAGGATTGTTATAGTGAATTATATAAACAGGAATATAGCCAATAAAGGGAGAAAGTGCAAGGAAATGAAGGTTTAAAAATGATTGATTTAAGGTCTCTTTGAGAAAGAAGGTTGGTATTTTGTAAGCAAGTTATTTTCTGGTCCTCAAATAATAGGTTCAACATAAAGGGTTGAACTCATACTATTGACTAAGGAGAGATCAACATTTGGCATTGTGAGCATTTCCAACTTTTGGAGAAAGATCAAAATCAAGTGGTAGAAAGTAAAGATAAGAGATAATAGTGCAAAAAAATCTGATTAGAACAGATATCATGCAATATTGGATGCAAAACAGGAATTAAGAGAAAGATTTCCCATCACTTCAATGACTTCTGAAATCTTTACTTAAGAGACATAAATGGATAACTACATATCTCTAACACATCCAAGTTGCATATTCGTTTATTTGAACCTAAATGGTTTTTAATCCAAATTGAAAAATCTTGTTCTGAATCAATAAGAACTTTGGTTTGCATTATTCAGAGAGCTGTAAGGGAAAAACAGTGTTCAGTGGGCAACACGGATGAATATAATTAGATGCAATAGTTTGAAGTTCAATGACTCTAATAAAATAATGAACAATGTCAATGTCGTGTGCTGTGCTTTGAATAATTGATTGTTTAATAGCATTTTGATGGGAATGCAGTTCCCAAAGAGGATCCTTGATTGCATTTTAGTGCTGATAAGTAATAGCGAGGGACATATCTCCATAGACTTATTCATACATTTCAACTCAGATATGTATGAATACTTGGCTAAAGAAAAATAAAAAAGACACTTTGAAAATCCAGTTTTATATGTTACCTTATTGCATCATTTCTGCTTTCAAAAGTTATTGACATGTACTAAATGCAAGACTAGATAATTTTAATGAATATCTGTACTTAAGATCATTAACTATACTTTCTCGTTTTCTCTTTCAGTGTTGTGTTTTCAAGACACTTTCATGAGAAATTAATATTTCAGTTATTTCAATGTGCTACAGTCATTAGACTGTACAGAAAGTTTTCATTTAGCACCTCTTTTTTCTTCTAATTTTTCTTCTTCTCTCATGCCACAATTAATCTAATATATTATCTTTCCATATCAGCAAAACACTCCTGAAAATTCTTTTCTTAACAGATTTTTCATACCCTCATAATTCAACACTGCTCTTCACAAAAGAGTGGGAGGTTATGAATCTGCATTTATTAAATTGTGTAATAGGCCTCTAGAATACCATTAAAACAAAACTCTATGAAAGGGGTCTATTTTGTGAAAGGAAATAAAATTTTAAAATATACTGCAAGTCTGTTGAAGGAAAAAGGAAACAAAAGACCAAAAAGGCATGCATTTTCTGGATTTTCCTGCATCAGGTAATCTTAATTAAACAAGTTTGAAACTCAGTGACAAAGATACGGAAGTGCTATTATTTTGTATAATTTTAAATTATTACGTTCTCTATGCAATTTTTATGACATATTCCTTGCATCATTTAAGGCAAATCCTACATATACAAATATAGAGGAGATATTCAGACAGAAGCCTGGAATATAAATGTTCTCAGAAATATGCTCCGAATAATTTTGCAGTGTAATTTTCTTAATCTGCATTTTTACTCTTCGTTCATTGTATTTATTTCTTGGTGTCAACACATTTTACCATGAAGCCCAGAGTTTTGTATTTTAAATCAGTCATAAGTTTCAAAATATAGCCAAAAGCCAAAAGAACTTGAAAATTACCCTAGGGTACCTGTGGAAGGAAAGTGGAGGAGGAAAAATTTTCATATGTCACCCCTTGTAGTGGTCCTTGAGGAAACTGCTTTTGTAGAGAGAGGAAATAGCCATTAACAATAGCACTGGATGTTTGGATATGATCACTCTGGGGGAAATCTGCAGGCCTTAAGTAGCCATAAAATATTGCTGTTCTCATTAGAAATAGATGTGAAAGTGCAGAAATGATTCATTGTTACCAGGATACTACAGGTAAGATTTGCCAGTAAAATTTTTAGAAATAACAGAATCTTCTGCACAGATTCTTAACTCCAAACTGAAATAGAATTTTTCTGCATCATTAAAGTTGTACTTGTTTGTTTTTTCCCTCTTCCCATAAATTTTGTTTCATTAATTTGTCAATAATTTTGTCATACAGTGAGAACTATTGTGAGTTTGAAAATTCAGTGGAGTTTTTTTTGTCAAGGGTTTTCCTTGTCTTCCAAGAGCTGTAGTTTAAAAAGTAGAAATGGAAGTAAATACGAATAATAAAATGGAAGCTAGTTGAACGGAAAACTGTAGATATTGAAAGCAATAAAACCATTATTTATCTAGAAAATAAGTCATATATTCAGACGACATTGGCAAGCCTTTCATGATGGATCCTGAGTTTTCCTCTACTTTTTTTTTTTTTTTTTTTTTTTTTTTTTTTTTTTTTTTTTTTTGTATGGGAAGTGAAATGCAGTATATTTGCAGATGTAAGATCAAATTGAAATATGCCTGAGGGGAAAAATATTATTTTTTCAGTGACCATTCCTAGGGCTTCAGAATATCCTAATTCAAAACCATTTACAATACAACCAAATGTCTGTAAGAAATGACCACTCTTTTTCAAAGTGATTCATAAAACCATTACATGTATAAGTTTGGAGGAAGAAAAATACACACCAAAATCCCAACACACAACCAAACCAAATCATACTTTAAAACTTCATAATGGTGCTTTCAGTACCTCTATTTCAATGAGCTGTTTCCAGGAAGAGAGAAAAAAAATGTATTTTTTCTATGTTCTAGATGCCTGATGTGCTTCTGAACTATAAATTTGTATTCACTTCTCAGTTATCAGTTGTTTGATTATTCATTGCTTACAAAGAATGAAGGCTGCATCACCCCATGATGCATTCAGCTAGAGAATGCAACTTTTCAAAAAAGATGTGTGAAGCTAGGTTTCAAAATATTTTTGTAGACAGTGACATATGGGTTTTAATACTTACAAGTACCAAGAATTCAGCAACCTCCTGCAAGAATTTATGGCAGCTGTTAAATGCTCAGTATTTTGGAAAATCTGGCTTACAAATTACATGTCTAAATTTAGTTCTGGAGCTTGTTTTATGTTTTAAGTGATTAAGAAAAAGGTGATGACTGATCTGTTGCATTGCATAGACATGTATTTCATCCCTATTTTCCCCAAACTAATTTTTTTTCAGATTTTTGATTCTCTTTCCTGATGTTGTTGTGAAGACAAGTTTCACCACTACCCTAGGAGCTTGAAGTACTTGAAAGGAAAGCAGGAAATAGACTGAGCTTCCAAACTAGAGAATGTCCATTCATTTTTAAAGGAATTTCAGATGCCAGATTAGCAATCATATTCCATTTTATGATCATACTTTATGTCATTGTCTTAATCTTGTAAGAACTAACAATTTATAGAAGTTAATTACTTTTTTCTTTCTTGATCTTAATAGAAGTTGGAATAAGTTAGATGGTTTTTCAAATATACCTTAAATATGAAAGCTGTACCTAGATATTTCCATGGAAGTCTCATGCTTTAGTTCAAATTTTAGGATTCTGTCTGGATTGCTTTCCTGAAAAATCATAGGTGTGCTTACATCGTATTCGCAATTCATAATATGTATCACGGCACTGGACCCCTTATATTAATTGCTATTCAGTTTGATTTTGTGAAAACAAACTAACACTGGAGTGCCATCTTCTAAAGAAAATATTGAGGGGAAATGGCAAGAAATTACACTTGCAGTGCTCTGGGAAATGAGGAAGAGGCAAGGAAAGAGCTTCTTACACTGATCTTTGAGATGCAGAAGCCAGTAATGGAAATTTCAAAGCTGCTAAACATAAACTGGATGGAAAAAAATTTCATTCTTAGGAAGACATTGCCCTCTACTTGAAGGATTGATAGCGCTAGTAGCATAATACCACAATTAGTTTAAGAGTTAGCTTTCTGTTGACTGGCAGCATGAAAACAGGAGTTCTAGAGAAACCTAACACTGCCTGAACAGGCATCACGACTGAGTCTGCTAGGACTGACTCAGTTAGGACTGGTTGCACCTTTCTCCTCCAAATATCTTTAAACACAAGTCTTTTAACACAGTTATATTAGTCTTGTGTAATGGAAAAACCTTAAGGAGATCAGAGAGGAAGGAATATGTCTTAACTAGAGTGGGAATCCTTTTTACACCTGTTGCAGAGAGACCTTTCTCATCACTAGACCATCTTCATAGCCATGAAGGTGGAGAAGAAAGTTTTCATATCTAAATTCAAATCTTCCTTATGTCCCCGTGTATTCAGTTGAAAATTATAACTTTATTATTGGTAGTTCTTGTTAAATATGACAAATGAGTTTAAAAGGCACCTGTATGCCAGGGCTGCTGTACATTATTGTCAGCTGTGCCACATTTGCACAAAGATATCTCTAATGTATGGGAGGGCTCTAGTTCAAAGTTTTTGCATTGTTTCAAAGCAAATCTGCTGACCTTCTCCATTTACTGTGCTTTGGTTTACACTTCTGTGTTAATTGGTTCTCCTTCCGAGGGAAATGAGGACATGTGGTCCATAAAACACATGTAAGAATGTGGATAGGCTGTCCATAGGAATCAACCAAAGACAACTTTATGATGGTTTTTGCTTCTAAAGCTAAAAAAGCCCTGACCAAGCACAATTTCCCTGTATAGGCATGCTACAATTGACCTGCAGTAATTGCTGTTTGTCCATCTAAAACCAACAGGGCGAGTAAGCCCTTCTGAGACTGCTCTCACTGCGCCTCTGAGAAGTGTGTGTATGAGAGTGTGCTTTGTTGCATTCAGCTATAAATTAAGAAAGACTGCTACCTCAATAATGTATTGGATTTAAAGGAAAAAATAAGCAACCCAAAAGAAAAAATTCTCTAGGAGAAATGTGAACATTTTCAGTAGTGTTCTAACCTTCTCTGGACAGTTGTAACTATCCATTTTTACCACTCATACTTCCTCTGTTGCCATAATACGATGAGATATACTAAAAGGGGAAATGTTAGTGTTCAAAATGGTCAAAGCCATAAACATTAAATAAATCGTGCGTGTCTGTGTTTTTGTGCTTACATAAGTGGGTGGCTTATCTAGAATTATAATATCCTCACTGTGAAAAATTGATCCCACTAAAGAATTGTAAGCTGTTGGAAATTATGGTCTTCAAAGAAATAATAAAGTTTGTAATTCATGTTTTCAATATCCATTATTTAAATGTACTACTACACCCACTTCAGTACAAAGCAGACATTTTCTGATTTTAAATAGAGAGTATAGCATCCTCAGAAGACTAGATAATAAATACAAAACGAAGAAAAAAATTCCCATTATTTGTCTCAGTGTCTGTATTCATAAAGACTGTTAATTATTTTAGACAAAATCCTCGACATTTTACTATATTATACAGCTCTCACCACACTGTCAGCAAAAAAACTCCACACACAACAAAGCAAAAAATCTTTACAAGAAAATGAAATATTTATGGATAACCAATTTGAAGGAAATTTCATAGACTTAAATGTCCAGTCTAAGTGTTCTCTGAGAAAAATAAGTAACTCTTACTGGAAAAAGACTCAAACACTTGAGAGCATTACAAAAATTCTGAAAATTATTAAAGTTCAGGAGCTAGACATGTCTAAGAGTAGAATAAGAAGACCAAGGTGCAGCCTTATGGTATTTAATATATGAGGCTGGAGGGCACTAAATTCGGTACAAAATTCACATGAATTCTTACTCATACTGGGGCTGAGTCTATAGGGAATGTCAGTTATTGTAGCCAAAATGCTTTTCATTTTCTGTGTTATATAGACTTTAATGCATTGTTAGTCCAAAATAATCCACCAAGAAAAGCAAATCAGTAAGACCTCTTAGCAGTACAGCTTATCAAATTCTACATGGTGAGGGGAAAAACAAGAAAAACAACCCTTGGTTCGTGCTAGCTGGTGATAATCAGTGAAACATGGGGAGGAAAAAAAAGAACCATATCACCCAATCTTCAAAAACAGTATGCCAAATAATTTGGTTGGTTGGTTTGTTCAAGATGAAAGACACTTTCAAATCAATTATGGAAGAGTACCCAAAAAAGTCCGCCCCCCTTTTTTTTATGAATAAGCTTTTGCATGTCATTATATTAATACTAATAGTTTTACTGAATCAGGGGATGCCGCACGGTTAACATGATTTTTCAGTTCTCCACTTATTGATAAGGAAATCACAAGGAGTTATTGCTGCTGTATTGAAAAAATAAAAAATACCTTGGATAAGATGACAGCACAATAAGATCTAACTGAAATATAGCCTGCACAGGTTTGTGAGGAGGCACAGAGCTGTGTCTCAATAGGGACACATTACATTCTGTAAGTATATCAGAGAACAGAAGATTTCTTCAGCCCTTTGGTTTTGGAGGAAATTAATTGGACAATTTCCAAATTCATTTTTTATGTATTTAAAACTAGCAGCAATCTGCTGCTGCTTTGGCACTCTGACATAGTTCATGAGCTCATTGATTCAGGATCAGATGATATTGTTGATTTTGTTCCTTTCCACGAATCACCTGTTTTGTAAATATTTTAATAAGGTACAAGGGGTATTTACTGAAAATTGCATAATAGTGCATGTTAAAGGAGGGTGCCAGTGACATAAGTACACTGTAAGCCTAGAAAAAGTAAATGTAGGATAATGTAGATCAATCTTTGAAAAAAAATTCCATCAGTGTAGCCGAGAGTATTTTTGATTCTTAGCGGTTCATAGTGCAGGTTGCAACAATGGGAGTCATGATTGGCTAACTCTTCCTACAAGAATGGAAGTTATAACCTTAAATATATTATCTTTATAACAAAAAAAGGAAATTGTTTATGTTTCAATATACAGAATAAGTTTTCCAGAATAAAATACCCTGTGCAAAGTGACTGAGAGAAATTTTCTCATAAAATGAGATTCTTAACATGAGTATTTAACATTCTGCATTATATTGGTCTGCTTGCTATCCATTTGAAGCATTTCCATTGCCTTTATTTGGTATTTACATACTATAAATTTCCATAAGTTTCTCTATGTCATGGTCTATTTCAGAGCTGGTAGATCCATGCTGGATCACAGACTGGGTGATGAAGTCCCTCACCCTTCATCTGACACCGACATTGCCTCTTTGAATTTCAGCAATCCTCTTTCCATTTTGTGTCTTAAAGAAGACAGTACAACAAAGCTGCAAAAAAAAGCATGTTGCTGCTTCATGGATAACACTGAAATTGCAAAAAAGAGCCTGAACCACAGCTGCTTTATTAGGTCATTTCTGATTGTAGCCACAGAAAGCCAAACAGCAAGCAATCACTCTGCCAGTCTTCAGTTTCAAATTTTCTTTATTACTGTGCTTAGAAATTTACATTAGCAGCCAAAATTTGCCAAAACCTCTGGAAACACTCCCATTCAAGCTACTTCTATGGGAAAGAAATTTCAGCTTCAGACTAAACATGAGGATTTGATTTTCTATTTGCATCATTTGTCATTTTGCCAGAAATATATAGTAGAAAGGTATCCAAGGTAATAGTTACTGAACGCTGGGTGGAAATTAAAAAGCAGGAAAACAGTTTATTTATGGCACCCCAGTTTTACACAATGCAAAGTCATATAAACTACTGAACATCTTGTGGTAGGCAGCCTTCCAAAAAAAAGTAGATGTCAACTATAGGTGTTAAAGTGAGTTTTGGCAAACAGAAGTGCAGCACAGTGTCAGAATGCTCTTTGCTTAGTCTTTGCACAAGGCTGATGATGTCTGTTCCTATGAGCACAGGAATCTTGCTTGCTGGCTCCTGGAAACAAATGATCTGAAAAGGAGCAGGTAGAATCAAGGGCAATTCCAATTGCTACCACTACATCTTTATTAAATGCAGGCTGCATAGTTTTGGATAAGCCTGATATCCTTCGGCTTAAGAAAAATATCAGACTACTGCTTCACATTTCTAACTACCTGGGACAAAATCAGAGCTCCAGTGCAACATGCTTGCATGTGAAACTGCATCTTACAAGATGAAGGAACATGTTTATTCAATCATTTTAAATCTCAGAAAAAGTTTTATAGTAATGAGGTATTAGAATAGTGTTGTTGGGTAATAGAACCCGTTTTTTTCAATTTCTTTTTTATAATGCACTTGATGAGGTGACAGATTTATGTTACCTCATCTAATGCCTAATTCTTTCTTTTAAGAACTTTGAACATCACTGCTGCTGTTCTAACAAACTCCCATATTATAGACAACATGCAAAAAATAATTTGTCTATATATGAGTAAAAATAAACAAACAATATCACCTTAAATAATTTTTCTTTCTCTTGTCTGTTTTGTGCCAATATGATCTTGCATGCTGTATTAGATTTGCATAAATCAGATTTTTGATTTCATAGAACATGGGTAAGGCTCCTAAATACCAGGAAAATATCTGAAATATCAGAGCACTTCTCAGGTGGGCTCCTTTATAAAGATTTTCTATGTTTTGGTTCCTTTTTTTGTTTTTGTTTGTTTTGCATGAAAATTCTCCATTTTGATGGTTTGATTTTTTTGTGGGTTGTTGCTGTTTTGGTTGGTTGTTTTGGTTGTGGTTTTTTTTGTTTGTTTGTTTTTGGTTTTTTGTTGTTACTTTTTTTCTTTTTTCCAGCTTTGTTTTGTTGCTTTTTTTTTTTTTAATGAAAGCTAGGTTTCTCTTGTGGTCAAAATCTCTTGTGGTCTTGATCTCAGATTTTTGTTAACCTATAAAAATTGATAAGATTAGCAATAAAAGAACAAGAATTAGCAACTCTGGAGGTCATCTAGTACAATGGTCTATTTGAATTGGGACTGTTGCCAATATCAAGACCAGATCAGCAATGACTGTGTGCAGCAGAGCATTGAAAATCTCCAAGAACAGAAGTCCCTTGCCCTGCCTAGGAAACAAGTTCCAGTGCTGCATCACACTGGCAATTTCATTGCTCTAGTTATATTTTCTTTTAGCAGCCTAAAATGTGAAAGACATAATTTATGGCAACTTTGTTTTGTTATGTTGTTTCGTGCTTCTATGAAGGGTATAGGTCTGTTGTCTTTGCAGCTGCTCTTCAAATGGCCATAGACATTTGCTAGATTTCCCCTCACTCTTTTCTGTATTGAACCACAGTCCCCTCATCTTCCCTTCACAGTACATGTGCTCTGGGTCCCTGCTCATCAAGGAAGCTGAACTTTGCTGAACTTCCCTAGTTTCTCCATATTCCTCTTGAACTGGATGGAAGGCAGAAGTGTATGTCGTATGTATGTCATACTCAGGGTACAGCCTCATCAGTCCCAGATAGAGAGTGACAGCAGCTTATTCCTCTAGACACAGGACAATGCACCCTTTGTCTCCCATGCAATGACACTGCACTTTTCCCTCTGGGGCTCACTACAATCATTAAGCTCTGTGGTGGGTTGATCCTGTGTGGATGTCAGGTACCCAACAAAACCACTCTATCACTCCTATCCACAACTGGACAGGGGACAGAAAATGTAGCAAAAGGTTTGTGAGCAAAGATAAGGATTGGGAGAACCCACTCACCAAAGATCGTAATGGGAAAAACAGACTGAACTTGGGCATATTAACTGAATTTATTACCAATAAAATCAGAGCAAGATAATGAGATGTAAAATAAATCTTAAAAACCCTTCCCCCATGTGTGGAGGACATTGCTGGCTTAAAACATTTCAGGTGCATGTGTGGGGACAGGGGCAAGTCAACTCTGACCCAGCTGAGGTGATGCACTGCTCCATACTCCCCACCCCTAGTCATCCTGTATCCCAGCCCTGCAATGCCTGCCAACCACTGACACACCAGACACAATGCTCCACATCCCAACCCTGGACTCCCTAACTCAGCTCTGACTGGCCAAATGACTGAAAGTCCCACCTGGGGGAAGGGCCCAGGAAAGCCAAAGCACAAGGTGAGCACATCTTGACCCTACCTTCCCTTGGATTTTATATCAGATGGGATAACACTGGTCCCTGCCAGGAGCCTACCAGCACAGTTTCCCATGGGACCACAGCTTCTTTTCAGGCATCCCTCACTGTGG
This sequence comes from Alethe diademata, assembly GCA_025584955.1. Lineage (NCBI taxonomy): Eukaryota > Metazoa > Chordata > Aves > Passeriformes > Muscicapidae > Alethe > Alethe diademata. Next base: position 41,906,423 of record JANRMJ010000077.1, on the reverse strand, counting down.
CAGGGATCTCCTCTGTGGAATTTAGGTGGATCTCTGCACTCCTACTGACTTCCATGGACTGCCGGGGTGCAGCTGCTTCACCATGGTTTTCACCACAAGCTGCAGGGGAATCTCAGCTCTGGCTCCTGGGGTGCCTCCTCTGCCTCTTTCTTCACTGCCTTGGTGTCCACAGAGTTTTTGCTTTCACATATTCTCTGTCCAAAACTACATCTGCACATTAACTTTTTTTCCTTTCACATATATATTGTCACAGAGGTGTTACTATCATTCCTGCTTGGCTCAGTCTTGGCTAGCAGTGTGTCCACTCTAGGGCCAGATGGCACTGGCTCTGCAGACATGGGGGAAGCCTCTGGCAGCTTCTCACATCACCCCTACATCCCACAGTTACCAAAATCTGGTCATGGGAACACAATAAAAGCTATTCCCTGAAGTGACATTATTTGTTAGCTCCTAGTCTGTGAAAATGTGTAGGATTTTCCATCATAGTTTCTAACTTTGAACTTTGTCATAACACAAATCAGCAAGGGTTTGTTGGCCCCACTCCTCAAATTATTTTAAGTCCCTCTGGTCTGAAATTCTGTGCCAACAACTCCCCTTGGTTTATAGTCATCTACAAATTTGCATGTGGGTACACTTTATACCATTACCCAAGTGACTGATGAAGATGTTGAATACAAATGGGACAAAAAATTGGCCTCTGGAAGCCTCTGATGGCTGCAGGCTGCTGGCCAAAATTAAGCCAATAATCACTACTATGTGTGCCTGGCAGAACAGCCAATTTTCAATTAATCTCGTAGTTCATTTTTCCAAAGTCAGGTTTGTTCTTTCTCTATTTTCAATTGGGAATTCTGTTAAAACTTCACTAATAATAAGATAGAACATGTCCACCAATATCTCCTCACAAACCTAATAATTTTTTTCATAGCAGAAAGTTTTTGTTTTGTCAAGCTCTTTGTAAATCTGTGCCAGCTACTCCAGAAACACATATCATTCATATGCTTGCAATAGAATCTAAGAGTAAATGTTCTGTGACCTTTTTAGGGTCTGACATGATGTTGATTTCTTAGACTCATAATGGGCTACTTTGCCCTTCCTAAAGGCAAAATTGTCATAAAATTAGACTGTTTTTTCCTAATTTTTACTAATCAGGCACTTCCCCATCATCACCATAGTTCTTTGCAGATGACAGTTTAATTTAAAAATCACAGTAGCCAGCTCTTTCAGCCCTTTTGTATGAAACCCATTTTGTTCCCGGGATTTGAGTATATCCAGTGAGCCTTAGTCTGTTGTGTCCCTGCTGTTTATTGTCCCATGCTTTCCTATCTTTTCCCAGTTCACTCCTCTGTAAAAAGGATTGTTCATAATCTCAGAATCCTGAATAGCTACTATTTCATTACTGCCTTCTGTAAACCTCTCACGGCTTCTGAGACTCTTGAATCAGAAAATGTCAGGTAAATGTCTCCAAAGAGAGTACTTAACTGGAACCAAGTATATCAGATGTGCTACTACCTGCTACAATCATATTTTCTGCTAGTCTCACTCAAAAAAGGAAACAGTAGATCTCCAATGAGATATAGGCAAGAGACGAAAGAACAGGAAGGTGCCAAAATTAATTTTCTTAGGAAACAGCTGTTTTTCATCCAAGGAATTTTAGTGGTGCACAGGGGAATGATATATCTGAATATACAACAAAAGTCAGTAGTTGTTTTGATATGAGAAGGACTCCTCTTATTTTCAGAAAGTATTTACATTTGGACTAATTTTGGGTTAAAATTAATGTATTTATTTTAAGCTTGGTATCAATGAAATTTAATAAGGAAAAAAAAGTCAGAGAAGTCCTTTGCAGTGTTGAATCTGTATTGCTGATTAGAAAGATCTGAGTAATAAAGAGAATTAGGAATGCTTTTTTCTGAAATAAAACTGTCTTTAGTGAAGCTTCTGATAGGTGCGACACACCAGATAATAGCTGTAAGCATACTGTAAGTGACTGTTCTGGTTCTCTACTACAGATACCTACATTAGCACGTGGAAGACACTTCAAGATGGATGTATATTTGCTGACTCAATGCACTGAATTATATAGAATGTCTTATAATATAAAAGTCATTGCTTTGTATAAATATTGAAAATCAGAAAATGAGATTTCCATTTCTTGTCATACTTAAAACTGCCATTAGAGCTCTTCACTTTAATTCAGAAAATACATTACATACAGTTTACAGGAAATAAAATGCTCATTACTAAGTTCTCTTCATTGTTGTCTGAGATGTCTTTCTGTGTTTCTTAATTCAGCTTCATTGATTCATATGACAAAGAAAATTATTGTAAAATGTGAATTCAGAATACAGGAAATACTTCAAGTGGAAATAGAGAGCAGTGCAATAACATTGTGGCAAATTAGAAGTTATTTCAGTGGCTCCTCTCTGGTCCTCTTATTAAAATTTGTGGAGTTTGCTAGCAAATTGGGTTACTTGCTACCCAAATCTCCCTCTCCTTCCTACTCAATCCAATTACAGGCAACAGAACTTAATTTAATGCATTTTTAAGAGGTGAAAATAATTTATAAATTAAACTTGGTGGTAATTCGGCTTCAACCTAGAGAACATGCATCAGAAAATTATATTTTTCTGGATTTTGTTTTCTGTGGCTGATCTTAAATACTGAGCGTTCATTTCAAACCTTGAAAATTTTCTAGAAATTAGTTGAAAGGCATCTTAGCAGTTATAAATAAATAAAGGTAGCTGAGTGATCTACAAAATCATTGTATCTACTTACTTCTGAAAGAACATGATTTTCTCCCACTTATTGGAAGTTGATTATAAATTTTTATTGTATTTGTTATTTAATTGATAATTTTGAACACACTATTTAAAATACATTAACTCAGTTTTAGATCACTGTTAAAAATGATTGTTAATGTCATAGAAGACATTATATATTCAAACTGTTCAAGCTCTGTGAAGAACAAGATCACTAAATGTGGCAAAATTTCCACTGCCTTCAGTAGGGCCATGGCCTTGTGATTCATGGTACAGTATGTACAGTAACATAAAATAGAGACAGTTGCACATTTTGCATTGTCATGCCACTTGATACTAAGGGAAGACCTTGAAATAGTCATCTTAGCACTGAATCTTTTACAGAGTGAAGAAAATTGATAAGCAATATCATGAGAGGGCAGTAAAAAAATTTATTAACTGTTCTAGGTTTACCTTTCAGGTGACATAGGCCTTTCTGAAGGCAATATTAATGGGGAAAAATAGTTTTCTATGGGATTTTTTTTCTTAATACAGAGTTTCAATGTAATATGTCAAGGTACTGTGAAGTAATTGTCTGTGCATATCTGGCTGTAGTTGTGAAGGATGCAGACTCTTGCCCGACTTGCTTAATTGCCGCTGTCAAAATTTGTGACATTTGGGATTCTTACTATCCCATTTATTATGTCATTTCACCTAAATTATAATTTCTCTGGTGTGAGCCTTCAAGTGTACAAGCTTAAAATTCACTTTCTAGGAGTATTGGTGCAACTGTTCATCCAGCCCTAGAAATTATTCAACCCCATAATGGTAGGCATTTGGAGTAGACATAAAATACTTTTTTGGAAAACAAATGTATTTAAGTTCAAGGATGAATGTTAATACAATAATTTCAATACAGTGCTTCCTAGTTGAATTACTAATTTGTTAGAAGATTAAAAAATATTTAGCATATTAAATAGAATGTCTCTGTATAAACTGTAAGAACTGAATCTTAGGTTTGTGCAATGTAAACCTTGTGTGTTACAATGAAGATAAATTAGTTTAAATATAATGATTCCAGAGGACAAATCTACATTATTTAACATTCATGTACATTGTAAGCAGTTGCTCAGAGGCATATTTGTCACAAAGGTGCTTTGTTATTAGTACCTACGATGAGGTATATATAAAATCAGATTTGGCTTAATTCAAATTAATGCTTTCAAAAGTGGTTTTAAAATGTCCCAGTCAGAGGTCCTTTCTGCATTAGAAAAACTATGCGCTTTGGATTGCAGTAAAGAAATGTTGATGAAATGTTAAAAGCAAATACAACTTTTCAGTCTGTATGGACCAAGGAGAGTTTGTGTTGACACAAAACTTACAAGAACATGTCAAAAATTTATCTAGTCCAGTATTCAATGTTAGGAAAAAAAGATAGTGAATACAGTCAGTATAATCCCCTAGTGATACTTCCCCAAATAATCCTTTCAGAAATCAGCAGTTAATCTGCAGTTTTAGTATTTTGTGAGCTGAAGACCACATCTTTGTGTTTAACTGTGTTTGACAGAATTTTCTTCCATGAATATTGCTAATCCTTCCTAAATCTATGTTTTGGCATTTACAATATCCTATAAAAAGGCTTCCATAGTTTTATAATATCTTGCATTTCCTTTTGTTTATTTTAAAACTGCTATTTAATCATGTTCAGCCTAATTTATATTTATAGAAGATTATGATGAGTATCAAGTCATCCAATCCAAATTACTTCATAGTCAAGAACAATGAATTGCTCTTGCATTAATTTTGTAGTAATAGATCTTGTACAGTGAGCGCCAATTTCTGACAAGATAAAATGATGCTCTTTGTTGCTGAGAATTGTTATTCATATAGCTGCCATTTAAAAACATTTCATTGAAACTGCTAGAGAAGTCAGGGCGGGGGTGCATCTGTCCCTTAAAATCTCAAAACAGGCTAGAACATGCTAAATAAATGGGAATTAAATTTTGTAGTCAAGAAGATTTCCCAAGAAACAAATTCCAATATTCCACATTTGCTGATGTTTCTATTTATATATATTATCCCAAGTCTCTTAGAAGGAAAAGAAAAAAAAAAAAAACAACAAACCCAAACAGTTCTTTGAGGTGAGTGCAAAAATTTTTCCTTTAACACTGAAGGACAATTTGTCACTGTGTTGCAGGAAGGTCCTTCTTTCTTGTCATTTTTCAGTCGCAAAACAGAGGATGTGTATTTGTAAAAATTATGCAGCTTAACTTAATTACCAAAAATAATCTAAACCAGGTTTCACAGACACAGAATGGGAAAGGTTGGAAGGGACCACAGTAGGTCATGAGGTCCAACCTCCCTGCTTGAGCAGGGTCACCCTAAGGCACATAGCACAGGATTGCATCCAGATGCTTCTTGAATATCTCCATTGAGGGAGACGTCACAACCTCTCTGGGCAGTCTGTGCCAGTACTTGCTCGCCTATGCAGTAAACAAATCCTTTTTCATTGCCAGGTGGAGCTTCCTGTGCATCAGTTTCTGCCTCTTGCCTCTTCTCCTATTGCTTGTGAACACCAGGTAAAGCCTGACTCCATTCCTAGGACAGTCTGGGTCCAATAATTTGCAGAAGAGGAGCATACCAAGAGAGAATATCAATCAGCACTCAGCAGCTGGTGTGATAGAATAGGACATGCAGGACACCCAGAGGTGTGTGAAAGTGACCACATGGGACTAGTGGAGCTGGTCCTACAACAGCAAAAGTGTATCAGAGAGTGTAGTTTTCAACAAAACATGCATTGACACCCCTTCCCCACCCCTCACCCCAGGATGACCTGGCTTTGACCAAGACACAGCTCCTGCGAAAGGACTAGGTTTAACAAGTACCAGGGTGACAGAGGTGTCTGTAGTTTCTTCTGCCTCAAGGCTGACATCTGTGGGCTGTACACCCCAAGAGTCACAGGGCTGTAAAGGAAAAGAGCTGTGGGAGAAATTGGATACATGGTGTAACGAGAAACTGAGTACATGGTATAATATCAGGGAGAAGAAAAAGGACACAGAAAGAATCTTTGCGGAGAGCTTGAAGGTGCAAAAAAAATCCCAAATCCATATTACATGGAAAGACAGATAGCTTGAGGTTATATTCAAATGACAGGATATAGATTCACCAGATGTTGGAGGCCTTAAATGGAGATTCAAGGGAAGAGTACATGAAGTACATGGAAAAGTGAAAGAACATAGGAGGGACAGCATGATGTGGGAAGCTATCACACTTTCCCAAATAAAGCTGTGTGTCTGTGTGCTTGTCCTAAGCACCTGCCTATGAATATGTGAATCACTGAAAACAAAGAAGTAAAATTCTAAGTTCTTGTGCATTCAGAAATGTATAATCTTACTGAAATCACAGAGTACATTGGTAGGCATGGACTTTTTGGGAAAGGCAGGCCAGGAAGACAGGATGGAGATTTTGGCAAAGCCCTTGACTGTGTAGAATTTTGCTCTGGGAAGAGTAACAAAATAGCTGGAATCTGGTTAAAAAATGGAAACCAGCAAGAGAGAAACACTAGAACACTTCCCTACAGAGGACCTGCACAAGAGGAGGAAACAGATGAAGACCTCTTTATAGATCATAAAGGAAGAAGCCTCGTGGTTAAAAGACATGGTACTCATGAGAAATTTTATCTCGGTATCTGCTTGACATGCAGGGCACAAGCAAGGACACAGGAGTTTGGCAAGCCAGCTAGGGTACATGCTTTGCAGGACCTGCTGTTTATAAACCAGGAAAAATAGTCAGGGTTTTGGAGACTAATGTGTTTATGTTGTTAAACACAAACATAAACATATTGTGTTTATGATGTTAAAATTTGAAATCCTGAGAGACAGGGGTAAGGGCTGGACAGTGCCCTAGGCAACCTGCCCTAGTTGACCATGCTTCAGCAGGAGAGGTTAACCTGACAATGTAAAGATGTCACAGCAAACCTCAAATAGTCTGTGATTCTGTGAAAATGAATAGCAGCCCTTGTCTTCAGCAGAGCTGACCTATGCTTTGTGTGGAAATACCTGGAGACTCTCCCAGGAGGTAGCTCTGAACAACAAAAGGGCTCAGCAGAGTTGGATGATCCTCAAGAATCATCTCTTCAGGGCTCAAGGATTCTCCACTCTTTTGTGCAGGAAGGCAAAAAAGTATGGTAGAAGAGCAGCATGGATGAAGATAGAATTCTAAACTGAAGCAACATAAAACTATTTTTGAATACACAGTGTGACAGCTACAGGACAACAGGACCTTAATGGGGCAATACAGTAAGCCAAGACTTCTGAAGAGGCAGCCTTGTATCACAAGAGGTGTTCTTCATGGGAAAATAGGTGATGCTATTTAATGTCTTTAACTAACAGATAAAATGACTAGATGAAAAGTACCTTCAGTAAGTTTAGGGACGACACCCAATGGGGAGCAGTACTTGCTGTGCTGGAGGAAAAAGTGACCATCCAAAGGGATTTCAGTGTGCTAACAGTGACCTCATGAAATTTAGCAATTACTGCAGTGGATCCAGTCCTTGCAAGAGAAAGGGCCTAACTGTCTGGAAAGCAGCTTTGAGGGAAAGGCTCTGAGAGTGCTGGTGGCCAGGAGCTGATGTGAGTCAGCAGCGCACCCTCGCGGCTGTGACGGGCAACTGCTCGCTGAGCAGCTCCGGTGGGAGCGCAGACAGCCAGGTGAGAGAATGGATTATCCCCAGAGGAGTCATCCCAATCTATTTGGCATCTGAAACCAGGCTTTGGGTGCTGCATTGAAATTTAGGCTCTCTAGTACCAGAAAGGTATCCACAAACTGAAGAACTACTGGTAGAGCTACAAAGATGGCTGGAGTATGGAATCATAGAATGGTTTAGGTTGGAAAAGAATTTATGATAATCAAGTTCAGCCATTAACCCAGCACTAAATCCATCACTGAACCGTGTCCCTCCATGCTACATCCACATTTATGTTAAATACCTCCAGGAAAGATAACCCAACCACTCCCGTTGACAGCCTGTTCCAGTGCCTGACAACACTCCTGAGAATAGTTTGAGAAAATAGATGATTTTTTTCTTTCTTCTTTTCAGTCTGAGGAAGTAAGGTTAGTGCAGACTTGATTCTACATTCAGGTGCCTAATAGATTGTTATAAGGAAGATGAAGACATGTTCCTCTCAGAAGTACATGGAGAAAATACAAGGCTGGGCAAGATCCACAGGAACCTGATCAAACACCAAGCTTCACCCTGATGTCAGCTGGGCCTTCGTTCACATGGGCTCCAGGGACACCTTCCAATCTAATTTATTCAGTGATTTTAAATTCTAGAAAACAATATCTATTGAACAGATCTTAAGTTTCAATGATTTCTGTTACAGCAGTAAGGGCAGAAGGAATGTTAGCTATTTATACTTTCTTTATTCGTATTTTTGCTTCTAGTCTTTTCCAGCTGTGATTTTATGTGCTTATCTAAAGGTTTCAGTTCTCTTAAACCATACTATGCATAAAATTCTGAGAGTTAAATTTCTCTTTCATAATGGAAATTGTGTTCCTTGGAGGGTCAGTTTTACTGAATATCTCTAAACTCACATAAAATACATTTCTGCAAGATGGAGCTTTTTAAAGCTTTAGATCTGTGTGCATTGTCTAGCTGAACTTGGCACAACTTACACCTCATAAAACCATAACAGTGTTATTTCATTTTTCGCTATGTTCTATTTCTTGGTAAAATTTTATTTTTCCATTCTGCTCTGTGGAACATACCTGTGGAACAAATATTAGTTTAATTCTACAATGTAAAGGAGAAAACGATAAAAACAGACCAGCAATAATCTATAATAATCACTGTAATGTGTTTCATGCTTTCAAATTACTTCTGGGTTATCAGCCAGTGAAGTTATGGATAGAAGAGTACCTGCTGTTTTTGGTGTTGAACTCTATCTGCAGGTACTGCTCAGATGAAGAACAGACAGTTAATTGAATGAGAAGCTGCACATAAAAGCATCTCAGAATACCACGTGCCATTTAATCAAATAACTACTAACAATTAATCAATATTCAGAGTATCGGTAATAATCAAGGCTAACCTGGACTCTTTCTTTTTTCCAGTGAGCACTATAAGTGCATTAGCAATATGGAACTGAGAGAATGCATTAGATACTCTCTGTGATGACAACATACACAATTATGCCAAATTATGCCTATTCTCAGGCATAAAATTGGCTAAACCCTACTTTTATGCTATCAGAACTTGAGAAAGACAGTTATGGCAAGAGAAAAATATTCATGTCTTCAGGTTTTGCAACTATTCTGAGTCCTGCTTCAACATGCAACCCTCTCAGGCAATGATTATTTTGCACTTTTGTCATAACAGAAAAGACATTTGGTTCTTTCTCATTTATTTTTCCTTTTATTTACTTTATACTTCTGCTATTATGTTCACTTCCCTCCCTGTTTTTTTTTTTTCCTGGTATCATATTATCTCTCTCAAGTTTGGTTTGTTTTTGTTTTTAAGAGTAAAGCATACAATAAAACATGCTTTAATTCCTTTAATCTTTATTGGACTGGGAGAAAGAGAGGAGAAGGGGAAGTGGTTGATGTGTGAACATTCACTAAGTATCCAGGTCATTACTATAAATGAGTTTTAAAAAGACAAACCCCAAGGCCTTAAGCACTTACAAATTAAAATGGAGAAATAGCATAATAATATATACCACTGTCAGGTTAAAAAGATAATAAAATTACTTCTATATTTTCATCAAAAAATGGAACTAAGATTTTACTCTACGCTTTTTCAAGACTAATGTAGGTAAATGTTATTATACTTGGATCTTGCAAAAAGGTAATAGCTGTGATTGTATAGCATAAATTTCACATTCATTCAGACAACACTGTAATAAGATACATGACACACAATGATCATATCCTAAAATCTAAACAGCATCACTGATAGGGAAAATTTGTTTGGTACTTAGTAGATGGGAACAAAATACTCATTAGGGATTCTGCCCGATGTATCTGTGATCACTTCATTGTGTATTGTTTGGAAAAGAAATCTTGTCATAATTTATGAATTTATTGATCCAGAAAATTTTATTTCAGGGCTATTTTCATGCCTGTTTTAATACTGGAATTAACTCCATGTCAATGTTTTCACAGCCCGGATGTGATTTAATTTGCATTATACTAAACTTTATAAGATTACATTGACCAAATATGTATTTTCCATCCATACCCCCAGAAGTAGCAAAAGTGCAGCCCTAGAGTTTTTTTTCTTGTTGTAGGCTTCCATAAAAACAAAAAATAAGATGGTAAAATATGGTAGGAATAAGAAAAATGAGGTGAGAGAAATGTGATTGAGTACAAAACAGTGAAGGAGAGGAAAGGTTGTGGGGCTAGGGGAAAGCAGCATTCAGCTGAACAGAGAAGGGATATAATTTATAATATATAATTAACCTCTGGAATTCCTTCCTTCAGGAGGAATGGCACAGCCTATTAGAGAGATTGAGACTGTAGCTGACTTTAAATGAATCAGACATTTACATGAGCCATGGGACCATCCACAAAATTAACCATAGGCTATTCTTTTCTTTTTATTATTATTCTGACAGAGTTTCAGTGATTCTGAGCATAAGCAGTCATCCAAGAGTGAAAAAAAATGCATTTTTTCTAAGGAAAGGTTGCTCTTTTTCAATTTTCCTTAGAGTTTCCCTTAAAGCATGTGGTAGTGGCTGCTTGCAGAGAGGGGATATTGGAATTTTCAGACTCACTGAATGTCTCAGATTTGATAGTTTTTCTTGTTATATGACATATTTTCCATAAATCACTCAAGATTAGTTTATATTTTCGTGGTGAAAACACCATGCAAACCCCTGCCACCTCAGTCACTGTATTTGTAAAAACAGTCTGTATGTCTAAGAGCTAAAAAGAACTCTGCAGGGCTAATAGTTGACATACCAATACCCTGGGGATGTGCTTTGCTGTGGCTAGTTCCTTTAGGTGAGAAGCCACATTGTGCAGGGTGAAAGGGTCACCTGGGTCTGGAAATAGCTGAGCGAATTACTTCATGAACAGTCTCCGGGCGTGAGAAAATGAAAGACTCCAGGAGCTCCCTGTATCAGATAGGAAACCATTTAGAGTAAAAGGTGCAAGTGGAACTGAACTCTGACAGGTGCATGTTTTGTTACAGACTGCCTTCTGTAGTTGTTTTTGTACAGCATAGTAGCAGCGGTAAAAGGAAAAGAAAGAACAAAAAGGACTTAAGATGTGTAGCATGCAGGCTTTAAGTGATGCCCTTGGAATTTTTTTAATTATCAGCCTGGAAGTGAATGAAGAGAGATGGAAGTTTTTGAAGTCTAAAAAGTGTGCTAGAACATCATTGTTTGGTCAAATCACATTTAGCAAACATTTGGCCAACTCGTGTTCCATCGTCCTTAGTGTCCAGATGTGTCCTTAGAGCACTTGGTGCAGTGTGTAGTCCTTCTCCATCTCACTGAACTTCTGCAAGCAAAAGGGAAGGCAAAGACTGTGGTGTGGAGTGGTAAAGAAGTGCTGGTGTCAGTGTGTCAGGATGCAACCCCAAACAAGATTCCAGACTGCACCCACAGCTTCTACCCACTGTTTGACATTACCAGGGGGTCCTTTCCCTTGTGCCCAGTCCTACCTCTGCTCACTCCAACACCTAATTCACTGAGGATGAGCACACATGAGATACGCATATCTGCATAATTAGGTGGATTGTGTGACAACTTTTAAATTGAAGTTACTGTGCTTTTGAGTCAATGATGAACCTTAGCTCAGCTGGCACTTTAACAGTGCAATAACTTTGGTTTTATTTCAGCAAATGAGTCATTTACTGATGACTTGCTCTGCCCCTGCAAATTATTCTTGACTGGGCTTTCAGATAGCAATTTATAAAATTTCACCCACCTACATCACACATTTTTTGTCTGAGTAGGCCATTTGACTTCTGTTATTATCAATGAAAGGAAAGTAACTGTTAGAGTGATATCCATTTCTGTTAAAAATCCTAAATCTAAAGCAAGTCAGGTGATTCACAACGCAGAAAAGCATACTTTTCCTCCATTGACTATAAAAGTATTCTAACGCAGAGTCACCTTAAGGTACTGGAAGGCTGAAATTAAGTTTCCTCAAAGCCTTTGCTTCTCCAGAATAGGAGAAATGTAACAAATTGAACTGGACAAATGAGAGGGATGGAGTGGGTTTTTTTATCTCTCTGAGAAAGTACTCTAAAAGATGCTAGACTTATTAGAGTCCAAGTATGTTTTTTCTTTTGAGACCAGGCCTTTGTTTATGTAGTGGACCTAATTATCACCATTAGTATTCTGCTGATGAGTGGTCCAGTGAGAAAACTCCTCTATCCATTTACATAGGAGAAGGCATTTTTCTGAAATATTTTGCCATAAGAACTGGCATATTTTCTTTTGCTGATTTATTTCAGAGGATTTCTTTACCAATCCTATGATAAAGCCTTGGTTTCGTCGCTAATAAAATAGGGATAGCAATACTTGCTTTCTTAAAAGACTTAGTTATTGTGTCAGATTGAAATGCTACACTATAGCACAATGTGGACATAATAAACTTGAGGTTTAAAAGATTCATCAATATGATCTATCCATCTAATTCATTCTAGTGTTTTTCAAGATTAAATACACTGTAGATGGAAAGCAATTAGTACAGAACATCAAATCGTTACATCTAGCTCTTGATTACATGCTTACTGTAAGGGCTTTAACAGAGCTAATTTTGAACAGGAAAAATCTCTAAGACAGATTAAAGTTCTAGGTTGAAATAATGTACCAATCAGTGCAAGTTCTCTGAAAAACATATTAATCAAAGAGGTACCTTCCTTACCTTAAATTAATTGATATGAAAATAAATTCAACAAATAAGCGTAAGAATAATGTCAACGAAACCAGAAAGCTCTTTGCTATTGCAAATAATTTTGGTTATTTCATCATATAATTTCAGTATTTTCATCTTTTATTTATCTCTGAATTGCCTCATGACAACAGTCATGCGCTATGATTACAGTTACTTTGGAAGAATATGGGGACTGACCCCATCACCAGCTCATTAGCAAATTACTAACTTGGGCTGCCTTTCCTACTGTCTCCTTGATGGATATCAACACATTGTTTTCTAGCCTACTGCAGAATAGAATGACCCAGTCCCATTTGGAAACTCCTTCTTCATCACAATTCTTATTAGAAGAAATGTGATAAAACCACATAAACTCTCCAAAGAACCCATAAAATGCAGCCTGATTTTTGTTGATAATCTGCTTCAAGCTAACCTCTTTCAGAAGTGATGAAGTAAGACTAAATCTAACAATCTTTTTAGGAATTAAACCACAGCAGTCCAACTACCGTTTGCTAAGAATGTTACCTACACCACTAATGGCTGCTCCTCTCATTCTAGCCCTGCAACGTGAAATTCTGAATTACCATCTGGCTATGATCTGTTTCAGTCTAAAATACCTTAAGCCATAGGATCCCAATATCTTACATTTTAAGATAATGTATACACCAACCTTATTGCATATAATCTTTTTTAACTGCAAGGAAAATTATCTCCAAAAAATGACTGAAATTATTTTCTTATCATGGAAGAGAGAGTATGAGTATGAATATTAATACTGAGATATGCGAGCAATGTTTCTTGGATTTATGTGATTTTGAAGGAATTCATTAATGTTCATGGGCACTGTCTGATCTAAAACTCATCCAGGCATAATGTAACTTCTATGACATAATGTGACATATGACCATAATAACAGCTGTGTGGCATGAATCTGTCCATTTTGCAGTTGCCACATCATCCTTTTCACAGATAAAAGCTTCTGTAGTGGTATTTGGCTGTGGTGCTAAAAGGAATCCCTCCACTATTGTCACTGTTCTGCATTCTCACAGATTTGATATAATACTAATAATCTCATTTATAGAGATCTTTTCTTCCTTTGCCCTTTCTAAACACTAAGACACAACCAGCACGACAAAACAATAACTAAATCAAAATTTTCTAAATTTAGGAGAAAGGAGACATCTGTGTGCATGTCAGGTAAACAGAATGACAAGATCATCCAGAAAATAATGGGAGAGAGAATACAGAGATGAAAGAGCATGTAAATTAAAACAAGATCAGGATAAATTAGTCTTTGACCTAAAGTGGCAAGAGTCACAGAGAAGTTCTAGCACTTCTACTATGTTGTTCATAGTTTTGACTTTGTTGTTCAGCTATTTTTATTTATGATGAAATTTTATCTTACTGTATTTCAATTCTTGTATGAGGAAGTATTAAAATATATAGTCAATGGATCAATATTCTCATTATTTTTATGTATGCTGAGATATGATAAGAAGATGCATTCTCTAATTTCTTCAGTTTGAAAATAGTAGTAAAAGGCATTTATTCACATGTAAGTGGCTTTCCAAGTGATAGAGTGGACTGTAATTTCAAATTAGGCATATCTATTAGATATTGTAGACCAAGATAATATCCCACATTGTCTGAGATGATTGCCTTAATTTCTGTCATCCATTTGAAGAACCTTTAATAGTGTTAGCGACAACACTGGAAGGGGAAAAATGATTTCCCAAAGTTTTTTACTCTTTGAAATTTTGATAGTAAAAAAAATAAAAATAACAAACGGTTCAGCTCATTAGCTGACTTCTCATGCATTTTTTCTATAGTAAATCATTGTCAGAAGATTGTTTTTCTTTTGTTGACAAATAGATTAAATAGATTAAAGTTAGAAAGTTTACCTTAAAATTTACCTTTTAGTAGAACTCTATTAGGAGCTACATTTAACTTGTTACAAAAAATAGGGATGTAGAAATAGAATACAGGAAAACACTGAACTGTTTAATCCCTCTGGTTTTCTTCAGCAAGGGCTTACATCAACTAAAAAGACCATATCTGTTTATACTTAATTTCACTGAACTATATGTGATATTAAGTGGTTAGCACTATATGAAACCTTGTGTTCAATTATGTCATTTTCAAAAGAGAGCTTTTATGGTTTTGCAAAAAATAACTATGAAATATTTACTCTAAAATGGGGTTATAAAGTCAGAGTTAGTTTGGGAATGTGTAATTATCAGTAGAATATAGTGTTAAAAACTTTATTCAATAAACTATGAAGTCAGCAATGTAATGTCAAGTCTTGTTCTAATGAACACTTAGTTTAAAGTGTTAATGTATTAATAGGGCACGTTGTATCTTCATTGTCATTTCTAGTTTAACAATCTAATGGCACCTTGTAGATGTAGTTGTAAAGGGCAAATTATTTTCTTGTCTACATGTTTCTTCTGGAATTCAGCATAAAACCAAACTGCTTAAAAATATGCTAAAAGTACATTTTGCCAGTGCTAGGATAAGAGGCTAAGACATAAAACAGTAATATGTATAATACAAATTTTAAAAAGTTCCAAGATTTGGATTTTTACATTGCACCATGCAATAAGGGAAAGTTACTGAGCAGAATAGTTTGCCAGAACTAGAGTAGTAGTAGCAAGTAGGCAAAACCTGTCCTCATTGGTGTAGGAGTGTGGGTTTCTACATTCTTTTTTTTTTTTAATATTTGTGATAAGCTGGAGTTTTTTACCTTTTGTGTGTGTCTGTGTGAAATATTTTTTCTTTGGAGACCCAGTCTCAAGGGAAGAGCATGTTGCAGCATGTAAATAGTTTTTCTCTTAAGGTAACACATTGGTAGTTATCTTTGCAGTGGATTTTCCTGTTGTAAACACACTGAATTAGATCCTTATGTTCTGCTTCTCTAGCAGTTTCAGTAATCAAAAGCTGATAGGCAGGTGCCTTTGAGCTGGGCAGGGCATGGTGAGGAGAAACTGCGGCTGCTTTGAGTCCATCAGAGACAGTTCCAGACAACCCCACTGCATGCATCACAGCTCAGCTCACAGCTGATGTGGAGGTACCTCTAGAGAAATGTCTTGAAAAATACTGGGAAAAATGATCATCAAGGCAGGAAGGGAAGGAGGGTCACCTGTTTATTTTGACTGTTGCAAGTATCACATCTGAGTTGAGAGTCTGCCTGTTATCTTATTGGTCCTTTTTTGGTCTCACTGCTGAGTCACTTTGTCCTTCCACTTCTGGGATGGGTAGATTGCCATTTGCAATCTGTTTGTGCCCTTTGGTAAGGTTTGGCCCCTTCTGAAATCTGTCTAAACAAACCCCAAACCCCCAAACTCAGAACTGAAAACTAAAACTATGTCATCCGATTTGGTCACTCAGGAATAGCTTGACATTCGAAAGTTTTAAACAGGTAAAGTAACTTCTGTATAAATGGCTTAATAAATGTTATCTTAACTTACAATGTTGCCTAGATTGTTAAAAGTATGCTGGAGAAAGCAAATTAAGGCAGAACATAGGCTGGGAATTATGTATATGTATATGTATATGTATATGTATATGTATATGTATATGTATATGTATATGCATATGTGTGTGTGTGTATATATATATATGCATGTATGTATATATATGTGTGTGTGTGTGTGTGTGTGTGTGTGTGTGTATATATATATATATATATATATATATTTATGTGGTCAAGGAACTTACTTTCCACTCAGTTGAATGAAGTAAAAATGGGAAAAAAAGTCACCACAGTACTTTGTTGCATGACGTTCAATACTCTATGTGAAGTTAAATTGCCAGCATTTTTAGAGGTAGGGATGTAAGAAGCAGTAAAAACATTTGCTTTTATCTGCATATCTGTATTTAAGTAACAGCTTAGAAGTTTTGATGACCTGTATCCAATTAAACTCTGCTGACTGAGTATGAATGGTATCAAATCACAACTGAGACCCTCTGAGGTAAAAGAAATGTTAAAATCAAGTACTGCAGTTAAAAGCCCGTAATAGGCTCCCAAGTATATCTGAGCATATCTAAGAAACTTCAGACTTGCACTTATTTACTTGAGATGAGAATCTGAGACACTTAACTGATTGCAAAAGAAAATTTTAGATGTATTAGGTCAAAAGTCAAATGTATTGAACGTTAAATTGCTTCGTAGATCTTCGGTAATGTTGCAAATTATTAGGATACTTTGTAGGATACTGAAACTTATCCTAATCTTATAGGATTTTTAAAATTTGTTTTTGTTTTCTTTTTATTAAGAATGTCACTGCTTTTTGTATTGACCAGATTCTAAAATAAAAAAGTCAGTGCACAAGCTGATTAGATAACAACAGTAAAATTTCTTTTTAATTAAGAGAAGAAATTCCAAAATACGAATACCAAAAAAAAAAAAAAGAAAAGAAAAGGTATGAAAGGACTAAAAGTTTTACAACGGTAATTAATGAGGCATCCTTACTCAAAAGTGAAAAGATTTATGTAATGAAGGTTGCTTGCTTTGTATTTTTAATGCACGTAGTTTTAAGTTCATCTCCCATATGCTATGTTAAAAAATGCCTGGGAAAATTGTGATTTAGTTGGATGAAAGCTGAGATGGAGATGAGCACGTAAATGAACTAACTTCAGTCTCATCTGAGGTGGAACTTAATGCTTTCACTAAAAAATACTATACTGCAAAGAATTTTTCCTTTTAAAAACCTGTAAAATACATCCATATCATTACTTTACTGTGCCTACTATTTTCTTTCCAGCTCTCAATATATAGATTTCCCTAGTTTTTTATGCTATTCCTCCTCTAATCTTGTTCTTTCCCTAGAAAAGCCCAAGCCACATCACTCAAGCCTGACCTGACATTTCAAGCCCAGAATTTTCAAGTGGATTAAAAATTTAAAATTATTTTGACTGACTTTATCTAACAGAAGCATTTTTCAGTATTCCATTATTTATTTCCATTCAGTCCCAAATTTATTCTATTTTCAATACTGTAGTAATTACTGACAGCAATTTAAATCTTACTAATACTGGCTGGGTGTTTGATTGAATCAACAACAAGCCTTGCCTTTGCTCTAAAATTCTTTAATAACAAACTGGCCCAATTTCTATTTGGATGAAAAGATTTAATATGATAATGGAAGATTACAGTTTTGGCTGAAATAAACCTTGTAATTTCCAAAATTTTTGCTTTATAGTGTAATTTTTTCTTCTAGGATCCTTTCAGTCTGCACTATTCTGATTCAAATAAGACAGTGAATTATGTTGACTGAACAAAATAGTTCAGTATTTTGGGTCTTCTTTGAATCCTAAGACACTAATTGGACAATGTTTTTCTTCCTGAAGCTGAAATGTTTTGTAACTGAGCTGGTAGAAGAGCCTAAGGGACCTGACCCAGCCACAGAAATGGAAGATAATAATAGACTTACTTTATGTCAGTTTACATCCAAATGTATTTAATACATACAGCACAGAACGTAATATTTAGCAACAACCAAAGAGTATATTCCTGTTTTTAAACTCAAGGATTAATTTATTTCTATCCCTGCTTCTGATTATAAATATAGAGGCATTTTTTATATACACGAATTTATAAAACCCACAATATCTTTTAAAACATTATAAACTGGAGATAGAGGGTTGTTTTGAGATACATCTGTTAAGTGGAGACAGTTTATTTGAGCTGCCATCTATCAAATTTCTGGAAAAGAGTAACAGGCCTATGAAGATATGGCTCTAAAAAAAGAACACAAACCACTACTATTTTGATGCTAATAATTAAGTGAACATTCTAGGTATTCTTACCAGATTATTTACCTGCTTTTCTATGGAAACAATGCTTATACACACATGTTATTCTTAAAGTGTATATTCAGTAATGCGTGAATCCTTTTGCCAGTTTCAGTTCCCATGTGGAAGAGAGGTGGAAAAGTCAAACACAAAAACTCTTGCAAATTTTGGGCAACTAAATAACTAAATAAAGGAAAGAAACCTTATTAAGGCTCCATAGTGGGGAAAAACTGTAGCATGAGCTGGCACTGGGGAGTTCAGATAAATTGCAACTAGAGATCTATGTGGGAAAAGTTTAAACTGAAATTCATACTGCATTAAAATCTCACCAAATAAATTTATCCTAAGATAATTTATTTATTCAAGGAAATAATTCTTAATGCATTGATAGAATGATATTTAAGGCAAGGTTTGAACTCAGACACCATTATTTTGATTTGTACATATGGCTTGTATTAGTTTATTACGTAAAAATATTTCATTTTCAGCTTTTATCTTTCCTTTCATTATTCTTCATTTCTACTCCATACCTCTACTTCTTTCCTCTGAAAATGCCTGAGAAAACTTTATCTGCTCTAGGTGGGAAAATGCCTTTCCACACCTAGGCTAGAAGGAGTTATTTTTAGGTTGAATGGCTATGTAACTGGGTTGAAACTGCCATGACCTATTCAGTTACTGTCTATAGAATCAAATAACTGAAGAGACAGCAGGAGTAAGCTTATCAAGTTTGTGTTACTGGGGACTGAGCAGAGTCAGAAAATCTTTTCAGAAGTGCTAAGCTTCCCTTCTGCCTAGTATGGTACCTCACATATTACTCTTCTCCAACCTTGGAAAAATAACACCATTGAGATACTTTTTAATGGTGTACAAAGACATGGGACCTACTTCTTATTCAGTGCATTGTAATGAAAATTACCAGGTCCCAGGGGACCCTGAAAGGCCACCTGTGTGCTGAATGTCACTTGGGAGACCTGCCTATGGATTTGTGGGCTGCATTTAAGTCAAGGTTTTGACATCCTCACCTTCTCAAGTGATGTACTGCTACCTACATGTTCTCCTACCTACAGCTCTTCTTCCTGGCTAGATTTGTAGGATGGAGTTTATGTGTAACCT
The DNA here is from genome assembly GCA_025584955.1 of Alethe diademata. Classification (NCBI taxonomy): domain Eukaryota; kingdom Metazoa; phylum Chordata; class Aves; order Passeriformes; family Muscicapidae; genus Alethe; species Alethe diademata. Next base: position 41,886,891 of record JANRMJ010000077.1, on the reverse strand, counting down.
TATCTCTATTCCTGCCTCCAGTCCAGTCTCCTGATGTTTTTGACTGGTCTTCCTGGACGGGCTGCCTCATTGCCTTATCTGGGTTTGTCACTTGGATCTGTTGATATCACTGCTCCTGAACAGAATCATTGGATGGCACCCTGTGAAAGCATCACTGCCCTGCCTGAAGGGCTGAGCTAATCATGGCTCCTGGCTCATCTCTGTCTGAGAGCAGCCCTGCTCCTGCTGCTCCCTGACAGCTGGAATAGTTTTTCTGAAAGAAAAAAATGTTTTTAAAGTAAACATATATAAATTAAATACCGAAGCATACTTTTTTGTTAATCTATTAATGCTGAGAGCAATTTCACTAAGATATTTAGTATAAGAGCTTAGGGATTAAAAGAAATAATTAGTGTGTATGTATTATGGGATTTTAGTTTTTTATGTTATTGAAATACTCTAATTGATGGCATTGGAGCAAAAAAGCAGCTGTTCTAACGATTAACTTTTCCTCTATTTGTAATGAAGCTTTAAAGCAGACAGCCAGATTGCTTGTGTCTTTTGAATAAAATCGTCAGTATCTGCTAGGATAAGCCTCTCCTAACATCTGTCTAAGATGCAGTACAATATCATTTAGAAATAAAGTGCTAATCTAGTGCAATATTTACTTTCACATGGCACCTGATACATAGTTCTGTCATGAGGAAAAATGGGTATTAAAATATCGACTCAGATGTTACTCAGATATGACTGCTTATTTAAACTTCAGGTTGATTAATATGTGAATCTGAAAATGAGAGATTCAAAGTGATTTATACAGTGGGTTCCATGAAAAATTCAACAAAGCTTTCTCCAGGAACCATATTATTTTCCTGTATCTAGAAGAATATAGTCCTTAACAAGAAAGGTGAATAAAGTTTCCACTTTCTTCTGTTTTACTTTCAGGGTAACTGAGATAAAATTGAGGCTGGGTCTCATTTCTGCCATGATTACAGTATCATTAGGAGTCTGTCTGTTAGTAATGAGCTCACTGACTCTGACATCCTGCTGTTTGGATCAGACCAAATTATTTGGGATCTAAATCTGCAACCTAGGTTAGAAATGAACATTCTGCAGCTTGTATAAGCGAGAAAACAAAGTGTCTCCTGGTCTGGGGCCAGAGTCACTGGGATACCCACATTAAGAACATGCAAATATTTGAAAATCAAGTTAATATATAATGATTGCCATGGTCTTGTTCTCTACTCTCCCCATTCCCCACCTCCTTCTTTTCAAATTTAAACTGTCTTCACTTGGCTAGGATGGGAAGCAGAAGTGCTGAAATGTCTAATCTTGTAAATCATCCAGCCCAGCTGTGGAGAATCAAGTGGCTTTAGACAGTTGGAATACAGTTCAAAAGAGCATCTACAGTTTTTGGTGTTTTTCCAAGTGTGAGAGACTTTCTGGTTTAACCATCACTCCTTGTAATGTATAAGAAAGTAAACACACTCTGTCAATGCATAAAAATTTCACGGAAATAAGTCTGCTTTTACCTGCTGTCCACTTGTAGGCTTGACTCTGCCTGGCTTCAGTGGAAGTTTCACATAGGGAATGACTTTGTGATCAGACATCTGTAACTGCAAATGAGATAGTATGTATTAATGTTTGTGTTTTCTCTCTGGAATCAATTACAAGTGAGAAAAGAAAACTGTGAATTTAATAACTTTCCCATGGACTGAAACTGTGCAACTTCTTCATCCATCTATGCAATGCAATTCTAGAAGTAAGCATAGTAGAAGAAATGCAAAATTAAAATGTTTGATCAAATAAAGCATGCCCTTTGTCATATGATACTTGAAACCAGAGGAGTGCTACATCCTTCTTTACAGAACCTGGTAGAGGATCTGAGAACAATACTCTCAAACTGTCCTAGAAACAAGATGTAAGAATGGCTACCGAGTTTGTGAAAAATAGTTAGACAAACTTTCCTGTCTGGTGCAGTGGGAAAACAATTACTTCTTTCGTCCTGATGTTATGCATATATTGAGAACCTAACACCAAGAAAGGTGATTGTTACAGGTATTATGGCTCTATGAGGCTGTGCAAAAGTGAGTTACTCTCTTGCATGTTTTCTCCAATTTAATCTATGATGTGTCATCTTAATCATATCATTTTGCCTCAGGTTTGTATTCTGAAAGCAGACTTGAGCCTCTTTTCTTTCCATGATTTGCCTGCACATGGAAATTGAAGAAGGTATTACAAGTAGATTGTAGTGATTCAGAGTTTCTGTTCTTAAGTGTTTCTGTTCAAAGCTAACTCCAGGTTTCATCACCAAATCTTACTAAATATGAAAGTTTGACAAGTCATACCACTGACATTTTGAACAACATAATAGGTTTTAATATCAAATATAATTAAACAGAACAGTTTAAAAATAGCTTAATCTGCTCAATAAGGTACAGGATGATTCACATATGGAAACACTTTTTTCCCCTTTAAGCATAAAGTAGAATTCTAGAAATTAGTATTTATATATTGCTTTTAAATTTACTTCTATTTCTTTTCAAAAAGTGTTCCTATTTGATAAATTTCTTATCTATGAGGTAATTGAAAGAAACTTCCTTTGCTAGACCTGAAACATGGTTGAGGTTTGAATTTAAACTTAGATAACTCTTTGCAGGACTTTATACTGAAACTAAACTCCAATGCAGTAACAAAGAGCACTTCTCCCTAAAACTGAAATCATAATTGCACATTAGATAGCTTATACTTGGATCAAAGGGTGCAAAAATATTTAGTCCTTTTCACAAATTTACCAAGTGCAAAATTAGATGTTATTTCAATTTTTTTTTGTCCTCAGATCCTTACATTACAGCTTACTTCTAAAGACATGTCAGTAAGTAAAAAGTAATATAAAATATATTTTTCAAAAATGCTTGGATTGCCAGGCTTTCATCGTGTATTACTAAGTAATTGAAACAAATCATTAAATGGATCAGGAGCTAAGCCTGTGGGAAGGGAGAGATGTTGGCATAGATTGTTACTTTAATTTAATTTAATTTTGTTGAAGTATTTTATAGAACCTGCAAGTGACATTTATAATCAATCACAAATTTACAGACTGAGATTCTTATTTTTGAGTGTATTGATTAACTTTCAGTAGAGTATAAATGAAGTATTTACAGTTTGAACATGATCTGTTAACCTGGAATATTGGTTAAAATGATGAGACACTTCAAACTGATTTATTTCCACAGTTGACAGATTTATAGAATATCATGACATAAAGAAGACTTGACTGGTCTGTTGGTAATGCTCTGATGTAGTTAGCCAGCTGTAGAGGACAACCTTCTCCATTGATGAGGTTTAGGGTGACACCTCTTTTTGGCTACTAGGAGTCAATTCTGTTGTTGCTGTTGCACTCTTCATTCGGATCAGCTTGGCACTTCTGTCTTCAATAACCCAAAACACGTTTAATCTGAAAGTGTATCTTGTTTCCATGTTGCACTCTTAATTTTAGCTTCTCCTATGGATTCCCAGAAAAATAAGACTGCAAACTAAGATTTTTTTTCACTGCTCTGCTCCCTGTGTGTATGCCTGCCCATGTGATTACTTATCTTTGACTGTACAAGAAACATTCGTAATTCTTAACTTCAGCTATGGTTTTTTAATTCTTAATCAGTGATGCTAGAGTGATTTTTTTTAAAAGGAAAACAGAGAACCTACCATAATTGAACTGTATACTGTCAATTTTTAAATTTTTCTTGCATGTTATTTCATATTTGACATTAATTTCATGTTTCATCATATATATGAACAATAAGACAGGGTGGAGATGTTCAAACTAATTTAAAAAGAGATTTATAATACAAAGGCATACCTTGAAATTCCACTATGCTATTTTAAAGATATTTTTCAGGTTTAAATTGAGATTTTAGACCTGAATGTATTTATTTAAAAAAAAAAATCATAGATTAATGCTCATTGCAGAAGGTAACCTAATATTCTAACAAAAAAGAGAAAACATGCCTGTTTTTAAAGTAGTTTTGAAATGCATTTTGTTAATTTTGGTGAATAAAACTGGGTGTTGCTTGCAATGAACAGCTACAAATAGCTAGGGAAGGCAGTCTATGAACTTCTCATAAGTGTAGTGTCTAATGATCCCAATTTTTATTTCAAATAGCCTATGAACTAGACCAATATTCTTTTTTCGCAGGACAAGATTAAGGTACATTGATCTGGCACAGTAATCTAAATGAAGCAAGACTGGATCTTCTTCCTTTTAGAATCGAAACAAACCCAACTGTCTTTCCAGTTGTCTAAGATACAGAACTGTTTGAGCAGTTCTCAGGACATGCCTTATGAATTTGAAAGTAAATGAATCAAGGCACAAAAATATTGCTAGTCATATATTTTTCAAGAACCAGTTGAAATGGTAAAACAGTAGAAACATCAGTGGAGGTGAATAACTTACAGGTCACTTCCCAGAAGAAATAAATTCAGATAGTTGTTCCTCTCCAATGAAAATTATCAGTCCATTATTGTTGAACAATTACCTGGAAACATGGCTGTCATGTTGATACTTTCACTTAAAAGGGCTAAATTTGAGTGTAGGGAGAGACATCATAGCACAGTCATTAATTGACTGCTCAGGTTACTGTCTGGAGATATGCAGAGAAATATCTTGAACCTGCATTTCAGGCCCTTTGTATGTTCCTGCAGCACCTACATTTTCCACTGGCTGTTGGGACTATAGGATGAGCTTATGAGCTTTCATGGGTGCCAGTGATTTTAGTTGCCTTTGGGTTGGTGTACAGAGTATTCTGTTATATTTGTTCTAAACAGTACACATACACCAAAAAAAAAAAAAAAAAGAAAAAAATTTAATTAAAAAAATAAAATTATAAGGCTCAGGAATATTGTGTCTAATAATGAGATGATTTCCCATACCCATTCAGAATTAGAATAATTAAAAATGATAAAGAATTTCTTAAAGTTTATGTGTGTATATATTTATGTACTTAAGAACAGATAAGATAGAAGTATTTCTCATGAAAGGGAAATATTGCTGTGCATAACCTGCCATATATTAACAAAATACCTCTTTTTTTTTTACCTCCTGACCTTTTCTTCACCTCTGGATTTTTCTGCACTGTTTTCTCGTTTCCCCTTGAGTAAACCTTTAGCTTTTTCTGCCTTTAAATCATTCTTCTCAAACTTGCAAAGCGGGAGGTTAATCTCAGAGTGAGATGTGTTTTCAGCTTCTTTACATAAAGTAACATTCAGTTCTTTTTAATAGTCTTACAGGATTAAAAGCTCACAGCTTTGGAAACTGCTCCAAAAGTGAGCTAAATGAGAAAACAGCACAAGGTAACTCTGTGGATTTATCTAAACAGCTTTCCTCCTTTGAATGGATTTAATTTTACTTCAAGTATAAACGAGAAGTGTTTGAAACATCCAAGGTCCCAGGGGAGCAGAAGAACTAAAGACTAAAACTAATATATCTTTTGATACTGTTGGCAGTGTCTGCAAGAACAATGCCAGGAGTGATTGTGTTTGGAGACTGAATCAACCTTTCATCACAAGAAAGACTTGCAGTTTATTGGTATTATGCTTCTAGGGAGCCACAGCTAAAAACTGTAACATCATACTGTAATTAGCCAAGGAATCCAAAAAAGATTATCAGACTATCTTGTTCCATGTGTTTCCATCTAAAAAAAGTATCATTTATTGAATTTAAACTAATAAATTAGGTAATGGTCTGCTACAAGACTTAATTGTTTTCATTTCAAAGCAGGACAGGTACACACTACCTTACTCTTAAAAGTAAGAATGATGTTGTATAATAAACTGGTTTTGATGTATCTTTTATAAGTAGATTAGCAGACTTCTGCTGCATTCTGTTCCCAGCAGACAAGATTCTTTTTGCTTTTGGAATCTAATTTTCTTAAAATCACAAATTAATTTAAGAAAGGTCTCTAACAGAGGAAGCATCTGAAAGCATTCATTTATCTTGCTCTGAATTATATCACAAAGATAGAATATGTCTTAAGAAGGCCAGACTCAACAAGAGGATAGTATGTTTCTGTAGCTCAAGCTTTTGACAAAGTGTTGACAGTATGCAGAGTAAGCAGTCCCCAGGAGTCCACTTTTCAATAGGAATTGCAGAGAGCTCTGATGGGGAGATAAGACACAGGAGTGTTCATGCTTTCTAATTTGAAATTATTTCTCTTTGGAAGCCTGTGAAATGAGAGGCAAAGTTTTATCTTTTGTTACATTCAGAATCTTCCATCTATCAGTTTGAACATTTTAGTGGTGTCTTTTATTTTCCTTATATGCAGTAGAATGAGCATCTCACAGATCTTTCCTCTCCACAAACAAAATGCTATTCATAATTCATTTCAGCAGCTCTTCTTTTTTTTCTCCCCTGAAATTGTATTATACAAGTATAATAGTGGAAAAGTTAGAAATAAAAAAGAGAAGAAAAAGGGGCAATGCAACAGATTCTGACAGGGAAATTTGATTATTTATGGCAAATGTCTATGGCCCGATACGTTGCACAAGTTCAAATGCAGGCAAATATCCAAATAATTTAGAAAGTTTTTCCTAGATTATTTTTCTAGTAGTGACATCAATGAAATCAAGTCTAAGAGCTATGACACAAGAGTGCATTTTTATTTTTGTCAGGACAGAAGATATATATGTTAATTAGACAAAATAATTGAAAATTATTAAGCTGAGTAGCCAAAGAACCAGTCTAATTCAAGACTTTCCAATTCAAATAAGTAGGACTTGGAGTTTTTTTCCTTCAAAAGGCCAGCCCTGTAGAAAATAAGGAAAGTTTTCTATTAACTCAACTGATTCACCTGGTTTGAGAAGATTAGAGAATGAAACTAGGATATAAATTTATTTGAAACCTTAATGATACAACAATAATTAGAGTTGGTATCTCATACAAAGGGGACATGCTGTAGAATGGGACTTCAATAAGGATGTTGAAAACCAGCAAAGGGGGTGTCTGTCTGACAGGTCAAGAAATTTAGAGGAGATAGACCCTGCAAAAAAATTAAAAGCAAACCTTCCTTAACTATAGAAATTCATAAAACAACAAGAAAACTCATAGTGAAACAGCAGTGCATTATAGGAAAAGGTGGATAAGAATGATAATCTCACAGTGCTCCTAAAAACAGAGTAACACTTTGCAAAATACTTGTATGGAAACGTCCACCATTCCTGCAGGCAAAAGTGAAGAATTGAAAGCTACACGTAACAGTGAGAACTCAAAGAAAGTAGGGTGCTCATGCTATAGAGGTCAAGTAATTTGCACCACAAAATTTCCAAGAACTGTGAGATAAAGTTGCAGATATGGAATATCTAGAAAATTGATTGTTCATGTCTCAACATAAGTCTTTCTCTCTGACTATAAAAAAGAAATGATGGGGAAAGTAGGCTAAAAGGAACAGATTTGGCTGATATCAACATGATTCAATATTCCTTAATAATGAAAAAAAGTAAGTAAATTGAGATAAAAATGCAAGTTTAATTTACAAAAGCAAATTAAGCCACAGAAAACACTTTCCATTGAAGAAAAGGAGCACACTAGAAGAAAATACTTTTCCAAGTTAGGTTCTTATTGCAGAATCTGGTCCTTTTAGCAAAGTATCAAAAAAGAGTGGGCAATTTACATTGGCAAAAGCTTATCAGCAACTTTTACAAAACAAGTGACAGTGGAAGATTAAATAAGGATGGGAAACACCCAACACTGAATTTATTTTACTTCATTGTAAGTAAATTATTGTAAAGTAAAATATTATATATTATTGTAAGTAAAAATTGTAAAATAATGCAGGCAAAATATTGTAAAATAAAAATTGTACTTCTTAAGTGAGTAGGACATCAACAGGTGAGTTTTTAGGCCCCTTGCATAGAAGACCTGTATTTTAAGTTTCTCTTTCTCCTGATTTGAACTTGATTTCTTTCACTTGCTATCCTAAGTGGAAACCATCAGGCTGTTCACTGCTGAAGCTAATTATACAGCTCTCTGTATATACAGACATTGGAATTGGACTGAAAAAGCAAGCATGAAAAAACATAGAAAATTGAGATTTTGCCTCTACACAGAAGAGAAAAAAAAGGTTTAGACTGGATTATTAGTCAGATCTTACTACAGCATTTTCTATCATTTGTTCTTCTTAAAGACTGCAGTATGGCTCATTTTCTACGTTCCTCTTTCAGTATAAGCTTATGTTCTTCCTAAAGGATAGAATGTAATGTTTAGTTTTTTTATTCACACGGCATATTTGTAGCAGTATGTCGAATAAAGACATATCCTCTCCTGGTCATCTGGTCTATTTAGATAGTGGTAGTTCATTAAATTGATGCTGGGAAAACCTGTGCCATTGGGACTCTTTTCTATTCCTGGGCAGGGATTTAGTGCCTGCTCACAATTTTTCTGCTAATTAAGATCCATATCTAAGTCCAAATGAATTGTTAATAGAGAACTGCTTACTCAGGATGAGGAGGGAAAACAGAAAGAAAATAAAGAAAAAAAATACTATTGCACCAAAGCAAACTGTAAATATAAGGGAAGGATTTAAACAGTTTTGTCGTTGGATGTCTTTACCTTAATTAGAACTGCAGTTTTGGTTAAATAAGAAAAAGAAGAAATAACAAAATGATCTTGTATTAAGCATGCTCTGACAGAAATATTTGCCTTCCAGAACCCAGATAAGTAAGTCTGAATGCTTAAAATCTGATCTCTCTTCTTTTCTCACATCTAATAGAAACTTGGTACACTTGGAAAAAAAAAATGCAGCTATTTATTTAAATTTCAGGGGGATCATATGAAATTAGCCTATATAGACCTTTGTTTGTTTCATGATTAAAATTCTGTTAAAATCTTTTTTAAATATTTATGTGACTAATTTATAAGTCAAAGAGTTTGAAAAAATATAATTAACCTTTAGGTACCATTTCTGAGTACTGAGACTTTCAGCTACTATGGGAACTCTGATTTGATGAAACAATTTCTGTCTAATGGTTTCTAGAGATAGATGTTACCACCAGGGGAAGAATAACGACTAATTTTAAAAAAAATTATTTGTTATATCTTCAGGTCTTGGATCAAGACTTGTCTGTTCTTGAGCATCAGTACTCAAGTGTTCAGCTTGAACACTGTGCTCGAGTGTTCGCTTCAAGATTCAGATGGATCCTCTTGCAGATCAGGGGCAGAGCATGATGGAACATGGAAGGAGGGAGTTTATGCTAAAGTGCAGGCTTGAACCTCCCAATCCAGCACTATAGGGTTCTGCACTACACACAGGGACCTGACACACTGAAATCAATACTTAGTACTGTCTCTGAAGAAGTAGTTCAAATCTATCAGGTGTTCTCTTTTGCAAGAAATCAGAAACTAAAAATGGAGAGGGGGGAGGAAAAAAAAAAAAAAAAAAAAGCAGCCTGAACCAGCAACCATCTAGAAAAGAAGAATAAATATCTTGAAAAGACGGACAAATGTCTCAAAAGAGTGATTATTTCATAATTAGTTCCTAAGAAAATTTGCAAGAAAATTTGTTTTTCTTTTCTCATTTATTCACCCACAGTGACCATTTTCTCTTGCAGAAAAACTCTACTGATATTATTTAGAGATCCTTACTCTTCATATTCTCGTCCTTTAATGACCTTGCAGTATTCTTCTAGGATTTCATTATCATGAGTAACACATTTTGTTTCCCTTGTTCCTGGTCTGATTATTTGTCTGAACATCCTCCTGTGTGTGAAATTCTCAGATTACCTCAATTCTATACATTGCAATTTTTAAATTAGCTGATGGAAAGATTTCACTGACTGCACATGAACTATTCAGTATTGGATATGGTGATTTTTTTAAGCACAGCCTCATGCAGGACATTTAGCAAATACATTTTCTCATCTGGAATAAAGTTATTGTGATTACTAACATCTGTACTGGCTCAGGTGAGTGCCATAATTTATTTATTTTTTATGAAGGTGGATCTCTTTTCCAAATATCACATCAGCCCAAGTCATGTCTTTGTGATATTTTAAGCAGCTGTTAAGGTAATGAAAACCTGCTTTCTATGCTCCCAGCTCTGCACAGATGCTGTGGACAACTACTTGGGGAGTAGAAAAAAAGTCCTTCAAATTACTGAAAAATCACATCTATAGTGCAGTGAGGAGTTGAAACTTCACAGGATAACTGCTGAAATAGCATGTATAAGTGATTCAGGAAACACAGATAGAGAGACTATTATATTCTTTTCTGCTATTGGCTTCTAAAATCTTTCTTCTGATCCCTTTTCTCTGAAGTATCTCACTGATCAACAAATGAATGAGGTATTTTTAGTAGGTTGCAAACTAAATACCAAGTTGCAAACCCATGGAAACTCTGTATGTACTTGTTTTATTTTTTTTTCCCTTCCCACATCCATGACCTATTTTATCAAAGAGCTGTGAATTTGTAGTCTTTGATATTTATAGCTGTCTCTAATAAAATTTCTTCATTTCAGGAAACACATTGCTTCTTGAGCAAGGACATTCCACTTCAGCTAGAGCAGACTGCATTCTTTGCAATCAAAGATAATGCATTACTGTACCACATTCAAATGTTTCATATTTGACAGGAGCAAAGAAACGTGAACCATAGATTTGGTATATGTGATCAGTGTCCCACAGAATTTCTGAATACAATATAAAATTATTCTTTAGAAAACACAGATATTTTGCATCAAGAGAAGCAAACGATGAGCAAAACAGCACAGAAGGAAAAGAGGAGGTCAGTTCAACTTTCTAAGAATACATATTGAATTTTATAAATATTTTTAGATTATTTTTAGGGAGCAAAGTGGATGAAAAGACAGTCACAAAACAGTCCTTAAGAAAAGATGTCATCTTCCTTAAACTATATACAAAGCCCATATGGGCTTTACATTATGGTATCACCTATCAAGAGAGCTTGAAAACTGCAGGATGAAGCAGATGCCACTTGTGGCACCAGGTATACACAGAGGGAATTCCTAATGCAAACAGCCTTACCTCAGCCCAGCTGGAGTTAAGTGTGGCAGAAATGGACAGCTCAGGGGCTGCCTGAATCAATGAACTGAGTGAAGGGGCACTTTGGCAGGTAAAGATCCAGCACAAAGAGTAACTGAACACGTCCCCACTTTGGCTGCTATGGCTCAAGCCTGTATCACAGATGTGTCTCCAGGATCAGGAGTGACCCTGTCACACAGACACCACTGATAGTCTGCACAACTATCAGTGCTACCCTCCCATGCAACTATGTTAGAAACATGTATGGACTGCAAGGTTCACAGGGAATGTGGTCCATTGCTTTGTCAGGCTGAATATAAGGCATACTATGACTTTTATTTGTCCACTAAAAACACAGAAAATACTTTAAAAACATACATCTGCTGGGAATCTATTTTTTCACATACTTGTAATAGAGATGATGTTTGTCCTAAAAATATACAGATTTTACTCAGAAATTCAGAAAGCCCAAGGTTTTTAATCAGATCAGAGTTATGGTATTCTTATAACAATAATTCAGTTTTATGCATTATCCTCCCTGCTGCTTGGTGACAAAAATCATGTTCTGAAGCAGTTAAAAATTGGTAGCACTGCAAACTTTTGACCTTAATTCACAAGCTGCTGAGCCACAGCCTAATCATTTGCAAGTTTCACGGCACTTATGTGTCATATTAAACGCAACTTGCCATGAGGAAGAGGCAGGAAAAGGGAGGTCATAACTGGTAGTTTGGGTGGAGTTTTTTTAAAATGTCTGTGGTGGCTGTGATAACACAAAATATTGTTTCAGGTAACTGTTCAAAGAAATTAAATTTAGGTAGATGGAACATCCTTATTCCACTGCAGAGTACTGCAGTATATGTCTGTCAGAGTATAGTGATGGATAGACTTATTGCTGAGCACAATCAGCCTTGAACTGGTATCACATTGAAGAAAGGTTCCAAATTTTCAGCAGCTGGACTTATTTCCTGTGAGGAGAAAATGTTAGCGCCTTCTCTCACCTCCTGTATAACTTGAAGCACAGGGAGCTGGTAGAAGCATTTCGATGACTGACAGCTTCTTTTGGATTCAAGGTTCTGTATCCAAATTCAGACAGGATATAACCTCTATAATGATATCCAATTAGTCGTTGTAGTTCTTCCATGTGTTGAAGCTGATGCAGGCTTGTTTGCACTGTCCTGGAATAGCATGTATTTCAAGTATGTACTGTGCTGGAACTGTTTTATGCTTTCAGCTGTGGAGATTCTGCACTTGTTAGAACAGAAGATATGCTGTAATTAGGGGTCCTCCCTTTTACTGAGTAGAAAAAAATGTATACATTAACATTCTAACCCAGAGACATTCTTGCTTTTGCTCCAAATCTAGAGCAGATGTATGTGAAGCATGAAATTCACTGCTCAGAATAATTCTCTTGAAACCTCATCAGGAATAATGTAAGGTACTTGAATATATTATGCTTGGAGATCCATCATCCTAAGATTACAATAGAAAGCATGTAATACATGTCTAGATAGCCACTGGAGATAATCTATTCCACATTCAAGAGTTTTGTTATGTTTCTAAAGGCAAAGATTTCAGGTCAAGATTGAGAAAAAAATTTCTAGGAATTTTTGTCCAGCTTGAAACAATTTAAATGTGCTGATTTTTCAAAGATGCCAACTTGAAAGGTCTCTCAGTACACATCCTATAAAAATGAGCACCTAAAGGCATTTGAAAAAACCTTGACATTGGTGTCTAAAATGAAAAATTTTGTTTAAGTCAGATGACAAACTGGAAAAATATATAACACAGGCTATAATGACTGTCTTAAGAAATATTTACTTGTTCACACATTTCACAGCCACATCTGAGTATTAATGCTTCTGTTTTCTAAAATACCTTGGATGGTGTTGTAAAGATACAGCAACATTATAATCAACTTTGATATGTATAAACGATATTCTAAGGTTAGTACTTTATTTTCGCTCCCTGTTTTCTCATAGAATGTGCCTCATTGCAGATTTTTGGCCTCACTATCATGGACTTTTGATTATTTTCAAAAGGTAAGGAATTGGAAATGAGGAAAATTATAAGGGAAAAAACCAGCAAATAGGCAAGCCCATTCCTGAAATATTAAGAATTATTAAAAGCATTCTGAAGGCACCTGGAAAAAAGCATTTAGTTCCAATTAAATAATTAAATAATTGAAAAAACATTGCAGAAACTGGTATAAATCTCTTTTTAGCTCCTTCCTATTTAGAATAAAATAATATTTAATGTAATTTAATGTCATGTTCTCAAGCTTATCCGCTAATTGTGAAGGTCTCAGACACAAGTAGAAGTCCATCTGTGGCTCCTATTGCAAATAAAATGTATCAAAGTATATACTTGTAGATCCTCATTAGAAGTGAATAATGTTAAATTCTTTTTAAGTAACTTTAAAACTGAATAAGAATATTGACTTAATTGACTTAACTTCGCCACTCTGGAATTCATTAATTTTTGTAACTAATTCTGTTAAAACAATCATCATGAAAAGTGTCAAGATCCAACTAACACTGCTATTGTTTCTGAATGTTCGTGATTTCAGTTATTACAGGGAGCAAAATACAAATTCTTGTTAGAACAAAGTTGTGCAGTGGATAGCTCTGCAGTCATAAAACATATGATACATACCGAAAAGTGGATAAAGTGTAATTTGACTTTGAAGAATGTAATATATTCCTGATAATGTAGTAACATATATATATATATCTTTTTTATTTGAAAATCATTAAATATCATTGTATTCAGGTAATGGAATACATGCATATGGATACAGCGATTCTTTTCAGAGAACTGAGGCTGACATCAGTGGTGACAACACAATGATTCCCTAGGAATGTGATTTATGAGCCTGTGGTACATGAATTCTAAGGGCAGTTGATTCAGCTGTTGTCTGACAAGATTTACTCCCAAAAAGGACAGGTGGCCTCTGAACTCCCATCCTTTAACAGCTTGTGCTTGAAAAGGATATTTTTCAAGTGCACCTGCACATGAGCCCTAATTCAAAAGGCATGCTGAGCTGCTGCATTACTTGATAGATGCTGTTCATGTTTCCTCCTTTGTTCCGTTTGACTTAACAAGGATTTGGTGCTGCAGGTATTTGCAGACACATTTTGCTGATTACTTTCTTCCTTCAAGAGGAAGTGTCTTTCTACGATGACCAGACACAGAGCATATAATCTTCACAGCAGCTCAACCTATACTAAAACAACAAGTAATACACCCAAGGGAAACCACAAAAGGGGTTGAATATTTTACTAAAAGTGTCGGAAAAGGCCACTGCCAACCACTAAACCAAATAAAGCCAAACATCATTACCAATTCCAGTACCAGGGGAGAGCAGTGAAGGAGGGGGAAGCACTTCTCCCAACCCCAGAGCTGATTGCCCCTGGAGAATACTATGATGCATGTGGTGTTAGGCTGGAAGTATATCGCTGGGCTATGCTCCTCAGTGACCAATTTAGCTCAGAGCTACAGGTAGAATTCATCTGTGTCTGTGAGAGAGAGACATGTTAAAATGACAGCTCAATACAATGCAAGCTCTTTTTCTAGTTGGAAAACATACTGAGCATAACAACTATATTGCTAAGGAAGAAAACAAGAGAAAAACAGAATAGAGGAGACAAAATATATAAAGCAAGAACTTCTACTTTATGTTCCCTTAAATGAATTCTTTTATTTACAGAACAGATGAGATTTCTGTTCAATGAACTAAATATGAAATGTCTGATGTTATATATGCAGATTTTCTCTCTGATTTCATGCCTATCAACCACAAAAAGGCACAATAGACAAATTTTTTATTTAAACATTATATAATAATTCAAATTTTATTATAGGCCATGGGAGAGAAAGGGGGAATTAATTTTCTTTTTCAAAACCAACACAAAAATCCATAAAAGACATTACAGTTCTTAGTAGAGTGGATCTTCTTTGTTGACGTCTGAAGTCTGTGAAGAGAGACAAATAGGTAGTTGCCTTGATAGACATCTTTGGCCCATTTTCAGAAGTAAATATATTTGCATAATAAGGTCATATATTGAGTCCTGTGAACCTGTGACAGACAGTATGGAGAGCAGAACCAAGCTCCTATCTAGATTTCCCCATATATAGGTAATTTCTGTGATTTTCCTTCAATGACTTTATAGCTTTAACAAACAGTGTTTCAATTTGCTTTTTAAGTAGATGCTGTGTACAGAGGTGAAAAAAACACAATTATTCCAAACAGAGAAAAGGCTTTACCAGAATTAATATATTTAACAAGATAAGACTCTGTGAAAATAACTCAGTATGTTGTGGTCAAAAAGAAAATCCTTCTATTTGCCCTTATGTAAGGTAATGTAAACCAATGATAGTTATTTAACTGATGAAGAGACGCAAGGTGCACTACTGAGGATTGACAAAAGGATCAGAAAGGATTTCATCTTGGGCAATGAGTCCATGCCTGTGACAGGTGCCCAGGAGTGCTCACTGGTTCTCAGGCCAGCTGGCTCTGAGCAGCCCATCGTGGTACAAATAAACTACCCTGGCCCTTACAGCAGTGTGAGTGCATTCAAGCTGCCTGCTGGGAATGACCTTTGCAATGCAGTTCTTTTTGGCAGCTGCTGGGAGAATAGTGCCTGACAGGGGCCAGAAGTCTGCTAAGTACCATGCTATTAATTTTAAACTACAGATGGTCATATTCCAGTGCTAGATGACATTTCTAGTTGCTATTTTTATTACAAATGCAGCCTCTAGGTAGAGACATAGAGACCCTAGGTAGAGACCCATAATTCACTACTCAATATCAAAATTCTCCATGAGAGAATTCAGCTATATAGAAGTGATACTGGGTTCCTAAATCTGTTTCAATAAAACAGTGCTTTTGTCTTAGAAAACAAAAATAACATTCAGATGTCAATCACTCAGAATCTAATTTTCAGTAGGGAATATATGTGGACATTCCACTGTATTTGTAAAGACTTTTTTATCTTTGTTTTCCAAGTTAATGTTTCTTTTCTAAAAAATCAAAATACTTCTCTCCCCAATATCCTCTCTACCCTAAAAATTAAACATTTCTGTAACACATATATATGTGAAATATTGAATGCAGACACATAGATACACTCCAACCCATACACACACTTACATACATACTTATTCTCTGAATGAAAAGTATCTTCTACTACTGACAATAGTGAGAGATGTGGTGAGAGGTTTTGCATTTCTGTGTTGGATTAATTTTATTGTTTCTTTGTTTGTTTTTGTTTTAATGGGAACTGTGTCAAAATATCAGTCCTTCAGTTCCTTTCTACACCAGACACTCATGTTATCACAGTCTCGGAAATTTACTGCACATTTTGTGGATTTTTCTTCAACAATCTTTAATTTTATCATGCAGAGCAATCACTTAAAATATACTGCAATTTAAAACATTTATTCTATTTAATTAGTGGCAAATTTCAAAAGAGTAAAAAAACTCGCTTCTGTTTTAGATCAAATAAACTTAATGGTGAATGTAGGAAACAAAATTTTAAAATATTTTTAAAGGCTGTAAAATTATGTTAGAAAAATAAGGAAGAATGTATAAATATTCATCTTATGAAATTATTTTAAAATTACTGAAAGATTTTCTTTTCTTCATTTTTAAAAGTGGTTAGATTTTCCTTTCTATTACAAGTGCTGTTAACATCTCCAAAGCCTGAATTTTACAATGTTATTCTAGTTCATGTGAATAGTAATACTTGCTTTTCTCTTTGTGTCATGGTTTTAAGGACAACAAAATTAATCAAGTTCCAACTACCTAAAATTACAACAATGCTGTAGATCTTACTCATGTATTTCAGTAGGTGAGAACAGGATAATTTGGATAATTACCACAGCTTTCTGTTTTTTTATCTACGCAAATAATGTCAAACAGTACTAGAGGTACATTAGTATTTGGAATTCTTTCTTAGCTTTAAAATCTATCAGGTAATTCTGACACTGTGATGTGTATTGCATTGGCTAATCAAATTAATTCATAATTCAATAAACACTGTAGAGATTTTTCAACAGTTTTAAATTATTTTATGTTAAAAAAGTAATTATTTTTCAAATTTTAACATACATTGTTTTTCAAAATGTCTAAGCATGCAAGCTGGAACGTGAATGTATCATCCATGTAAATTATATAGAGTGGCAAACTAATACAAAGGAATGAATGAAACATTTTTCTATTAAAATACAGACTTACATGAAGGCAGGGAGTAATTGTCAGTGTACCAGTTCCAAATATTTTTTATGTTTTCTTTAACCTAACTTTAACTAAATGAAAGAATTATTTCGCTTTTTATTCTTCAAACAGTTAAAATACTTTAAACCAAAAAGCCCAACATAACTGTCTTAATCATTATTTACTGTTTTACTCTAGTTGACATTATAGTTCAAGGGTTAGAACTTTACACAATGGAAATACGTCAGAATAAAAAACCAGAAGGTCAGAGAAGGAAAGCATTATGTAAAATAAGCAAGCTCCAAGTTAAACATCTCTTGATAGTTAGCATAGAAGTTCTTAACCTTTGGAGTCTGAAATTATGACAGTTAACATTTTGGGGAGGCTTTTTAATATATGTTTGGCAACATTATGGCCTGTTTTCATAGGATCTCTAGTGCAAAATATATGCCTGTGGTGTTTTTGGTCGGAATCCAGACTTCAGATTTCATGATTCAACTTTCAACACCTCTCAATGTAATAAATCATAACAGGCAGTGAGGAATTTACTTATAATGCACGAAACCAAATCCCTAACCCAGGGAGACACTACAGAAATCTGAAGTTTCCACATCTAAGGAACAAAAGAAATATTTTTTAGTTTGCAAATTCATGTTAGCAAATGATGTGTTAATAACACAAAAGCAAAAAAGCCCTGTTGTACCGTGAAGATCATTGACTTCTTTTCACTGTAGCTAAATTTGGCAGGTTAATATGAAACAGTGAAGATTCAATGTAAGAAAGTCTAAAATTACTCAAAATCTCAAAATTACTACAAATGTGCACCACAGGACTGTTTAGAGAAACTAAACAAAGCTTTTAAAGACTAGATTTTCTGAAGATATAATCTAGAAAAATATTAAAATTATAATTTTTGTCATCAAAAGTGAAGAGATTTTTTTCTCTCAAAAATGTTGGCTCAAAGAGGGGGAAAATTAAGACAAGAAAACAGCTTTTTGTTGCAGAAGATGAGAATCCATGCAAAGGATGCGGTGCGTAGTGTCTTCTGTCTAGTTCAGTGTGTGAAGTGTTGGAAGCTACTGTTACAAAAGTAACTTTTACTATTTTGACTGCACAAATCATTTGGGAGACTGACGGGGACAAGTCACTTTGAAAATCGTTGTCCTTGTTCAACATTAAAGACTTACTCATCAGAGGACATTTTCAATAGCAGTGAAAAAGGGAAATGGTATGTACAGGGTCTCAGGAGAAGAGGTGCTGTGTGTGGGTTCATGATCCAGATGCATACTATTACGTATTTTAATTTGAATGTCTTTTTGGAGTAATGTCTGAAAGATACAAAATAACCAGGAAGCTGTAACTTAGCATTTAGTACTTAGAGATAAACTTCTTTTAGGCCATAAAGAGGTAGCTTACTGGGAATCTAATCAGATTTAGAATAAATTATAAATTATTATAATTTTATGGCTCTCTGACCAAGTGGCATTTAGTTGTAGCAAGCACAGTGATGTGAAAATTATTAAATGAAGACTGAATTACATAAACAAACAATTATTTATATTACTATAAATTATATTTTAATTTATTTTAGTTTATTTTTATTATAGTTTAGAAAGTAGAAAAGAACTTTTCACTCACAATAAAAGGCAAACTGAACAACAATAATTACACAGTATTGAGCTGACAAACCTCTCTATTTAAATCTTGCTTTGAAATGACATTTGAAAAACATTTTGACAGTAGCATATTGTTTATTCTTAGTCATAATTATAATTCTCATTTATGTAAGACAGTAGGCATCAGAAATATGCCTGTGTTGGGATGACATCTACAAGAGGAAAGAAAGACATTTATAACTGAAAGCTCAGGGATGGGTATTTTCATAAGGAACTTCCTTTGAAAAACCAAGTAAGGTGACACATTTGCTTCTTCTGCCTTACGTTCCACATAGCTGCAAGAGGAGAAATGACAAAGCTATCAGGTGAAAGTATCACACAGTTGTTCTTCCTCTTCCAATAAATTTCTAACCCAAATAACTCCCTCACCCTGAATAAACCCTTTTTATGTGAGATCAAAATAAATCTCTAAAAGGACCCGAGTGGGAACTTGAGATAAGATGGTGGTACTATTGTCCGAGTGTTACTCAGACCTAGGGGGAGGTTAACAGGCTGGGGGAGAAGAATCTATCACGGATAATGGCCTAAAGAATGCAGAATTTATAGGTCATAAGGTAAGCAAACAGCTTGGACTGGAGAAGAGGTGTTTCCAGCAAAGCTCTCTCTCTCCCCTCCTATCTCCTTTTCTATTTCTTTATCTCCACCTCACTTTCATTGTTAAATAAAATCCATGTCATTGACTTCAGTATATTGTTTGCACCTTAGTTTGGGCACAGCCATCTCTCACTAATCAAATATCCCTGGGTCACCAGGGTGACCCCAAAGGATCCTTGATTCTACCTACATTACTGGGGAAAACTGCACAAACTGAGAGATTTTGTATTTATAGGAAGAGTGCTATACATAGAACTTTTGTCCTTGCTCTTGTAGTTTGCAAGTAGCTGAGGCTACCCTTTATTTTACATATTTTTTGGCTTTATGTTTGTTATGAATCTATCAGTTTAATAAACAATGTGGAGTGCTGCTTGAAATTGAGTATATTGCCAGCTTTTGATGTAGATATCAGTAGTTACAGACTGTTATTTATATAGTTTCATAGAAAATTGCTATTTTTCTTCTACAAAAAGATCATAGATGCCTTAATAAAAACAGGTAAGATTTTAGTGTAAATTTCATAAAAATTATGCAGACAATTTATGAGAGGGGTGAAACTCAAAGAGCACACATGCTTCCCATACATCCTTTATTATCCTGATAATCTTTGACTTTTTCTTTCATTTTATTTCTGTATTTCTGTATGGTGGAGTTTTTTCCTTATAGAAAGTATTCCATTTGATGGTTGATGTTTGGAGAGAACAAAACCTAGATCTTTAAATGTATAAACAGATGTATAGGTCACATATTAAAAGAGTATTGCTTCATAACTCAGATATTTGAACACAGTGTGAGGAATGAAAATAAGAATCCTCATGTATCTCTCAAAATTAATTAAAATCCCAAAATCTTACATCCATTTGCGACTTTCACTATCAGTCTGATTATTTGGTAACTTGACCATAACACAATATAACTATAAAAGGACAAGAATGTCAAGGGATTTTGAAAACTAACTTTGTGACCTTGCAGGAAGAGGATTTCCCTATAACAAGGACTAATGACAAGGCTGAGAGTAAAAGGGAAAATAATGTTTGAGAAATCATGACCAACCAAACTAAATTTGGTAAAACTTATTTTTTTTTTTTTTAGTTCACAAAATAGAGTTTAAAACTATTAATGTCCAAAACCAACATTATAAAAATAAATTTGTTAAAGATGTTATCATTATTGCTTATATGAATCCATCATATAAATATGTTGTGGAAAAAAAGATATTTACAAGCTTCAGTCATGTAACCTGAAATTTGACAGATAACTAAGCACTGAGTGAAGTGACATTAATGTTCAGCAATGAGAGATTAAAACTAAGACCAAATCCACCAGTATGACCAAATTTTACATGGTTTGGGTAATTTATGAGCATTAGTAAGCCAGTCCTACTCCAGTATGAATACCTTCCACTCCAAGTCTAATTACTTGAGACAAGCTTTGGGAAATGTGAACACGGGTCTTTACCAGGAGCTCCCTTTGAGGACTTTGCCCCCCTCTCTGGGAGGAATGTGATGTAGAAGCTTTTTTCCACAACACTGTTGGGTTCTGCCTGAGCCTCCCTCTACACATTTCCTTCACACAGGCTGCTCCCTTCAACTCTCTTACCCTCAAGGCCTGGAATAGTTCCCCCCAGTCTCAGGGGAAGCAAAAGGATGCTGTTTGCTTTGCAGTCATCTTGTCTGGGCTTGGTCAAAACTTCACCATAAGGCATTCTCAGGCTCCTACCTGAAATAAGCAGGGTCATAGGCACTTGGCAGAAGGGCTGCAGTTAAAGTAAGGTAAAACAAGGTCAAGTCCAGTTAAGACCCGAGCACCTGCACTCAGGAGCCCAAATAACCACAGAAAGCCTGTGACTATTGCCAGTAATGACAAAGTAGCATTCACTGGGGCTACAGACAAGTTATCCCACTTTAAAATTATTTTATTAGAACTTTGGTTGATTCACATTGAATAAAGACATAGAAGTTAATATCAGTCCATATTTTGATACAGTTTAAATTACAATTTAAGTCATATAGGAACATCACAATTAGCAGTAGAGACTTGAAACCCAAGAAATAAAATTAAAGCATGCTTTCATTCTAAATGTAAAGGAACCATGAAGAGATGTAAAACCATTTCTGTAGCAACTTTTCATTAAAATCCTTATTTAATAGCATAAAAAGTCTTCCTGTCCCTCCAGAACACATCTAATAGTTAATATTCTCAACTGTGCTTAATGCTATTTGGAGGGAAGGACACCTAAGTATTCAAATTGCTTTTCTGGGAGAGAAGTTTTACCAAATTTACCATTCCACTGAGGCCTAGTGGAAGCCTACCATAACTGATTGTGATTTTGTCAAGTGGATACTGGATCCCCAGAAGGCAATAGATTTAGAAAGGTGGAGGGGAACAGTTACTTTTCAGTGGAGTGGAAGCCAGGTTGATTAAAGATAAAAAATTTACAAGAGAATTAGAATCCGACATTGATTGCTGCCAGTGATGCAAAACATAACATACAAGGTCAAAAATATACTTCTGAGAAGAACTAAGATGCACTAATTCTAGGAAGTGATTGACTTGAAATGGCAGTATTAACAACTCGTCTATATCCTCCTTTAAGAAAATTAATTATATAATGGTTCCATCACAGCCAACATAAATTTGCACTTTTAAAAATGAAAAGATATTACATTTCAGTGTGTTACACTTTAAATGCCAAGATGCATATTTTGATTCCTCGTTTTTGCTTCACCTATTGAAAAGGAATCTACTAATTTAAATATAAATCCATGGAAAAGACCCGACAAGAGATCCCTTTTTGAGGTCCTAAATGTTTCCATGCTTGGAATCTAGGAAGCAATTATCAGGTACCTAAGCAAATTTTCAATAGCCATTTTAGACAAAATATGGCACCCAATCTGGTCTTCAGCTGTTGCTGCAAAAAGACATGTCTTTATATAATGCATCTTTGTGCAGAAAACTCAGAGACTCTTCAGGTGTCTAAATTGGCTCTAGAGAACTACTTTTAAGTAGATGAATTGTCATTTATGTGTTCAGGCCAGACACAGAATAAGTGAAATATATTTGTGTCTGAAAATACGCATTAACTTCCGTGTGTTTTAGAAGATCCCTGGGCAACTATTCTTGATGTCGGTGTGTACACTGAATCTTTTTATTGGCATCCTTTATCAGATTGAGGTCTTATTTCCTATAGATCATTCTGAAGAGATGCAGTTTTAGTGACCACTCAAGGACTCCTTTAGGGTATTGCAGCCTATATCTAGTGGGGATGTTATATTTTCAGTCTATCTATGAAAGATTCATTATGGGTCCTATGAAAAATTCATTACGTTTTATGTGTTTTATGCATTTGTAAAAGCGGGACACAAAAAAACCCCAAACCAACCTAAAACAAGAAAAAAACACAAACAAAACAAAACAAAATAACAAAACAAAAGCCCAAGCCTCCCCAAACTTATTACCGTATGATTATCAGAACCTACATTATAATTGAAATATAATTGGTTCAAGATGAGAGAAATTCAGTTTTTGGGAAATCTCTTTGGCTAGTAAAACCTTTTTAACAAGGAATGTGAAAAGTTATTCCCTCTTTTTTTAAAGTAAAAGTACTTCCATTGTTAATGTGTCTGAATCAAAGGTAACTTACATATATAATTTATTATAACCTAACTAGCTAAGCATTGAAATATTCAAAGCAAATTTAGAATACTACTAAACTCAATAGCAGATACACCTCTTGATATTTAATATAATTATTAAATCGTTCTTAATTTAACAACAAAGGAGCATGTAAAGTGATTTTTCATAAAAAATGGGGTCTTCAGGTCTCACTGATGAGAATAAATCTATAAACCACAGTCTACTTGAAATTTGAGGGGTTTTATACTTTTTTTTTTTAATGCAAAACACATTTTTTTTCATCTTCGAGTAAGTCAAGGTAAACAGGACACAGGAAACCGCATCAGCCTTTTGAGCCACGATTGCTGAAACAACAAATACAAAGGAGCAAGATAATTTGGAAAGAAATTTGCCCAAAAAATTACCTGGGATCCCTGTAGTAATGCTTACAGCTGTAGCTTGCATGTAAAGTCTTTTCCTGTGCATTTAAATGCAAACTCTAAGCGAATCCAAGAATAGTCTTCTGCATTTTCTGCTTAATTACATAGAAAAAAATACAGATATGCAGAATATAAAACATTTTCTCAACATAAGAAATAGGGGCAAATATTTGTCAGGGCCTTGAGCGAACAGAGAGGCCCCAATTTCTCTGAGCACTCCCAGCCCTGCTCATGGTCCCAGGAGCCCCATCTCAGCTCAGCTCTGAGCAGAGGCATTGCTGTCTCCAGCCCAGAGGTGATCTACATTGCATCAGCCACAGTCCTGTCTCCAGCTCCTGCCCACTGAGCTCCTGGTTTGGACCCTGGAGGAATGATGGACTTGATTTATCCCTTAACCCTTTCTGGGGCTGTCATTAAATACTACTGCCAGCCCCCAGCTCTGCTGGCATTGCTCAGGCCCCATGGGACCCCATTCTGACTAAGGAGGCACAGCCTGTGCATCTGTGTTTTCTGCCTCGTTTCCCTCTGGAAGCAGACCTGCACACAAGGATTAGAAGAAAACTGTATAAATAGTTTGATCATCAAAACTGTTCTTGTTTACTGCCAACACTTTGTTCTCATGTTTGTCTGATGCAACATTTTGCCAATAACTATATATATGCAGCAGAATCAAGGGTGTCACAAGATCTTTGGAAAAGCCTCACACATTTTTGTCCCTTGTCTGATGTGATTCCCAAGGATGTAATTATAGCCAGTTTAAGAGGCAAGGGGGTGACTGTACAGAGTAGTAGAACCAGAACCTTAAATGTGCAAGCCTATGACTGAAGCACGACGTGCAGATGACAGCCATTCCAGTTTATGGACAGGATCATGATCCTAACTTTCAAAGCAAAGCAATTCTATTGAATTCAGAAATAGAAACACACAATTAACTCAACAGATTCAATCAAAGCAGAAAACTTGAACAATTGCAGCACTTAAGTGAGCCAATGTAACTCATGAGTTTATCTTAGGTCTGATGAAAACTTGCTTGCATAAGGTCTTTCACTGAAATTTTAATGAACAACAGGTTGTTGTTAGATGTATGGAACATTGAATTAGCGGAAAGTAAAATTGCTAAAATATCAAAAGTTAGTGATGAAAACATAATTTCTACAGATAAAAATATTACATGAAAAATTTAACATTGGTTGTTGGAAACCTATTATCTTTTATCTTGATCATTAGACCTGATTCACAAATTTCAGTCATATCCAGATTTTTGTACCTGAACAAAGGGTAATGGGCTCTTCCAAAATGTGAATGTTTTGCTTATGCCTTTTTGATGAGAATAAAGTTCAAATGTATAATAATGTGACCAGTGGGAGGTATTTAGAAATTCATAAAGACTTACAACTAGCTGGGAGGGCGTCTCCATTTGCATCTTGACTATAAATAGTAAATAATAGGAAAAATATTGTACATATATTTATTATATATATATCTCTACTTATTATCTTTGTGACCCACTCCTGTTGTATAAAATTAATAAGGTTAGAAACAGCACTTAGAAA
The DNA here is from genome assembly GCA_025584955.1 of Alethe diademata. Lineage (NCBI taxonomy): Eukaryota > Metazoa > Chordata > Aves > Passeriformes > Muscicapidae > Alethe > Alethe diademata. The sequence goes on along the minus strand of JANRMJ010000077.1, from coordinate 41,861,792 downwards.
CATCCACTGATAAATCTTATGCATATCAGTAGTAAATTACTGAACACCTCCAAAAACCATCTGGTCTGATCATCCACTCTCCACTACCAATGTCTTGGTTTTTATCCTATTTCTAAATTTTGATTTAAATAAAACTATCAAAGAGTGTAGTATATTCCACAGAGTTTGCATCCAAACAGCCTTTTATGAATACAAGATCATGACTCCTCTGCCCTAGTAAGTTCTATACCTAATGTGAGAGTCTTAGTCATAGTTGTATTTGGAGAGGTGTTTAGTTCTGAGAACTCAATTAAATCTGTTGTCTTAAGACATTTCAACTCTAAAACTCAGGGAAAAAAGAAAAATGTTTGTTGGTGCTTTTGATTCATCACTGATTTTTAATGATTTATACATTACTCCTAATTTGGCAAGTGTTCTGAGCAGTAATGGAAAGATTGGGAATAACATGCAAATTTCAAATACCAAGGGACAGGCCTGGAATAGATGCTTTGCTTATGGTTCCTAGCAATTGCCAAAGATAATATGTTATGGATTTCTCAAGCCAAAAAAAGAAAGAGGGTAGCGGGAAGTGACATGTACAGAGTAAATTAGTGTGAGAGATGGTTTCTGCTTGAGTGCTAGTTTCAGGGATACTTTGAGTCCCTGAACTCTGGGCACAGCATGAATACACACAGAAATTAGATTGTTGAAAACCACTTAAGCAGAATTGTTAATTTCATGGAAAAACAACCTATGTGGTTATAAAGAGAAGCAGAAAATTTAACTTTTGGGTATTTTGCTTCGCCATACTTGCAATTTACTAAGCCAGATAGCATTCTTTAGGAAAGAATCAGACATATTATTTTGTTCTTCATCTTCTTTTTAAAAAGGAAGTAGAAAGATTTCTAGTGTCATGCATATCCAATGTGTTGTTTTCTTTAGCCATCTGCTTTACATAAAATGGCATTTTTTACTTCCTCTGTAAGTGAGAATTTGTGGCAAATTCTCCTTGCCGTGTTCCTATATGAATGAATTAGAAGCATTTGCAGAGTAGGCTGATGATCCACAAACCTTCAGAGTGGCAATAACCATAGTATCTACATCAATTCCCATAACTGGGGTGTTTACCTGTATCCAAGACCAAACAAGTTCAGACTGAAAGAGAGTAAATGTATATATACTTCTTATGACAGTAAACTAAAGCACAGTAAAATGTGAACATAAGGAAAAACATCTCATTCATTGCATCTCATTCCACTGGATCTATCAAGGATTCTACTTTTTTTTTCAGTAAGTTTGTAGTATGTGTGCTGAACCAATGACAAGCTATTTTTTTATTGAAAACTGAACAGCTTTTCTTTCAAACATACAAATATTCCTATTTCAAAAGAATATTTTCAGGGGAGCAGTTTGGGAGACTACTACTAAATGTAGTGATGTTAGTTAAAGTCCCCCCATTGACAATGATGACAGACTTTGGAACAGGTTCCTATCATCTTAATCCATAAAATGCTAAAAAATTGGGAAAAAATTAATATTGCTTTTTGAAGACTTTGGACCAAAGGAAAGATTTTTGAAAGTTTTAAATTTCCATGTTTTCAGATTTGACTTCCCCTCCCCGCTCCTCCTGAAATTAGGCTGGACCAAAATTTGGAGCTCCTGCCGATCTTGAAACATACAGTTCTTCATTGAGGTACATCCTCCCTGCCACTTTAGCAACAATGAAACAGCAATAATATCTTTTTTTTGTGAAAAGAATTTTTTTCAGTGGAGACAGAGGCAGATACACAGTCAGTTTTGCTCTTTGAGTAGACCTTTTAAAAACCCAAGTGCTTGTGTTTCTTTAAATGCCATGAAAGCTTCTTCCCTGTGCAAGCTGTCATAACCAAATGACCCTCCAAACAAACCAATCTACTACATGTTTTAAACAAAGGCCCCAAAACTGACACATTTGCCTGAAAGAGTTTCACTGGAACATTTTCGAGCAACTCCATTCAGAATCAATCAGACTGCATGTCAAGAAAATTGTCAGAAAATGAGAAGTGTATCTATGTGGAAATATAGCTATTATTTCTCAAAAGGCATCCATAATACATATGATTTTATGTGTCTTTTTGCCTTTAATGATTTCAACTGCGTCTGGAGGCTATTTTTCAAAATGTAACTGTAATTGTACTTATAAAAATCACAATAGCAAAGAACTTGTTCTTAGATGGTATTTGACCTTTTAGGCCAAAATAATTAGATCACCAGCATTAAAAACATGTTTATAAAAGTCTCAGAGCATATAGAAATAGTAGATACTGCTTACAGTTTGAGATCCTTTGTTAACCAACAGAAATTATGTTTCCTGAATTGCTATTAAAGTAAAATACAGTTGACTTTTCTCAATAAAATTTTCTATATCAGAATTCTCATATTGAAGTTTCCCTAGTCAGGCCCTAGGGTGACTAATAATCGGAATGTCTATCTGGCTTTTATCTCATAGGCTCTTTTCCTCTCTCAAAAATATCAGTATGAAAGATGCCCTCTAACTGAAAAATTCGGGAACTACTTTAATTTAAACTTAAGTAAATGTGTCAATTTTAGTATTTATTTTAAATACAATGAAATAATTATTCAAGTAATATTTTAAAAATAATTTTAAAAATAAGGAATGTGCTGAAAGTATTTTAGCAGAACAGTCTCTCATAGTAACAGATATTAATATATGGAGCCTGCAAGTTTCATTTAATTCTATTTTATCCACTTATCTTTTACACTATCTTTAAAAGGTATTTCATCAAAATTTATAGTGACATTATTTCATTAAAATTTTAAGCCTATCAAAATATATTATTTTTTTCCTATCCTTTCTGACATGCCATGCTTTGCTGAGCTTCCAGTTTTGACTGGGTTGTAGCTGTAACCCTAACATTAACTTTTACTTTGGAAAGTTTAATTGTTTTATGCAAAGAAAATAATCTCCACTAAGAGAGGCAGTACTGCAATGCACTGAAGACCTGGATTTTCATTTCAATAATTTAATTGCATCTATAGATCTAGGCAAAAGTGAATGCTCAGTGGAATAAATGAATCTGGTTTTTTATTAGACCTACTTACTTATATTAGACCTACTTACTTGGTGTTCAGGGGTGGACATATTTTCATTGGACTTTTGATCTGGATTTAGAAAGTTTTGAAAACATTTGTAGTGCCAAATAACAGGTTCAGTCCATCAGTGTATTAATACAATATGGGAAACACTTTAGAAAATTGTTATATCTCTGTTTTTGGAGCACAATGCCATTGCTTATATCAAATTGCATATCGCTTGTATAAAAGGTGATTAAAAACATCTAAATTAGTATTTATCTGATTGAAGTATACAGACTAGGGGAACCTTCTCAGGCTTTATAAAATGACTCTGATCTCAAATAAGTCTGTGGCACAAACTGATTTTTGTAAAGTTTTGTTGTTTCTTTAAAAATTTTGAGGCAACAGACATTGGTGAGCAGCATGTCACAACATGAGGAGTAATTAACTGTAAATAAAAAAGAGCTACAACAAAATACCACCCAATAATACATAATCAGTTTTGATCCCATAAAAAGCCCTCACGTGGGTGAATATCAACATATTTGTTTAATATAACTTAGGCAAGCATAAATTGGGTCAACTTGTGAGTATAACATTGTCTTTAATCATTAAGTGAAATATATTCTATTCATTTTTACAGGAATCTAAGAGGATATTTTGAAAATTGTCAGTGCAGAGCAGCCCAAGTTTA
>JANRMJ010000077.1:41834272-41856025 GCA_025584955.1 Alethe diademata | reverse complement strand
AATCAAAATCAACCCCTCTCTCAGACTCCATTTCTCCTCTGACCTCTAAGTAAGTAAGTAATAAATTTTTTAATCTCATTCACATTACATATGCTATAAGTTTGCATCTTTACATAGATGATAAGGCCCTTTTGGCATTTTTCTGCTAGTGCCACTAATTAGGGTGAAATATCCAACTCTGAAATATCTCCCTGAGGATTCCAGCCTTGTATTAATAGGGTTTCAAACTTTAAGGTTGATACTGTTTTCTTAGATTTCCTAAGAGCTTTCAGGGAAATCTTACTGGCAGGAGATTGCTGCATAAACTGTGGATAAGCACTGTAGAGATTATGTTCATAAACCATAGGTGGTTGTTTAGATCTTATGTCAACATACACTATTCGATCTGCTACATTTTAAGTGGAAACCCTGTAGGTAAAGCCCATTTTCAAAAAAAATCCATTTCTGTCAGCTAGTTTGTTAGCAGAGAAGGAGTTGGGTAATTTGCACTTGTACTACTAAATAAAAATATGGCAGATGTATGCTCTGACCCATTTGAAACTGCACAAATATGATGAGGTCAACAAACTTGATTTTTGCCATAACTCTACCATGAGGGAGAGTCTTCAATCATCTTGTTAGACACCAATGATGATTTAAGTGAGAACAGCCATTTTGCCATTGTTAAAGACTAACTGTGTTATTTTGATCCATTTGTAACTCTCAGTAATGAAATTGTTCCATATGTGGCTTAAAGAGAATAAAATGTGTCCTGGACACCTTTGCAGTATCTCTACATTATGTAGCTTTACAAGAGAAGGAAGTGATCTGCAGAAAGACTGATTTGATCAGGACTTAGAAGAAATGAAGAGATGTAACTTTTAATTTCTAGTCTTAAATTGATCATGCTTTCTGTACCTTCTATAATCAAAGAGTTTCTTCCACTTATTGCATAATACAGAACAAATCTCTTGTACAATCATCTCAGCTTTGCTTTCCTACTGATTACTCTGTACTTCCATCTGTTGAAAGGATGTTAGTATTACAATCCTATATTAGCTTTAAAACTTATTAATATTCTGCCATAACTCACTGGAAGTTTAAATAACTATTTTTCTATTCCTTTAAAACCTGTATTTCTCCCAGTCCTCCATATATTCCTGTGGAGGCAAATCTAGATATGAATCAAGTGTGGAACAAGTTGTCTGCATATTGTACATTTTGAGTATTTAGGATACCCACTGTTATTACATATTTATGGTTGATATAGTTTATTTCCTGTTCAGTCACTGACTGTTTAGATTTTTAAATATATGCTATTGAATTTGGGAAACTGAGATGAAATTGGGTCAGTTTTAATGATTTTCCAATCTTTAGAAGCTTGGTTCAAAAATTGTTCTTTATCTGGGCTTTTAGGACATTCATAAAAGAACTGGGGAAGAAAAGAGGGTAGGAGAAGGCCGTGACGACACAAATCTGAAATACAATAAAGATATAAGTAAGTGAATGAATAAAATGATCCTGAATACTGTCTGTCATAAATTGTCTATTTCCCATTTGCTGATGTGCAATATTTCACAAGTTTAAAAGCTCCCAATAGTTAAAAAAGTAAGGATAACCACCATTTACAATCCTTCAGAAGGATATAATAATAAATAACTATATGTCCAAATAGCACAATTCACGGTCAAATTTGATTGCTTGACTTACTTTCTTTTTTATTATTTTCAACTGATTTACTTAATGATCAGTATTAAATTTAAAAATCCATTCCTCGAAGCATGGGTTTGGTGATTTTTAAATTGTAGTCTGTTACTCATTAATTTTAAAATAAAGTCTTTTCTCTGTTTATCTTGACTTTGCTTTAGATCATAAAACTCTTGATAAATGTTTGTAGTTATTCCTAAAAAGAATTTGGAAAATCCCCTCCCAAAGCAAGAGCATTCTCATTACAAATTGATAACAGTGGTCAAGCATGTAATGCTATGTTAACAACAAGGTCTACTTGGATGGTAATATGGAATCTGTTTAGTGTGTCTCAAGCTTTGCTTACAAAATATACCACTGTACACAACTGTAAAGACAAGGAAAGCCTCTGTGAAAGTAATAGATATTCTTCAAAAATAAGTAAACTGTGCAATATATTTCTGAGTTATGAAATTATTGGCTTCACTTGGCTGCACTGTAATAAAAGATTGTTTAAAAAGCTGTTAGTAAGGAAATTATGTTTATGCAACCTATGTCCAGTATTTAGACTATTCTGGGTACTAGAATACTTGCCTGTATTGATAAAGGTAATTTCTTTGATTCTTTATCGGTCAGATTAATACTTAGAATTTTTTACATTTAACATTATATAAAACTTTTGAGTTCAATGAAACTGAAAACACCATTCCATATGCCCATGGGTTGATGAAACAAATGCCTTCCTTTATGGAAACTCTGGCCAATTGTACATGATTTGAAGAAGATAAGTACAGATCATATTTTTTGTTATATTTCTGTTCAGTCATGCTGGAGTGAGGGACAACAGACTTGATTGGTACAGAATATTTCAAAATAATATTTGTTAATGTTATACTCTGTCCAGTTTACAATGAACTGCTGCGTATGGATGGTGCCTAATTATATAAGGAGATTATTGGTGGTGAAAAGGGCTTATCAGCATATCTGCCCATAAAATATGTGATTATAACAATTCAGTTCTATTTCATTTAAAAAATGAAAATTTTATTTCACTTTCATTCTAAAATAATGCCTGTTTAAATAATGAAATGCAAACATGGTTTTAGAAATATAGACTACCATAAAGTAGTGTTTCTATACATGATAAATGCCATTGGTAATTAATAATTATAAATGCAGTTCTCAATTTTCATTCTGTCTGCACCAAAATGGACAAATACAGGCCAAATGGGGATGGACTGATTAGGTTCAGAATAGTATTTCAAATAAGCTCATTAAATTATCGGTTCTATGGGATGTCTTATTCACTTTTCTGTTTGAGAGGGGAAGGGTAGGGAAGCTGTTTTAAAATGGTACTAATCAGGGTGTAAGCAGGGCTTCTTAATGCAGTCTTTGACTTTTAAAAATCTGCAGGGAATTCCAGTGGGTCCTCTAAAGCAAGGCACATTTGTCCAGAAAAATTTGAACTGGAGAGTTCTGGCAAGGAGGGAGAAATTAATGTTCCCAGTGACATATGTAGTTACCTTTTGACATGGTTTCTATCCCTACAGTTCTGTCATTCTTATAAGAATAAAAATTTGCCTGCATTCTTGGATTTCCAACTTTACAGTCTAAAATGAGTGTTGCGATTTCTGTTGTATACATTCTTTGTTTCACAGAGAATGCCACAGAGGAATCGTCTGGCAGTCAGTAGAATATGCCTTGTCTTTTTTTTGCTGAATTAAGAAAAAGCCCTATTGTGTACCTCAACCTCATCACCCTTTACTGCTCTAACACTTCCGTACTCAGATAAGAACACTTTTGTTGCACAGAAGAATAATTGTCAAGCTCACCATCCTCATTTCTGTTCTGCTGTAACCACACAGCAATCTGGGATAAATGATGAAAAAAAATAAAAGGAACACCCAAGGAGATCTCAGCTGCTAAGGAGATCTGAGGAGTTCATTCAGTTTTAATAGGAGCTTTGTAGTAGTGAGTGATACACAGAATATCTGCTGTGTTCATACTGATATAATTATGAGAGTCTGACATTGATTCCCCACTCCATAAAGTGCAGTGTCACTGATTATTGTCTGCATTTCTCATTGTGAAAATCCATGTGTTGAATGAGATTTTTTCCCCACATCAAAAAGTTACAGAATGCTTCATGTGGTTTATTGATAAAAGCCACAGTCTATGAGGTTTTATTTTACAAATTTGTAGTAAAAACACACTTATCAAATATAAATAATGAAATCTGCATCTGCTGTTTAGCAAAAATATTTGTTTATACTCTCTCAATTAAGTACAAAATTTAAGGATTTTTTACCTTTTTTCTATCTGGATAAAATAACATAATTTTTCAATATGATTAAAATCATCATGTTATTAAGAATAAACTCATTACTATGAAGGTGCTGGTTGACGCCACAAGCTTTGATCCACTACTAAACATTCCCAAATATTCAGTTCATTATTATCCTTTTAAAAGAAGAAATCTTCCTCTGTTAATTAGTGTACATTTTAAATATAGTGACTTCTTTTAAATACAAGAAGCAAATAAAATAATTTATTTAGCAAATTATTTATCTATTAGTAAGATAAAAAATAAAAATGGAGTTAGGGTTTTATTCTCTTGAGTGACACAAACATACAATTTTAAAGGTATGTCCATGGGTTCTGGATGCTAGCTGCTTAAAAACTCTGTTAAACGTTGTATGATGTTGATAGGCCCCCAAAGGTGATCTTTTATCTTTTAATAAATTCTATCTGGTGATTTCTTTCTGTTTTTTTTTTTTTCTTTTTTTTTTTCTTTTTTTTTTTTTGTTGTTGTTTTGTGGGTTTTTTTTGTTTGTTTTTTTTTGTTTGTTTGTTTTTTGTTTTTTGTTTGTTTCTTTTAAATTACCTTACTGGTGGCTCTTCCACACATTTATTTATTATAAGTTATTTCCCCTCATGTGATAAAATTGTCATTTGTGGGGACAACAGGGCAGAGAATTTATGAATTCTATTTTTGTTTTCACAGAAGGGATCATGTTACTAAACCCTCCCCCCCCATACCCATCTCCCTGGCCAACAATACAAAACAAAACAAAACTGAAAATACAGTCTCTTCTGAATTTTGCTCTCCAGCTTTGTCCATAGTCACTAGCTGGCCATGATTGTGTTATTCTTACAGAGGTTCCTTGTTTCTGTAATTCTAGATTTGTTATTTCTTTACTTTTTCTATTGAAAGATCTTTCCAAAAATTACACAGTGTTCATTCATTAGTCTTCAACCTCTCTTTGGGGAAGTTTTCTGTTGATGTTGGCACTACATGCGCCTTTATAAAATGTTCCTCAAGTGTCGTGAGTACCTTCACTGCTCACAGCCCAGTGACTGCCTGTTCATTGCAGAGCCTTTTCCTGCATGCAAAAGGTTATTCAGTCTTTCAACATCTGACAAATGGCACAAGCACATTGGAGAGATCAAGTTTTACACTGTGGTGTGCTGCTAATTATTCTAAAAAATAAGCTTTCCAAAGCATAGAGTCCTGTAAGGCTGTTATATTTTTCAAGGAACAATTCTTTTTCCTTGGCTTATTCAGAAACTTACTGATGGGTTTACTGCACTATTGAACATAGAACTTTTTCTGGGACCATCCTGAGGACAGGTGGTTGTGAGGCTGGTGATGCATCCTTATATCATCCTGAATGATTTTATCTTTCAGATAATATTGAGGAATTTTTACATGTTTTAATAAGGGCAATTAAGGCCCTATAGAAATTCCACTGTTGAGATAGCATCCAGTTTAAAGTGTGGATCTAACGTGCTACAGATAAACTATTCCTTGATCTTTGTTTTTCTCAGGTTTTTTTTTTTCCTCCCACTATGATACAAGAACTTAATCCATATAGTCAGCAAATAAGACTAGAGCAGATAAAGTTCTCTTTCTTCATAGTTTTAAATGGGCTTGGAGAAAACCCACAAAAACATATCCACAAACAAAATATTGATGACATGGGTGCTTAAATTTTAGCTTGGGTGGAAAGCATGTTTATGTTTCCTTCCTAAGTTTAGCTCTGACCATCTTTTACAACACATCAAGATTAAGGTAATTGAATTGGCATCTGCTAAAAGGTTTAGTCAGTTGTAAATAAACAGCAGTAAGATACTTGAACATATACCAACCAAAAACTCCAACTAATCAAAAGAAACAACCCCCCCTCCCCCCAAATCCTGCAAGTATTTCTTTATTTAGGACCAAAGAATTAAAAAATATTATTTTCAACAGAAAAAGATACAACTGAACTCTATGGATTACATATGATTAATATTTCAATACTGTTGACATTACTGATCATGACTGAAAGCTGAAAACAAACTATGACAAAATTAGCTGCAAGCTGTTCCAACCTAAAGAGGAGCAATAAGACTTTTTTTTCTTGCATATAGTAACTCACTCTAAAATTACACTGAGCTGACACAGAGCAAAGAATAATTGATATAAGAAACAGAAAGAAAAGCAGTTGAGAGAACTTTGTGCGACTTGCTTCCAGAACATTTGACATTGTTTTTTGGTATTATGAACAAGCAGTAATGTAACTTGAAATGCTGGATACAATGAGAGGTATGTGACTATTAACAACAAATATATCCTCACATATGTCTTATGGCGGATATATTTATATTTATTACTTACATTATTGACAATGTTTTCCACTGAAAATATTAATAAAATAGAATCAACAGTTATCCAACCATTGTTCAGAAACAGTATTTTGGCAATACATTAGAAGATGCTTTAAAGGACAAAATTTCTTTACTTATCACATTGTTTTCTATATGGGCTGTCTGTCATAGAGCTACCTCCCAGATTACATAGTAGTGAAAGATTCCTGTGTTAGCAAGTTAGTGTAGCAGCCTTTTTAATTTTTTTTCCTTTTGAGAACTGTGTGAAATCATGAGTCAGAAAAAGTTTAAGGATTGCTTAAATTGCTGCTAGAAATTAAAATGTTCTAACTTTCCAAAGTATGGCTGGCTGTAAGTCCTATATGTATTCTGCTCCCTGATGTAGATTTTCCCCATATTTATACTTTCCAGTTGTAAATAAGCAATATATTAAACTATTATTTTTAATGGAAGCTATAATAGCTTTGGAATGTAAGGGAAATTAAATGCATAATTTCACTGTCCGGATAACAGTAGCAAATCATCTGCCTCTGAAAAATCAGTTACAAAGTATTACCAATTTAGGGCAGGTGAAGGAGCTACTTAATGTTGACTTCTGTTGTTTCTAAAAGCCAATAAAATATTTCAAGTTTATAGTGGACTATTATGAATCACTGTTTGTATTAAAACTTCAAGTCTTTAATTTTAAATATCTGACACAATTGTTCCACAATCTGTAACTCAGCTTTATTTACTCTGACCCACTCCTAATAGCTGCTGACATTATCTTCAATATGATGTAAATTAAGGTAATCTCTCAAAAACGTATTTCTGTAACTAGTCCTAGGGGAAAAGTGGGGGGAGGAAATCTTATTTCAGATATGCTTGAAATTCCAGAATGTGGCGTTTGCTGATAACTTATCCATAGTATATATGTTTGCCTATGTATACTGCCAGATTCCTTGTTGAATTACATAAATTTTGTCCAGATTAAAAAACATAAATAGGAAGTAAAACCCCAAACAAACAAACAAACAAAAAAAAACCAAAAAAAAAAAAAACCAAACAACACCAGTTCGATATAGTAATATCAGCCTAAGATATCTAGGCAAAGGTAGGTTATAAGTGGGCCAGCAGAAATGCAGGCCACAAAAGTAGTGTCCTCTCTGTTTCATTCAAAATCTGCATTAACTATTTTTATTTATACTTATTTGACTCTCTGGCAACTTTACCTGAGGAAAACTGCTCTCAAAACTGGTTGGGAGATACTAAGTGTACCAGCCTTACTGCATAGACACTCCAGGAGATCAGTAAAGAAAACCCAAACCCAAGCATTCCAATTTAATGGAATTCTTTGCATAAAGGTGAAGCTTCTGCACAGAACTGAATCTTTGAACAGAGTAGTATGCCACTGTCTGTGTGTTGAAAGGAACTCCGAAAGTTTTCTCAGGCTGGGTGGGATGAAACTCCCTGCAAATCTGTTCTGCTAAACTCATATAGGCAGCTGACCACTTGGAATCACAGGTTGGAAGGGAACTTTGACATCATCAAGTCCCACCAATGACATTACACCTCCTTGTTCTAGTTAGATCATGGCATTAAGTGCCACATCCAGTCTTTCCTTAGACACCTCCAGGGATGGTGACTTGACCACCTTCCTGGGCAGCCCATTCCAATGTCTGATCATCCCTTCTCTGACGAAACTCCTCCTAATGTCCAACTCCATCATTCCCTGGCACGGCTTAAGGCTATGTTGTCTCATACTGTTTCTTATTGCCTGCGGAAGAGCGCACTCCCACCCGGCTACAGCTTCCTTTCAGGGAGTTGCACAGTGTGATAGGGTCTCCCCCGAGCCTTCTCTTCTCCAGGCTAAACATCCCATGAACTGCTTCTCATAACACTTGTGCTCCAGACCCTTCCCCAGGCCGCTTTCCCTTCTCTGGGCTCACTCCAGCCCCTGAATGGCCTTCTTGAATTGAGTGGCCCAGAGCTGGACACAGCACTCAAGGTGTGGCCTCACCAGCCAAGTACAGGGGGACAATCCCTGCCCTGGTCCTGCTGGCCACACTATTGCTGATCCAGGCCAGGATGCCTTTGGCCTTCTTGGCCTCCTGGGCACACCCTGGCTCATGTTCAGCTGCTGTTGACCAGCACCCTTACACCCGTGCACAGTGCCTGCTGCCACTACTCTAAATGGCACGCTAAAGCACCCAAGTGATCATTCCAGAGCCGACAGGAATAGTTCCTACTGACTATTTACTAGTTCCTCATCTCTGCTTCAGACTATGTAAGCTGAGTTATATCACCCAAATGAAAAATTAATTTATTGTTCAACAATTAGTCAAGCATATAATAACATAAACATAAACACAAATCTCTGCTTTTGTCTGTTTCCCTCCAAAGGCCCTATTTCTGTCATTCATTAAATAACAATAACTGAAAATTAATATCCTATCAGCATGCATTTGTATGGGAAAATCTTTATTGTCTGGTCCTAAATAAGGTTATTAAGGCATCAAATGAAGCTGACTCTCTTCCTGTGTTTTGGTGAAGAGATGTACAGAACAAGGGAAATAAAGTACATAAATTAGAACATCAGATGTGAATGGTTTTTTTGTAGCCTAAAACTCCTTAGATTAGTGTTTTATGCAAGTACCAGAATTTTGTGGGGAGTTGGAGAGGATATGGGTTTTTTTCAAGTCTAGATAATTAAACTAATCCAAAAACTTATAATGCCTCTATGATCCTTGCAAAATTTGGAAATATGCATAGAAGAAATTAACAAAAGTGATATCAAATTAATTTTCACATGTAAAGCAAAGCAAATTTCTTAAGTGTTTCCTTGTTTTTGATAAAGTTAATTACACAAAAGGAAACCCAGTCTCTGCAGGGAAATATTTTCAGCACATTCCTATTGATACAAATGAGGCTAGAAGAAGTAGAATATCATTCAATAGCACAAGGGCCATACACTTGGGGACTAAAAACAGTTTCTATTAGAAACTGAGATCTTTTAATTTGGAAAGAGAGGAAGATAAAACCATCAGGTTATTAGTTCACCACCAGCTACCAGTGCACCGTGTCTGGAACAAATGCAAATTAGATATCTCAAAGTGCATCAAACATGGGGTTTTTTTTTAGCAGACATAAGATTTTCATGTTGAGAAACATTGATAGAGCATATGCAGGACTAATCAGAGGAATAAAGATGAGGTAATAGAGAATGATTTTGTATAAGGTTACTTAAATTTTTGCTCTCCTGTGGGGAACACAAGATGACAAGGAAGAATCTGAAAGTTTTTCCTGAGAGCTTACCTTCACACATCAAAATGGATCATGCAAGTGTCCTCTTGGATGGAATGAGCCTGCAAGCACACTGAATGTCTGCTACTGTTGTTGTCTTTGTTTCTGCCCAAAACTGAGAGGCACAGAAGCAGAGTAAGATGAATAGTATTCCAGCCTAACTTAGATATCATATACTTTTCTTTATCCCTGACAGAATTTTTATGTGGGGGTTATGAAAGAAACGGATGTTCTGAGGATTAACAAGGTCCACTGGAAACAATCACTTCATAGTAATTTTTATGACAGAAAATGTACACAGACTTATCACTAAAGCACCCAGCAAATTATGCATACTGACTCAAAAACTGAGACACTATTTTCCAGTTCATATATTATTAGGGGTACTAATTGTCCTGTAGAGAAAAAAAATCTGGAAGGTAGAAAAAGAAGTACAGCATACAAACAGATAGAAATAGTAGTACAGAAGGGATAGAATATATTGTATAGGGAACTTATGAGTTTATTTTCTTTCAGTAAACAAAATTTTAAGCCAAGACTGCCCTGTTTCCAGAGCTCTCAAAAATCTTTAAAAAAGCTGTAGTATATCCATGCAGTATTCATATAACAAACTAGGGATATATGTGGTTAAGATGCTCTGGGATGTGCCCAAATGCAAAAGACATTCCTTTCCCACTTCTCTTAAATATAAAACTCATGTGAAAACAGTAGAACATCACTTTCTACTTACATGAGGAAAAAAGTTACAGCTCACCACTTCTGCCCAGAGCTGTGGGTGTCCCATCCCCAGAAGTGTCCAAAGCCACGTTGGGTGGAGCTCTGGTTACCTGATCTAGAGAAAGGTGTCTCTGCCCACAGTGGGGGGCTTGATCTTTAAGGTCCCTGTCAATGCAAGATACTCTGTGATTCTATGATTGCTTTGAATTTATTGCAAACTCTCTAAAAGTGTAAATTAATGTCAAAATGTTGTTTGTTGTTGGGTTTTTTAATCCTGCCTTGAAAATATTTCTTCCTTCCACTGGAAAAAAACGCACAACAATGGAAATGTTTCTAGTTGTGCACATTCAAGACTGAAATATATTTCTGACATCTTGGTTTTGTTACTAATACATAAACTTAGAAACTAAAAATGTCAGAAGCTGAGGAGAGGACAGAGCAAATAAAAACAAACTGAAGAATCTATTGTCCCAGACTGAATGTCCAATATGAAACATATTCTGGAAAGAACTACAAAGAGAATACTTAGCTGTTTAGTTATGGAAAAAGTTTGCAGCCTTATGGAATATGTGCTGAAAAAGTATAATCTGGTTCACATCTAATACCAGAAGCTAAAGAGACACAGTACATGACTATGTGAGTTCAAGGAACTGGGGCTACTGAGAGGCCTGTGGGGGGTTTGCCCCAGATGAGATCCAAATTCCCACCAAAGCCACTTTATCCCTCCGCTCCTCTGTGGGACAGAGGACAGAAAATGCAAGAAAAGGCTCCTTGGTTAAGGATAGTGAGATATCACTCCCTGTCTTGGTCAACACAGATTGAATGAGGGGAAATTAATTTAATTTATTAGCAATCAAATCACAGTAGGATTATGAAAAGTAAAACTGAATCTTGAAAGTAGCTTTACTGATCCAGCATGAGTTCCCTAGAGGATTACAGCTCCTGCCCAGCAAACCTGCAGGCTTCTCAAGGGCTCACAGCCTCATTTGGTCCTCTACCTGCTCTGGCATGGAGTCCTGCATGGGCTGCAGATGAATATTTTCTTCCCCATTAACTTCCATGGGCTAGAGGGGGGCAACGGCTGCAAATACTCTGCATCACAGGCTGCAGGGGGATCTCTGTCCTCACTCCTGGACCACCTCATCCTTTTCCTTCACTGACCTTGGTGTCTGTTGGGATGCTGTTCTCATACATTCTCACTTCTGTCTTCTCTGGCTACAATTGTTTCTATGGCATCTTTCCTCTTTAATACATTATCTCATCAGTGTTACCAGTGTCTCTGCTGGGCTCAGCCTTGGCTAGCAGGTCTAATTTGGGGCTGGCTGGCACCGGCTCTGTGAGATATGGGGGAGGTTTCCAACAGTCACAGAAGGGCCCCTGAAGCCCCACTTGAAGATGCTCCACTACCAAAATCATGCCATGCAAAACCAAATAAGGCCAAACATGAAAAACAGGCTATGAGAAATGTACTGAGAAGGACATGTTTTCAGTTGATGTTTCTAGGGAATATGTTTGCTTGCCACAAGTGCTGAACAAAAAAGATTCAAGATTGTGGGGGAATCTGACCACAGTACTTGGGAATATCTCTGGCAGTCCCTGAAGAGGTAAGAAGGCTGAGTTGTCAGTAGGGATGATCAAAAGGCTGACTTTCTTCTGGCACTGTCAGTTCAGCTCAATAAAACTTGTAGTCCTTTACAGGTGATGGTGTGGACATTGAGAGTGGCTTGCCAGGAAGGGTGCAAGGCTGCAGTGGAAAAAAGGAGGGCAGACAACACAGAAATAAAGTAAGCAGCTATCTGAGAGAACAACAAGCTCTCCAAAAAGGAGTCATGCCTACCTAATGAGGGCAGAGCAGAAGAGGAGAGGCCACTTCCAGCTCCTGGATGCATAAAGCCACAGACCTTCTAGCAGGAATGTACCCCCAGTGATAACACAAGGTTATTACAGTTTTTTCTCCTGGCTCTTCTTCTATATTTCATGTGTGTGAGCATCCTTCCACCTTTAAATTCTGTGCAATGTAGTAAGAGTTGGTATAGCAACCAAAAACGTTCTGCCTTCAATCTGCACTATGCCCTGTTTTTTGTAGAATATTTTTTCCCCTCTGAAAGGAGGTATATATGGTTTCAAAATCCTTTAGTTGAAAGTAGTGTTCAGAATTTCAGAAATCCTTATCTAATTAGAAAAGTTAGAATTGTTTTTCATCTATTACAATAACTTGCTTCTGAATAACAGGATATCCAATCAAGCTGCCAAAAAGATATCCCCTTTAAAAATAATTTATTCAAATTGGTAAGATTTTTGTTGCTCTGTGGTAATTATTATTTTCTGGCCAGATTATAAGCAGTACCTCTAGTCTTTCCATGAGAGAAGGAAAACTTATTACAATTGTAGACAAGGGCTAATGATAAGAAAATCTGTCCAGCTGCATGAACGCAATTATGTCATAAAATGCAGGAGTGCATGTTTCAGTGACCAGTTTTAAAGCAACCCTTCTTTCCTCTGATAAGGTCAACCTAGTCCATTATGTTAACCTCATGTGTGCATTGCTGCCATCTCTGCTGCTGATAACGTTACTTTAAGATTCTTGAGTGAAAGGGTCTTTGTGGAGTGCTTTATAGATAGATTAAGAGTCAATTAAATCCACATTTCAGATTAATAAATCATCTTAAAATACTCTGTTATGCCCTGCCCCACTGGTGTAGTTCAGAACAAAAAAAAATAAACTCTAATTTACAAATATGAGTTGTTAGTTATTTCCACTAAACAGCTTTGTTTTCATCTTACACTCTGCTTATAATCATTGCTCAAAAGACAATGAGAAAAACTGTCTGAATGCCAGAAATTATCATTTATATTGAAGTGCTCTCTGGTCTGGTGCCAGACTCTAGGAAAAGCTAATAAAAGCATTAATACTATACTCTACTGAAAAAGTGTGTATTGTGTCTTGAATTATAAACTTACCTTAGTCATAACTTAGGTTCTATTTTCTAAGTAACAATAAAGTTTAACAGACAGTTCAAAATAAAAAATTAGAATCTGACAAGGAAAGAAGAATTTATTGGGTTGAATTTGATAAAAAACTGCAGTTTTGTCTTCGTAGATAGACTGTAAAATAAGAATTCTGATCATGTAAAATAGAATAAAATGTAAACCAAGAGAAACTAAGATTCTGTATGGCATATACAAATGCTTTTCAACACTTAGTGATATTTCATATCTACTTGATACCTGCAGGGAGTGTTTTTAGGATCATTTGAATCATAGATGGAAGAGTTCCACCAAGGTATAATGCAGTTCATTTTACTACTAATGAAACATTATTCCCTAAACACAATTTGAAATGCTTTGTCCTCTCCAATTTTAAGATTCCAAAGACGTTGGTGTTCCTGCAGTACGCATCAAGAGTCTACACACAAGTGAATCTCACTGTCTGTAAATGCGCTCCACAATTCAAATTAATTATTTCCCTTTTTATCAGTTAAAATATTTTTCCTAATCCTAAGTATTTCTTCAGGTGTGTTAATGGTCAAATATTAGTAAGAAATAGAGCATGTCCTTTACACAGCTGATAGACTGCTTAGGTCTATGCTTTGGAGAATACATTATATTTATCATTGCTTAATAGAAGACTTCTGTAATTCTTCAGTATCCTGTGCAGTTCTTTTCATTAATACCACTGACTTCTCCTGGTTTGACTTTTTTTTTTTGTAGGGAAAAGACTGGTTTAGGATTCCTTCATGTTGTCTTAAAATAAATCAATTATTTTGAAGAATTTTTTATCAAGACCATACAGAACGGTCCAAAGAATACAATACTGTAAAGTGTGCATACATATAGAGGTTCATGCCACATAAAACTACACTTCTTGGAGTACAGACTTTCCTCTTTATTAATGATTGTGGCCTAGAAAAACATCATTCCTTTTTGAGGCCACCCAATTTTCTACACAGCATAACACAGGGGCTAAATATTTTTTAATTGCTGTCATTTGATATTGTTCAATAGACTTTAGTTGTTTGAATCTAAGGAGCAGGTAGTGCTCAGATGAGCTAGCATGTACATATATCACACGTAAGTTAGAGCAGTAAATCTAAGAAGCAATATTTTGAGGACCTTTTCCCTCAGGACAAACAGAAAGAGGGAAACCCAGGCAGAGTACAAGTGATATGAAAGGAATTTCTACATCACACTCCTTCCAGAGAGAGGAGGGAGAAGTCATCACCATGAGGTCACAACAAATATCTTAGTTTACTAATTGCTTTTAGTAACTTCCTCTTCCTTCTCTTTGAGCAAAACTGAAGTGACAAAATTAGGATCAGACAATTTTTGGGAGAGTGACTTTGACACCAGAGAAAGGGAGTACATAACTGGAAGGTTTTTACATCCTTTATAGCTGTATAGGACTCTTACATATTATATCAGATAATTTGATATGCTTATTGAGCCATAATTAGCCAAATAATAATTCTTAGTTCCATGTCTTCTCTTTTATCCATAACGAGACTTTGAGTATAACATCTACAAATAATGGAAAAGTCAAACATGCTTTAAAGAAGGACATAATCAAATAGCTATTTGTAGCCAAATGGGGAAAATAGATTAGGAAAAATCATGCTGAATTTAAAAAAAAACAATCCAGGACAAAGAAATTTAGTTTCAATCTGTGAAGGGAAAGTAGACTTTGTAGGTTGAGACTTCCAAGAAAATTAGTCAGTTTGAAAAGACGTGTAAAAGAAACACAGAAATTTGTGACACTGAGTATTGCACAACAGCACAGTAATCGGGCTGGGTTTCATGTGAGCATTTTCCTAGGTGTTTCTGAACATGTTGCCCTTTGAATGCCACAAGGACTTTAAATCTAAATAGGTGTTTGATGCTAAGGAGAGGAGCAAGTAGGGACTCACAAATCAGGTTTGTGTACATGGCCTCACGGGTGCTTTCTCATTGGTGTGTGAATTAGTGGGTTGTGGGGAGCAGCATGGCTGCACATTAAGTTAGAAGCCACCCTTCCATCTCTAACAAAACGTGTAGGTAAGTAAGGGAAGGTACTCCTGAAAGTGGTGGGTAGCATTTATGACCCAGGTCCTCTGCAAGAGAGTAGAGAGAATGACACATAACCAAGAATATTTGGTAAATGAGGGAGCAGATGAGGGTGAGGATTTCTGGAGATTACTTATATAAGGGAGATGATATTTGTAGATGTTTACAAACATTTTGTGACTTCCCAATTTGATTCTGTATGTATAAATCACAGATTGCTGGTTAATTGTTTTTCATCAATCATTTGACTTAATTCACATGATGAATACATTCTAGTGACTGATGCTACAATAAGAAGCAATAATTTGCTATGGCTCAGATAAAAAGCTATAGGTTTCAATGAAGAAGAAATTCAAGCTATTGGAAAATCCTTCCAAAAGTATGACAGTGAAACACTGGAGTAGGTTCATACAACTGTCATGAACTGGAAGTTTCCAGGCATTCTGGAGGATTTCTAAAAAGTGATTTCAGAAATATGTATTGAGAAACCATAGAGAAAGTGTCTTCAAAATGGGAAAAAATTTCCAAGATTCAAGTCAAAATAATTTATACAATGTGTATTCACTTAGCTTACTTTACCTTATGCATGCAGGTGAAATAAACTGGAGAGTTGAGAAGTGACTAATAAAATTCTGGTAATCCACACAGAAAGGAATAATAAAAAAGAGTGCTTTAGTATATGTAAGAATTTGACAGTGTCCTTGAACTCATATCAGGGCCATAAAGCAACAGTATAGTGTTTTATTTGTTTTCATGCAGTAAACATTATTGTAGAGTCTTTATCAGTTCACTAGCTCATTTACTCATATATTTTGAGAAAAGCAGACCCTCTCAACCCATCATTAATCTGATAGGGTGAATAGGGAACAATTGTATTCATTAAAATGTCTTATAACATCATGGTTTCAATTGCTGCAAAGCTGCAGGATGTTTCTGGTTTCTATATTTGTGTATATATAAATGAGACTGAAAGTAGTAGATATTTCTAGTAGATATTTCTAGTTCATTCCATCCTGATAAGGTATTCTAACGCAAGATCAAGATCCAGGAAAGAATCCACTTTTAACAGAAGAGATCTCTCTCCTTTAAGCTGTTCCTAGCATCAATTTATATCCAGACAGAATAGATACAAAGCAAGATTACTGTAGAACACAAGTTCAGTCTAGCCCTTGGAGAATTATATACTCTCTGGCTGTGCAACTTCCAGTGTTGTTCACACACCCACAGAACTAAGAAATTTGAGCTATTTTAATTTGTCAAGCAGTGACCCTTTTCCCTCTTTTCACTACTTTTTTCTTGTTTTTCTTCCACTTGCCAAATCCTTTTCACTTATCTAGGGAAGATAATTGCAAGAGATTTTAATAAGATAGTGTTTTTGTAGAATCTGCATCTGTGATGAAATTGCTTCCATTTCATTAGTGGGTCAATTTTGCAGTTTTTTTCTCTTCATTCAAAGAATATAGATAATTTGTGTGATTAATCTGGATTTTTTTTTCCCCAACTTTTTTGCCTTGTTTATGATTTGTCCATGCTGAGTGCTTCTGTTAAGGACTCTAAACTTATACACAATATGAGGGGAATTTAGTATTCTTTTTAAAAGATGACATTTCAATGAATTGTATTCCATTTACTGTTACCTTAAAATTTTCTGCACTTTTTACTGTCAAGTCCTTATCACGTTTTTTTTTTGTGTACCAAAAAAATCTTCTAGTCCAAATTTTTCATAAACTTATTTCTACAGAATCACAGGGCAATCTCAAAAATAAAACATATTATTTTCATCCTTCCTCATTTCTCATTAGGTAAAAGTGACTGAGAGACATGATCGCACTTAGCCTCAAGTCACTTCACCTTGTCTTCTTTAGTCACTGTACTTCAAAATTAATATGTTCTTATCTTTCCTACATAACAGTATTATAAATTTAAATTTATTTCCATTGTTAGTTCTTTAATTGCATTTTATTTCATCCACAATGTCTTCACTACTCACCCACTGTGAGGCTGAAGAACTTCACAATTAGAATAGCAGGAAAATAGCAAATAGTGACAGCAATATTTGCAGCCAAGCTACAAATTTTAGTGAATAAAAACAACCTAAGTAAAGAACCTTTCAAAAAGGAGTGGCAGCAGCATGACAGATTGTGGGGTGGTTAATAGTGTAAAGTGTGTATTAAATTATCCTCAGAAGATTCTTTGAATAATTTAAAATATCTGCTTTTGGCAGATGCTCTAACCATGAAGTTTCCTGATCATCTGGATTCTACAAAAATTTCATACAAGGTTTCAGTCTAAGGGAATACATTTTGATATTTATTACGTGTTTCTTTACGCCCTGGTGCTGCCAAAGCAGACTATTTTACATCAGATGACATGCACTGCTAGAGCAAGGTGTTGTATTGATTTTGTTATGAAACAGCAATCATAGCTATCAGTAGCATTTTGGGAAATATTTCTGCTTAATAATTTGAGTTTCTGGGTTTAGGGATCTCTGGTCTTAGAAGCAGCAGAAGTTCTGTTTCTTGAGAGGTGTCTTCTTTGTTCTAGTTGTGTACAAATAAGACACATTTGCATTTTTTCTAATGGAAAAAATTATTGAAATACTTTCACATTAGGAGTATTGAGCACACAAAATCAATATGTATTCTGCAGTAGTTATCCATTTTTCAGCCTGTGTATGGTACAATGCAATAATTCTGTACTACTGTTTTTCTAAACTAACAGAAGTTAGTGGTTTGCTATGATACAGTTATCCTCTTCTTTTTGGTGATAGCAACTGAAATAAAAGTGATTTAAATTCTCTTTAAATCCTAAAAAATAGGTGAAGACACTTTTATTGATTTTGACTTAAAAGAATTGGGGAAATGGCTTAAGCTAAACACAAGAGTAACTCTCAACTCTCTAATTCTTTAAGACACTTCAAAAAAGCCTCCTTTAATTAAATGGATGTAACATAGCAGTACTAAACTTATCCACTGCAAGAACTTTTACTTGCATGCAGGAAAAAAAAAGGTTGGCTAACCCCATAAAAGTAATTTTTTAAAAATTGAAGTGTCTGAGCCCCATTCACTACTTTGTAGTTCTGATTCTAAACTGATACCCAAACCATACTTAAAAAACCTATTGATCTAATGAATTCTTTTGTACAACCTGAACTGTTGTTTTATTTATTATTATATGTTTGGATTTAGACTTAGCAATTTTTTTTCTTGCAGATAATATCTTAGAGCTATTAGAGCTATGCTAGAGCTCTTATCACTGAAGCATATATTTGAGTAGATGAAGTATTAATGTGTTTGTCAAAAATGTGATGGTGAGCACCACCCTCTTCAGGTAGCTGTCAGTGAAGAAAAAAAAGTTTCTGTTGCTTCCAAACAATTTCCAAAGATGTCCTCAGTATATGAAGGGCCATGTTTCCTTCATAGAGTAGCAGCAGGAAAACTAAAAACAGAAATGACATAAAATAGGCAGAGATTACGCCAGTTAGTAACATTTTTCCTTTTTATAACAAATATTATTAAAACTGAAGATAACTGAAAAACTAAATAGATTTTAAAATGACCAGTTCCACTTTGGTAAGAAAATATAAAGATTCTGGTTTGTTTGCTGCCCAAAACAGATTGTTCTTACATAATTTAAGATTTATTTTCTTTTAAATTTGTGCCTCTTTGATTTCAATGACTTTTGAAAATAAAAATAGGAATATCTAAAACTAAAAGCTCTTAAATTTCAGGATAAACTATTTCTAAATAATGAGTTAAGATATTAGATAGTAAGAGCAAGCGGGTGCCTGAATTCTAAGATACATTAAATTTTCAAATGTTCTATGTTTAGGGATATAATTTTTTTTAATCTCTGAACGTGTTTCCATATTTTCAATATCAAATTTCTAAAACAATCACTCTGGAAGTGATCTCACCTAAGGACTCACCTAAGGATTTTGTTGACAAGCCATTTTTTATTTCACTACATAATCAGATGCTTATTAAAGGCTTTGGCTTTTTTTTCAATTATTTGGTTTATTCTTTTACAACCTATTTGCCCGATATTCAGTCTTCAAATAAAATATATTCTATTAATAACCTAATGTGGTCTTCTAACAAAACAAAATTTAAACTCTCCTAGAGATTTTTGAGTCTGTGTGTGGAAAGCATCATCTGACAGATAGGAAGGAATTTAGGAGCTGAATTTATAGCAGTGAAATACCATTATGTGAGCCATATCACACAAAGTTCCATTAGGTAAAACTCATCATAATAATATTAAGCATTTTAGTATAATATTAAAGAGCATTCAAAGCTCTTTGGTATATCATCTTTTTCAGAAACATCAAACTAGTTTTTGTCAAATAATGTTGTTGATAATACCAGTTGATGCAATTTTGTATTGTTGAAAAGATACTTTTCATATTTTTGTTTTATTTCATTTTATTATTTTTTATGACTAGCTTTTTACTTTTTTCAAGTAATGATGCAAAGTTGGTTAATAAGTAGTTTTAGGCACAAACCATACTTTGAGGTTTTCTTAACAAAGAAGTTAAAGAGGAACTTCTCTGGATAACTTCAACTTTTGCCTGGCTTCCAAATGATCCAGCTGGCACATGGTAATTTGTGTTGGGAAGTTAAAATCAGCAGATTATGACCCAAATCATCCTATATCCCTGCATACTATTGGCTACAACGAACTAGTATTTATTAAGCTTTTCATAAGCCACTTCCATGGCCTTTTAGATACAAGCACTTCATCTTAAACTAGCTTTTCTGCTGAAAAAATAAAATGCTTTTTAAATTACACCATATTTATTTCATTATAAGAATTCTGTTTTATGCTCTTGCACCTCTTGGAAGTATGGTAATAAGATATTTGCTTATATTTGCTGTTCCTCATAACAAAAGCCAGATAAATGTAATGGTGAAGGAAGTAGTAAATCTATCTGAGTTTATGGCTTGGCCCTGTTCAAGTAGCAAAGTTAATACAAAAGATTTCTTCAAGCACAAAAAGGATAAAATGCGATAAAACTAAAATAGCTAAGTGAACCTAGAGGAAAAATGTATCATTGCCTGTTAATTTTAGACGACATATTTTTCTGTAGAACACCCTCACTAGGGGTTAATACTTAATACTTGTTTTCTTGAAAGCAATTACTCTACTGTGCAGTACGTTAAACTGCAGAAAAACCACACCAATAAACAGCAATAATAAAAATCCTTTAAAGTGTCCCCAGTGTGCTGTGATGTATCTATTGCTAACTCACATATTAAATCTAAACTCTTCAACAAACACTGTAGAATACATCTGCAGGGCTTAATCCAGCTTTTCTCATTTAGCATTCTTAACAGCAAAGAATTGGCTGCAACACTGCAGTTTCAACAGCAATTCTCAAAAAGTTTATTTAATTTTTCAGGAAACAATTTTAGAAACTAAGCCTTTGTTGAAAAATCAGATACATGACTGAAAAATAAAACACCATAAAGTAGAACTGTTGGCCTTTGTCTTGCAAATTATTTTGTATTGCTACTACTGGGTCATTGGAACTAGGCAGTCTTCACATTTCAGTCTTTTCACTCTCGACTATAAAAAATATTATTTAAATCTGTTAATAAAGTGAGTGCTTTATCTTTAATAATCACATACTGTAAAAGGAACTTTCTGGAACTCATTACTGTTTTTATTACTATTATAATAGTCATATTTGACTATTATAAATTACTTTACTTCCATTCACTGTTTATTTCCATTCTATGATATCTGAGGAAGAATGAGACCATTTCATCTTTGATGATTTTGGATTTCTAAACAATGATGGAAATTTTAACTCTTCAGTTGATAGATTAAAAAAAAAAACAAAACACCTCCACAAATTCTGAGATTCCTCTAATGATTTAAATATGGTCAAAATACATATGAATTTTATTACTGCATTGAACTAGGCTTGACAAACAGCCAATAGCTGACCATTCTGTAGGTGAAGAAATTTTTCCTAATATCCATTCTAAACCTTCCCTGGTGCAACTTGAGACACTTTCCTCTTGTCCTATCACTTGTTACTTGGGAGAAGAGACTTACCCTTCCCTACCTACGACCTCCTTTCAGGTGATTGTAAAGAACATTAAGGTCTCCCTTCAGGCTGGTTTTCTCCAGGCTAAACAACCCCAGCTCCCTCAGCTGCTCTTCATGACATTTGTGCTCCAAACTCTTTGCCACCTTTATTGTCCTTCTCTGGATATGCTCCAGCACCTCAGTGTCTTGAGGGGACAGAACTGAACGTAGTATTTACACATAACCGTATTTATAACCATCAACTGGCCTTGGCCCATTGATCCAGCCTGTCCCTATCACTCTGTAGTGCCTTCCTATCCTCCAGCAGATCAACACTTCCCAACTTAGCACATCTGTGAACTG